>QTSX02002909.1:0-378058 GCA_014839935.2 Entomophthora muscae | reverse complement strand
TTAGTTCACAGAAGATCTTAGGGTGGGTAAGTTATTTTCACCAACTTTACTAACATGGATTAAGAAATCCCAGATTTTTGCCCTGAAGCAGATCTTGGTTTGGTAAGTGAATTTGCTAATTAATAGCAATTTTTAAAAAATGCCCAGTTTTTACTGCAGCAAATCTTGGGCTAGGTAAGCTTTTTACTAACTTACTAACCTTTTTATAAAAACGCACAAAATTTCCCCCTGCAGCAGATCATGGATTAGGTAAGTCATCTTTTCCAAACTACTAACCTTAATTTCAAGCTCCAGATTTCTTCCTATAGCAGATCCTGGGGTGGGTAATTTTTTTAGATTAAACAGATATTTTACTAAAAAACTGTTTTTCTAAATTAGTTTTTTATCCAACTAGCTCTTTTTTACCCAAATTCAACTTTTTACTATTAAGGTCTCATTTTACTTTATTGTTTTAAACTTTCATTAGCTATATCTTTGTTTTAAGTTTTATTTTATTTTTATATGATTAATAAATACTAAAATGCATGTTTCAAAGTTACTTAGTTTTAAGTTCTCTACCAAGAAATTATAATTTGCTTAAAAAACTTCTAATTAATCTTCATATTTTAGGTGTTATAGTCAAGTTTTGTTTTATTATAAAAAAACAAGAGTGTCCTGACTCTACTTAAAATCTTTTTCACCCAAATAGAACATTTATAATAATTTTTATTTCACCCTCATCTGCAAAACTTTAGCACCACAGAAACTACTTTAAATATCATATATAGTAGCTACTATAGATATTTTAACTTTCATCTGCTCATAAAATTATAGGGTTCCTCTTTTAAAAACAAACCACCATAATTAATTAAGTTTCTGAGATAACAAAAATATATTAGAAATTCATAAATAATCAACTTTTAGACCATACTACAATGGCTTCATTTTTATGATGTTTTCTGCAAAAATCAAAAGCAATAACTTACCAGAGGGTACTAATACACAAAAATAAAATGTAATCAAATCAAATGCTATGAAGATGAAATAACAACACATTAGATTACTAAAAAGATCTACAAAATCAAACACTATCTTTCCAAAATAGGAAATAATGATATCAAAAATCAGAGTACCACATAGAATTGAAATATATGTAAAAAGAAATTGATATCAGTATGTTAATAAATAAAATATGCAGTCACCAACAACTAAAGACTGTATCTTAGTAAAAAGGTTTACTATAAAAAGAATATATTAAGCCTATAAACTACAAAATAATTGTTTGAGAACAAAAGAGCTTTTTATAACCTGTACTTGATCTTTATTAATATGGGTATTTTAATGTCTATTGGAGCTCAAAATATATACTGAAAATAAAGAATCTAAAAGGGCTGCAGTTTCATTATGTGGATAAAAATTCAGTACTTTTCAGAGCTGTTGCAATAGATAACCAAAGCCAAGTGCTGAGCACACATAAATTTATGCACAAAACAAATCTTAAGTGGGCTAATTTTATTTTCAACATGTATAAATTGTTGATTTTTTATGTGAGAAAACTTGGTGTTATATGTTTGGGTTTGTCTGTGTATCTCAACAGCTCTTAAAAGTACTTTAATTAATCTCCAGTCTGTTAAATGTCAGAATATAATGCATAATAAAAGGTAGAAACCTCTAATAAAGCCTTGATAATAGTATAATAGAGTATTTAAAAAGCATACACTCATACTTCTCTAATTAAAAGTAGAAATCATAATAAAGCTATCATTTTTATATTAAAAATTACTTTAGATATCATTAAATCATCTTTTAACAACCAGAATAGTAAATAAATTTAAAAAAGACATACTGAACTACCAAAAAGGTATTTCTGCTAGGAAAAAAGTAAAAGATAACAGTGTGAAGCTGTGAATAATAGAGCTGAGTTGGCATAGCTTTTTTCTTTTGGTAGCCTGCTCACCGCTCAACTATATACTCACTAGGTTTCTGATATTTTTCATTAACAGATCTATATAATTTTTACCAACAAATTATAAGGAGGCTGCATCTTTAAACAGGTTTTTACTAGGTATGAGACCAGGAATGCATTATAGCAGACTGACATCACCCCTGGGGTTCACTCAAAAGATTTATGATAACAATCATTAAAAAGCCAAAAAAAAATTAAAATCCAAAAAATATAACTTCACATCTCTCTTTGATAATAGTTTTTGCCAGCTATAACTGGAAACACATACTAGCAGGCTGCCGTAAAAGAGTGAAGCTGAGCGTAGCACAGCTTTGCTTGTTTGGTAGCCTACCTGACACACCTTTCCTTTTACCAGATATAGTATAATATAAAGATTTAAAAGTTAGCTAATCTAAAAAACAAAAAAAATCAGCTAGGATACCTGGACGCGTACCCAGGTGGAATGCTGTAAAAGGGCGTAGCTCAGCTTTGTTCTTTTGACATTCTGCTTGCCACACCACGCTTGTGATGATCCTTTACAGTGGATACTTTTTTTGGCGCTTTACTCATTACCAGGATCAAGCCACCCCCTTTACCATCCAAACGTGTGGTCAACACAATCATGTTCCTGTTATCCTTGATTCACAAAAACTATTTAATCATTATCTCTCAATAAAGAAATTTATTTAGCTTCTAAATATTGTTCCCCTTGTAACTCTGCTAAAACAGCACAGTTACAACATTGATAGCACAAGTAGGTTCTTCATCCTACCTTATCTTGCAAAATTAAATCTTTTTCCCGTACTTGCCGTGGCCAACAAACCCTTGATAGAATCATGTCTGGCCTCCCAGCAGACTGGACACCGTACGCACCTGGTGCTGAGATACCTGATGGATTCATCCTCTACCAGAACATGGTGATACCACTCCTCACGTTCAATGCCCTGTCAGCATAAGGGTTCTTTCAGGCTCCCTCTGCTATGCCTTGTATAACTGATGAAAACACTATACTATCCTACATAGTCCAAAGACTTCAAAGCACTGCCCTGGAATCCTTTGCTGGGGCCAACAACAACAATGCTTCTGCATGAATCCAATCTGCCCAAAGCAAACTGGCCCAAATAGAATGCCTACAGCAATTCTGGATTGCAGAGATCCCCATCCAACTATCTCATGGCACTGGCATCTGATGCAACAAAAGGCATAAAGAACACACTGAGAAGGATTGGGACACCTTCAAACAAGACTTCTTGGCAAGATTTTTGCTAAAAGACACCACATTTATGATGATACGCCAAGTAAAGAACCTAACTCAGACTGGCACTGTGAAGGAACTCACCCGTACCTACAAGAAACTCCAACTACATGCCCCCTTGTATATAGTCTTGAGCACCCAGCCACACACCTCATGTACTATGGTGCCCTCAAGTCACACATAATGATATACATCAACCTGGACCAAGTAACCAATCTTTAGAGCCTATATTGCAAAGCAGAGAAGGCAGAGTAAACGTTCAACACACTTCATAAAGCGCAGACTGGGAAAAAAGAAAGACCCAAAGATTCTCACTTGACTGGGCACGCCAATTGCCCAACTCCTGGAAACAACAACAACTCAAACCATAACCCTGCAGGTTCAAATGGGCACAGAAACAGGAACAATGGGCAGTCAAATTGTACACATTTCTTATCACTGCCACTCAAGACAATTGCAATAAGGGAAAAGCCCAGGGAGAGCATTAAGCAAGCCAAGCTCTTCCCACACAACTCCTGACTTGCCCAATGATGAATAACAACCTGAGGGCGTGGACCAGTGTCCAATGATACAAGTGCCCTCAGAGGACCTGGTACTTTATACCATTGCCAGACACCCCAATAAACTGATGTCTTACCCTTTCCACTTTTGCAGTTACAAGGGCTCAGCACTCCTGGACCTGGGCGCAGACCAAACCTTAGTCAACAGCAGCTTTGTAAATAAATTCAAGCTAGCCACCAATCCTTTGTGGATTAAAAGCGTGTTCTTAGCTGATGAACATCACATCACCGTGACAAAATAGACCACCCCCTTCTCTGTCATGCTCAAGAACCTGCACTCCACCATCCAAGGCCACATAATTGATTTTCCCAAGTTTGACATTGTATTGGGTTTGTATTGGCTGAGAAAAGATAACCCCCACGTGGACTGGGTAACCTCAGTATTGACCATCAAACACAAAGGCATCAACCACCGGATATACCTTGACTCAGTGGACCAACTCCTATATGACCATGTCTTTGTACGTATTACAGAAACCCTGGGAAAAAAAGAACCTCAAGACTATTGACTGGGACTCCTGCCAGTACAAGATCATACACTTCAAAGATCACCAGGACACCACTACGTCTCAGGATTGCAAAATTGTGGCTCATCACCCAGAAATCTTCAAGGAAGTGTTACCTGGGTTACCCCCAGAAAAACACATCCAATATTCCATTCAGCTCAAGGGAGCTGCACCCAAAGCACAACCCATCTATTATTTGACCCCAAATGAAGACAACGCCTTACATGACTACCTTAATGAGGCCTTGAAGAAAGGACCTATCTGTCCCTCACAATCTCCCTTTGCAGCCACCGTTTTCTTTGTGGCTAAGAAGGATGGCACCCTGCGCCTGGTCACAGATTACCAAGCTCTAAATGAAATTACCACCAAAAATTGTTACCCACTACCACTCATCAACAACCTCTTTGATGCCCTGGGCGGCGCCACAGTCTTCTCCAAGATTAACTTAATTGCAGGCTACAACCAGATCTTTATTAAAGAGGAAGATATCCCCAAGACGGCCTTCTGCACAAAGTATGGCTCATACAAATGTGTGGTACTCAATTTTGGCATGACCAATGCCCCCTTGACCTTTGGGACCTTCATGAACAAGGTGTTTGCCCCCACATAGGCAAGCACACCTTAGTCTACCTAGACAACATTATTGTCTATAGCCCCTTGGTGGAGCAACACCACAAGGCCTGGAAGCAGTCTTTGCTACCCTGGCACAACACAAGCTGCTAGCCAAACCCTCCAAATGCCCTTTCTTCCGTGAGCAGCTGCCCTTCCTAGGACACAGAGTCTCAAAAGACAGCATCAAGCCAAAAATTCAGAAGATACAGGCCATCTGCAAAATGCCACACACACCCCCCAAAGACAATTTGGAACTCTGTAAGTTCCTAGGAATGGTGGCTTAC
The DNA here is from genome assembly GCA_014839935.2 of Entomophthora muscae. Taxonomy (NCBI): domain Eukaryota; kingdom Fungi; phylum Entomophthoromycota; class Entomophthoromycetes; order Entomophthorales; family Entomophthoraceae; genus Entomophthora; species Entomophthora muscae. The sequence continues at coordinate 372,917 of QTSX02002909.1, read as the reverse complement.
TTAACGCTGCTTCATACCTGACTATGGCGTCTTGACTGCCCCTTATATACCATAACTGGCGCAAAATCCAAGTTTGTATGGACCCCCCAACGTGACATCTGCTTTAGAAGCCTCAAGGAGAAGCTCACAACAGCACCTATCCTGCAGTACCCCAAACACAATGGGGAGTACCAAACAGAAACCAATGCCTCAGACGCATCCTTTGAGGGAGTACTACAAATCAAAAACAATGATGGTGACTTCCTGCCTGTGGCCTAAAAATCACAAAAACTGACAGATAGAAAGTGTCAATACCCTATCCACAATAAAGAGTTGTTGGCCATTGTACACTGCCTAGTCAAATGGCGTTGTTATCTAGAGCAACAGGAAGAATTCACAGCGTTGACCAACCACAAGTCACTTATATATTTCAAAACCTAAGTAAACTTATCCCGCCATCAGGCCTGCTGGATGGAACTCCTGAAGAGATTCAATATGCTCATACATTACAAGCCTGGCCCAGAACTTGCCATGGCAGACACACTCTCACGCCTGTATGTCTGAGCCACAAGAGGAGAGAATAGACTTGACCCCAACTGGCCCTCTTGGTACTCCAGACAAAGGACAAAGGCTTCCCCCATGGCACCACAGACATAACAAAGGAAACATCCATTAAGAACAAGCACCTATTTGCAGATGTGTATGGAATCTTACATCAAAAAATGTCTGACAGAACCACCATCCCTTACGTTTCCACACATCAGCAAGTTGACACCATCCTATGTTAACATAGAGACCTAGGGCACACAAAAAGCTGCAATCTCTACAAATTCCTTAAACACAAAGCATGGTGGTCAACCCTGTACCAAGACGTTCAGGAAGTCTTGGACCAATGCAAAGAATGTGAGAAATTTGCAAAAAGAAAAACCCCACCTAAGTCAGTACTACCTATCTGCACGCAACTACTCTTCAAGGTGTGGGCCCTAGACATTGTGGGCCACATGCCAGGGAAACATAACAATAAGAAGTACATCACTGCAATAGACTTTGTCACACAATGACATGTGGTACAAGCAGTGAAGACACATACAGGCAACTTTGTGTGGCAATTTCTTTAGGGAAATAAATCATCAGCAAGTTCAGAAAGCCAGAACTCCTGATAACCAATGGAGGCAAAGAATTGACATATGAAGATACCAATATATACCTCACTAAGAATGGGGTCAACCACATGGTGACAACACCTTATCATCCTCAGGCCAATGGACATGCGGAGCAGCTAAAAAGCAGCCTTGTGCAAGCATTGGCCAAGCTCACCGCCGGGAGACCTGAGGACTGGTACAAGCAGCTACCAACTGCATTGCTTGTATACCAGACTTGTGAACAGATCCACTAGGAAAAGCCCCTTTGACTTAGTACATTTGGCACACAGCCCAATATCATCCAAGCATTGTCAGGACTCAAGTTTGAAATACCAAGCAAGGTTTCACCCTGCTCAGATCCCCAGGTCATACAGGCCAATAGCAATCAAAAAAGAAAGAAAAAAAGTGACTAAAAAAGACATTCATTCCCATTCAAAACAGACATGAGGTTGGCAACAAAGTCTGGGTCATGAACGTCAACAAAAGAAAACTACAACCAGAGAAATTAGGCCCAGCAATCATCTTAAAGGTAAACAAAAACAACACTTACCTTGTTCAAGGACTTGGGAAACATAAACAAGACAAGGTCCTCTCCCATGATTTCCTGAGACCCTGCAAGGCAAGACAGAAACAATGTGAAACCTCCCTACCCACCACAGAACAATTATTTAGTCCAGTATGGCGCCCAGGCTTTTGAAAGCCTACCTGACAACCTTCCCCCAGAGGAGGCTGACCTTCACTTGGAGGGTTGAAACAGCAGGCTTAACCTGCCAGAAAGGTTCTGAGTAAGCAGGTTTGTGACCCTCAATCAGATTATCCACTCACTTGGGAGCCAGACTAGGAAGTCAACTTGAATTTCCAAATCCAACAACATGAACAAATGATGATCCCTTACAGTGGATACCCTGTTTTGGCGCTTGACTTATTACTAGAATCAAGCCACCCCCTTCCTTCATCCCACTGTGTGATCTACACAATCATGTTCCTGTTATCCATGACTCACATTAACCATATAATCATTCTTTCTCAATAAAGAATATCATCTAGTTTCTAAATATTTTCCCCTTGTAACTCTGCTAAAACAGCACAGTTACGGCATTAAGAAGAGTTCCAATGAAGTATTAGGGCCAGAATATGACATGTAATACAACCTAGAATGTATGGAAATTGGTAAAGCCCCATTTAAGAAATAGGACTATTATTGAAGAAAAAAAGTGAACCTTTGCATGATTTTATTTTCACAGGTAATATAAAAATAGCCTGAATTGCACAATTAACAATATCTTTCCCTAAAGATTAGATAAACAGATTTGATACTTGCAAAGAAATTTAGCATTAATGCAAGAGAATAGGCCAACCAGGAAACATCAGCTTAACAGTATACTTGACTCCTTTCTTAAAATTGACTTTAAATGGGCCAATCCAGAGGGGATTCACCTTATGAGCTCAACCACTTGAACAATTATGACAATATCTGACTAAATCTTTTTTTGGAATTTGTGTAGGAAGCTTGTGATTCATTAGACAGTGATAAATACAATTTTTTGGTCTTTTAGGCAGTGGTGTACACTGAAACTTAAATATCAACTATTGTTTTGGTCCAGTCTTTAAAATGGGTCTTAGGGTTAGCAGTTACATCAAACTCTAACAGCAGAGATCATAAGATTGAGGAGTAGCTACTTAACATTTATATAAAATGAAAAAAAGAAATTCCTGGTACACAGTGTCTAATCAGGAGATAGCTAAAGAGGGCTGCAGGTGAAAACTTGTCCCAATTGGCAGTGGCATAGTAATAGAGTTCCCAAATAATGGAAACAAGGGTGGAACTTTCTCTTTCAACTGTCCTATATGTAAAACAATTGTAATATGAAGAGAAAGATTGGTGAGCTTTCATTTCTTCTACTATAGAAGTGATTAACTTTGTATTAATATGGTGAAATTATTTTAAAAAATCTAATTCACAAAGCTGGGCCCCAAATTTCACTAAAATATAGTTGTTATTCCCATTTTCTTGTCTTAATAAATTTCTTAGCCATTTTAAATTCACTATATACTTTAGAACTTTAAAAATTATAGTCATCATGATAGCTTCTATGAAGCTATCTTGGTTTTCTAATAGCTTAATAAATATGTCATATTAAAACCATAACTAATTTTCAGATTTTTCATAAACATTTCCTTCATTTAAGTGGTTAAAATTTAGAAAACAAAAAATAATGGGATATTATTTCGTTCAAGTGTTTAAAAAAAGCTGGAATAAGATTCAATATAAAATTCAAATACTCACTGTTGCCATTACACTGATTATTTTTATTAGCTTTTCTGGCTTGTGTGTCTCTTTGGCCCAAGGACTAGCAAGGTTAGTTGCTGTCTCTGTGGTTTGAGGGCTTTCCTGGTCCATCCTGCTAAAACCATAGTAGCAAATTAAACCCAAGCCCTCATTTATCATTTTTAGAGTAAGCAAAGCTGGGCAACACCCATGACAATAGAAATTTTCATGCAGTAGGAAGTTGGCTGTAGTCATAGTATTCATATCCTTGGTTGCTGGGCAATAACCATTTTACTAGAGTGGTCCACTACAATCAGAACAAATTGGCAGTCAGACCAAGCGCAAAAGAGAAAAAACCAAATCAATATTCAAAATTTAGCAGGCACTGTTGGGAGGAATAGGTTTGAGCTCATACTGAGAAAAACAAGGGCACTGTATTTGGTAACTAATGCATGGCATAATCACATACATAATAAGAGGGTGTTCAGATCCCTAATTAATAAGACATGTATTTATGCTAAGGACAATGAAAAAATTGCATTGTTGTTTGACTGTTATATTATATTTGTTATTTAATTGTTTCAAACTTGTTTTAATACACCTAAAAACTGGCAGTCAAATAAAGATTACATTGTGAATATGGCACAGACTCTACTTATGCGGCCAATTATAGATGCAAAGCATACCGTGCACTTATCTTCTCTGGAAAGGTGCATGGACCTGTTGCTTTTTGTGTGTGGAAATTTTGACATATCACTTCTCCCTGTCCTTATTTAGCAAGTCCTTCTGTTAATGCCTCTTTCAATTGGTGGCATTCCCCTGCTACATCTATATAAACTCTCTATTATCAAATAAAGTAAACAGTTTTTCTAATTATCTTTATTTCTTCTGTCTTGATTAAGGCTGCAACTATACCAACAACAGATATAATGTTGAGAATAAAGAGTATTGACTAACTGCTTATAGAATTACTGCAACCCAAGGAAGCATTTTACGGCATTGGTGCTCATGCTTTGCAACACCATAAGTCCTCAATCCTGTGATTATTTCAATGAAGAGGAAGGGCAGCCCCTTACTGAGTACCTTAATTCTGATTTGCTCTTCCCTCAGGCCCCTACCTTTACTGCAGCCAACGCTCATCATGACAAGAGATCAGGAACCCCTATGGCTTGCCCAACCTTAGCCACTTTATTCCTGAGCATCAACACACTTAAACTCTGGTGTTTAATCAACCACTGCTACTCCAAGAACCTGCACTCATAGAGATGAATGCTAATTCCTCCCCTTTTAAAGACCTCATCTACAATGCTATCAAAGCCATAGATGCTGATGCTGCTGGAAATAGTGAATACTCTGAGCACCTAGCCATTCAACAGCCTGCTGCTGAGTCTCATTGAAACAGTTTAAGAACTTCTCTCAAGCCTGCTTGGGCCAGCCTTTTTGCAACCTCTGTATGGTAAAGCAAATTAAGGATCACCTCTATCACTTTACCTATCCTTCTGTGTGCAACAACAGGGTTAACTTAGGACACTTCAGAGCCTGGTTTATGACCAAGGTATATTTGTGCCCAACCAATAAACTTTCCTCCAAGCTCTCTACTCTGGATGGAAGAAACCTTCACCACAGCCAATCAACATAGGTATTGTTTAACTTATGCCCATAACAACATGATGCAGCGGGTAGATGTAATAGAATGTGGGCTGCCCAAACAGGTACCTGATCATGCTGTCCTGACCTTGGCCCATCAATCTCAATGCCAACTGGATCTTTGGGGGGACCAACCATGTCCAGGAAACTGGGCTGGCCTTCACAAGCCTGGCCCAAGAGGTAGGAATAACAGTCTGCCACTTGGCCACTGTCTCCCCACTTTTCATATAGTCAGCCCCTACAGGAGACTCCAACTCCAGTCACTTTGATGTAACTCTACTGGAGTAGGCTTTGGTTGATTATGGCTCAACTCATTATTACAACTTATGCCAATAATAAAGACTAAGTTAAGTATATCTCTGAGCTTGGTGCTCATAAAAAACTGTATAACCTATGATAACTGATCTGTTATTTACTGGCAAATAGGAGAGCTATATAGCTATGGATATCCACTTGTATCCAAATTACGCCAGGATCCCCTTGCACTTATGTTGATCCCTCTTCAATCTTAGTCAATATCAGCCTCTGATAAGATGATCAAGTTCAACACTGGCTATACCTACAACCATGAGTTGATCCGCCAACCTATATAATATCTAGTGCTTGGATACTAGCCGCTCTATTATCCACCAAGCCTAACAGATTAAAATCTCACTTTTACAGTGATAAATAGTTTGATATGCAATATGTATACACCAGATGGAGAACCTACCCATGCTACCAATATAATAACTGCACTGTGCTAGCAGAGTTACACAAGAAAATGATTGGAAACTTAATAAATTTCTCTGTTGAGATATTGGAATTATATAGCCAGGGGGCATTATAAACAGAACAAGATTGGAAAATCAACCAGTTGGATTGGGTAGAGGGTGGAACAGTCCTTGTAATGAGTGAAGCACCAAATCAAGCTGTCCACTGAGCTGGGATTTTTGCTGGTTCTTGTTGCTGGATTTAGTCATTCAATTTGACTTCTGCATTTGGCTACGGTTCATGAGGAAGTTGGTTTGGGGGTCACAGATCCCCTTGTGGGGAACCTTGTTGGGTGTTGACCCCACAGTTTTAACAGAGGCTCCCTTTCAAAATTATTTATACTTGCTATGGAAATCTCAGTCCCTAGTGCCACCAGCTTCCTGGTGGCATTGTCTTCAGTGACATTGGCAGTTGTTTGGAAAACTGCATGTTGGGGTTTAAGGAGGGCGGTGTTTTGGTTGCTTTAAACTATGGTACATCTGGCTGTTGTCTGCAAAGTGCCTCAGCTATTTGTAAAGCCACAAGGAATTGATTACCCGGCTGATTGATCAATTGATTTTTTGTAGAATCTATCTTTTCCTGATATGTTTGGGACCCATTTTTGCTTGTGAAATTGATCTTTAGTTTTGCGACATGTGGGTCTCACAAACCCCTGGCCATTTAAGGTGGTTAAGGGAATTCTCCTCTGGGAGTGCATTGGGAAAGTGTTTTTAAGCTCTGTGGTATTATAACAATTTGTTCTGCCTGATTGTCATGGGCATCCTGGGCCCTGACTAAACTCCAAAAGAGAAGTTTGCTTTTTTTAAGGTTAGTTTCCTTGGATCTGTGTCTATTTTTTAAGCAATGTGTTGGATGAAAATTGATCCCAAGCTGTTCAAATCCTTATTTTGCAGTTCTACTGGCCATATTCACTCCTAACATCATCTACCCCGTGTGAGGGTTTGGATCTCTATGTCCCTTGGGATCAGATGTGTTCTCTTGTCACATAAACACTAATGGAATGTGATGATAATTCATAATAAAAATCACATTTGAGGCTTATACTTTCTCTTTATGGGTTTTGAAAAGATATATAGTATCTTTTTTTCAATCATTTCAAAAAGGATCAGTTACTTGTACCTGGTTGATTTTACTAACAGCTATAGCAGCTGCCTGTCTGCAAAAATACTCTCATGTTACAGGGTAGTTCTGCCGCTCCTGCTAAAGGGAAATCCAGAATAATACACGGGAAGGGTTTACACTATAGCTTGAATTGCTAATATCTAAAAGAGCAGGTTTATTCTTTGGTTCTCATTATGTGAAGTATTTTGAGCAAGAATCGATATCTTTAATAATTTTCAAACAAGTGTAAATGTCCTTCGGTCTCTTTTAATAGTTCAAAATTTGTTCCTATAGGTAAATATTCTATAGTGGATATAGCTGATATTATAATACCTTGGTTTCAAACTATAATTTTGTAAAACTTATTATGTCTCTAAGTTCCTCATTTTAGATTGACCTAGAAAACTCTTTGGGGATTAATATTTACCGAGTAAGATGTTAAGCATCTGATTTTTGTATGTTGAAAAGAGTTGAAGTTAGTAAGATGCATAGGAATAAAGGTGATTTTGAATATTCTAACTGTGGCATGGGTACACATTTTATTTTGACATTTGGTATGTAGACAATTTAATTACGATGGTTCCCCTGGAGACAAGGTATCTTTCAAAGGTGTATATCTCAAATTGCACCACCCAAAGGTAGAAGATGAAACCAACTATTCAGCGAACCTTGTTGATAAGATTTAGCAACTAGATACTGTTTAAAGCTTCAGACCAAGTTTGTATCTGGATCAGTGCCTATATTACTAGGATATTATCCTCTGGAAAGCTATGCTGCCAATTATAAGGTCGGGTCTCCTATATTAAAGATGTGACATTGATTTATTCTTCTTCTGCAACTATGGAAAAACATATATAATAGTAAAGCTTGGCCTTTTAGTTGGGGTGAAACCAGAAAAGATATGATTGTAAATTATGGCACTATATGCCTTAAACCCTATTTAGTTTGGCAACTTTGGTGCTGCTGGCTAACGGAAATAGCCTCAGGGTAACCATTTTAGCCTTTTCTTCTCCTTGGTATCGAAGCCATAGATAAATTGGGGCTGACATGCGTGGTCCAGGAGGGGAAGAGCTGCGATAAGAAGCTTTGAAGGCTGCTGGCTTCGTTGGGGAACCTTCTTGAGATATCTGACTTGGACAAAGATCAGGGTATACCAGAAGGTGGCTACCAAGTGAACGGGGTGTTTGAATTCGAGTCTGGCCTGGGTTTTCGTTGCAGGGCACGTTTTCGGCAAGGAGATGAGTTCCTGTTCCTTGAGCAAAAATGAAAGGCCGTTGTCCGAGCCCAGTTCGACGGTGGTTGTAACTTTGCAGGTGTATTTGCCACATTTGCTGCGCGATGGGATTTCGGAGCTACCGTTTAGCCAATAAGATGCCTCGACAATCTCGTAGCATTCATAGCCATTGATGTAAAGGCAGCGTGTGCTGGTAAGATTGATAAACGGGAGCTGCCTGATTATAACGTTGGAACTGTTGTACCAGACTGTGTTTGGTGCGAACTTTACATTCCTGTTGGCTTTGAGTAGGCCCTTGGAATCTTTTCCTACCAAGGAAGCGTCATAAGAGATTGTCAAGTACGAGTAATATGCGGCATGGAGGATAAGGTAAGAAAAAAGTATCGCCGTACCAAGAACCATAAGCTTAGCAAGGCAACCATTGCGTTAAATATCGTTTCCTTTACATTACAAGTAATGCTTTACTCATAACCTATACTGCTTAAAAAATAGTTGAGAGGTGGAAAATAAACAAACTTGAAACATTGTTAAGTTATAATGCTCCTGTGGGTGAACATCTTGTCTAGCCCTAGAGCTTGCCTAAAGAAAGGCTGATAAGCTGTGATTTTCCAAGCATCTGAAATCAAGTATCATTACACTCATAAGCTCTTGTAAAAACTAAAGAGATTGTTTAAACTTCTTGTTTAAAAATAGCGCCACACTTCATATATTTGCCTCAAGACAAAAATGCTTAAAAAGCACCCATAATATCTATAAATGTGCCACCCTTGCGATCAACAACAGAAGGTCAAACATGTGTGGCCCAGGAACAGAAGTTTCACGCATTTGCCTCTCTAATAACTTAAATCCAATAATTTTCTGAAATCAGATATAAACATTGTTACCACATCGTCTTCTATAATCTTTCTATAAACATTTAATCGCTTGGGATTTAAAACCCGCAAAGTTTAAAAAGAAATCATGAGCACTTTTATTAAAGTTATAATTTTAGCATTCCTCAGTAACTTTTAACCGCAGCAAGAAAAGTCTAAACCCTACATAAACGGATTAACAAAAGGCGCCTCTAATAACCGTAAATCAATGTAAGACTTAAGCCTAGATGGTTTTAATGCTCGAGCAATAAATAATCTTGTCTTGGCAATTTAGAATGTTAAAACATCCTTCGGTGCATCGAATAACCTAGGATCCGTTTTCTGTGCCATTCTGCCTTAGCTTGCAGGCGGCTCCACCCATTCCAAGTTAATCCTTTTAATAGTGAGCATTATAATGCACTAGGTGGTTGCCCCGTCCAAGGACAGAATTAAAGTTGAATTTAATTAATTTATTAAATTTATTTTATTGTCTTTTTAGGCTTGTATTACTCATTGCCTGTCTAATTAAAATTTTATTTAATTGCTTTATTAAAAAGTAATTTCAATTATATTTATTTAAATTTAAAATTAAAATTATATACTCCAAGTATAAATAAAAACTAAACCTAAATAAGTATAGTATCACTATTAAGTTTAGTAAGGCTAAACTGATTATTTTAAAATTTAGTAATTGGTTTTTATTGTCTGTATAAATGTAGAGCTGATCTGCAGCTTTTAAATAAGCTATTGGATATCAAAATCGGCTTAGTATTCACTGAGATACATTGATTTTAGTTTTTGTAGTGTGTATTAAAAGTAAATTTAGATAATAGCAGATCGAGTCCGAGCCTTTGATTATGATGCGAACCCGATTCCAGCGCTTAACTATATATCTCAGCATCTAGAGCAGCTAGAGCTATCATGTTTGGTACCATTTTAATCGGAATCAGCTAAAAAATTGATCTACGTCCTCTAAATTTAATGAAAATCATCATATGGAAACATAATTTTATCATAGTTAGTTTACTCCACTGATGTTCTTTTGGGATGAAGCTGTGTCAAGCAAGGTTTACTCTGAACAATATTCAGACACTTGGATCAGGTGATGCATTCAAGTGGAATATTCTATTATTTCAAATGAATAATAAGAATTTCGAAATGTCCAAGCCAACCATCTCCTTCTTTAAACTAATATTTATATTTATAATTTAAACTGTATTGCTTTAAATTGACCAAGCTCTCTTTTCATCATCAATTTTATCGTCAGCACAGAGCATAACCATCCAATCATATAAAACAATCTAAAACAATTGCTGCTTCTCTTCCAGTTTTAATCCACCCATTCTAGAGTCGGGTAATCTAGAAAGATAAGCCACTTTGATATGGTTGAATAGGGTTAGTCGCTAATTTAAAATGCAAGTAATCAAATACAATTTATTAAAGTTCGAGTGGCTTATATTTCAGTTCAACATGATTTAGACCACACTCCACTGAATTCAATCCGTATACTCTCAAAGATGCATGTAAGGGATTGGATGTAAGGATGAGCCAAATTTAGCTTGTGGCTTAACAATCAACTTTTAAAATGAAATTTAAGTAAAATCAATTCAGTCAAATCCCTTACGGCTTGAGCCCACTCGAGGCGACATTACAGACAGACAGACTCACTTTTATATATATTAATGTCAAACGATACCTGCAATTCCAAACCTTAATCGTTTCAATTCGAGTGTGCTGGCTATAATAAAAATATTTAATATAAAACCAAACCCATCAAAAATTGCCCTAAAATAACCACAGATGCCTCAAAATGCAAAAAGCTATACCATATTCATCAAGAATCAAGATAAATCATACAATCCTCATGGAAAAATGTTTCAACAGCATCTGTCAGGATTAACATATACCCCATGGAACAGTAACAGTGATGAAGCCAACTCCCTGGTAGTTGAATATTAAGTAAGGTGAGGATCTGGAGTTCCAGAAATTTGACACTCTTCTAGCTAACAGAACTCAAGGCACTGAAAATTTTCAATCTAAAAGATATCCTATAACCCTAAGTATACTAGAGAGACCCCAAACAGCTCTGAACTATAGTAAAAACATACCACAGCTAATAAAAATCATGAGATATAATCAATTGCTTCCAAGTTTACTATGTAAATTGACTCTTTACTATAAACATACTTTAACTTGCTATAAAAAATTTCAAAGGATAGAAATAAAATATACTTATATACACCAAAAATAAATATTGCCATTTGCTTGTCATGCTTCATATATCCGCAGCTAAAAATACCTTATACTTGACCAGTAAGTTAGTAAAGCATACTCATTGTATACAAAATCAGCTAAAAAATATCCCTAAATCTTGCTGTTACATCTAATAACATTCTCCATATAAAAAATGAATAAATTAAACAGCATGGAAGTAAAAAGCCACTCAAGGAAAGCAACACCATCACAACTATAAGGGGAAGCAAGGATTTGAGAGAAGAGCACTCTTATCAGATATCTGTTTCAGCCTCCAAGCTAAAAGTGCTTCAGCTCAATCCCAAAAAGGTTCTAGGGTCAGGTATCAGCCAGAAAAGCAATCTGGCCAACTTCCATGTGACTAAACTATCATCCCAGCAAGGGGAAGGATGGGATATCCAACCAGAAGTTTATAGGGTTCCAAACCCTCCCCATCAAAATCATAGACTATATTCAGGCTTTTTAACCCCCTCCACCCTGGCCTCTTCCAATAGGGTACTTGCAACCAATTCAAGCTACCACTTAATTCCAGAGGCATTATACTTCCCCTCAGCAGCATCCTGGATGGCCTTGATGAATATGGTAGACTTGATGATGGACCTGATAGGAGGCACCTGGTTGATAGAACTCCTAATCTTGGAGCTATCCTTCTCCCGCCCATGCTAAATCTCACAAAGAGCTTTCTGCACTTGGGATGAACTTCAAAGCTTCCCTTGGGGTGCTTGTGATAGGCCTCAAGTACTAGTACCATCTTCCTTGCCTTATTCATGGATGCTCAGTATACATCCCTGAGGACCTTGTCCCTGTCCTGTCTGTACCGCTTATTAATAATCTTTTTGATCTATTATATCCCAAAGTGCTCTAGGAAGGGTCAAACTCCCTGTGTCCAGCTGTGTAGGGATAATTGAAGAGACCACAACCCCCTGGGAAGTGCACTAAGACTATAGAGCAATTAGAGTAACAACCAAAGCAAGCAAAGGTTTGCAGGTATCCAAGGTCCCATACAGCTCCAAAGCCCCAGCCTGCTGTTGGGAGCATGTTTTGATATATTTATTTCTGGGAATAGGGAGCACCCCTGCACTCCCCCAATCAAACAACCTTTTGTGTGAATCTAGCTGGTTGGGCTTGAACCATATGAAGAATATTTATCAGCCTGGGGATCTGAGCTCTACTAATCCCTGGGCTTCCAGGGTGGCGCATCTGTATTGATATCAGGGGTTGGGCATACAGGCTGTCATGTTCTGAGGCGCAACATGGACACACAATGGGAAATCCTAACCTTAGTGTGACAGTCCACATGTTTGGTGGTTTGCAGGTGGGGCTAATGTTGAACAAGCAAAAGTTTGGTTGTTTGTTGCAGGTAGAGGCCTAGTAGGGAATGATGGCTATTAGGGACAGTAAGGCCTAGCTAATAGGTGTAAAGACTACTAGAGGCAGATGTTGCCTCCACCCAGCAGAAGATATTGGCTGCTGTGGGCTAGAATTTTTCACCTAGCAGGGAACTATGGCTGCAAAAGGGTGAAGAATGAGATAGCTAGCAGGGAACTTTGTCTGTTTGAGGTGGAGAAGGTTTTGGACCCCTGGCGTGTAACGCTGGCTGCCAGGGAGGGGAAGAGCTCTGAGAGCTCTACGTACCCTGATACGCTTACAGGAGGTCTGTGAGCAAGCATACTACCTAACAGACTGGTAGGGTGTCCTTGTTTATGTCCCCATGAGAGCTTTGGGGGGAACCCAAAGTGAGCATTGTAGGGCATGAATTTGCTCAGAGGTGTCATCAAGGTGGTTTGCTCGGGGAAGCAAGCTGCAGAACTTAGTGTGATCAGGCCTCTGGAAAGTAGAGCTGATTACTCTGCAACTGAAAGCCCAGACTTAATCACTTGAGTGAGTAAAAACAATGTATAGACATTAATCTATGGTTAGATGACCTAAGTGGATTGCCACTTGTGAGGGCCCAGTCAAACGCCAGTTTAATATAGACTCATGCCTGGGTCTACAAGTTCTGGTAACGGGGACTGGATTAAAGAACCAAGGTGGTTTACAGATTCAGCAGAGAAGACTAATGAGAGGAACTGTTTGATCACAGAGAAGGCTAGTTGAAGGACTGTTAGTTCATATTGAAGTTTGGAACCAAAATGGTTCATTGTGCAGTTGGAACCAAGATTGTTCCTAGTGAGGATAAGTTGAAGGGCTCAGAGATCATGACGCAGGAGTAGCTGGTCATGATAAAGGAGTATCCAGAGGACTGATAAGCTGTTGAAAGACTGGAATGAGCTGTTTGTTATCTAAAATGGACTGATTGCTGGTTAAGCTGAAGAGCTGGAATATGAGCTGGCCAAAGGATCAGAAGATGATGATGAAGAACTAGTGGTTGAGAGAAATGAGCCAAGATTTTGCCAAATTGATTTGACAAAGTGGGAAGATGTGGAATGATTTGCCTTGGTTTAGTATTATAATCAAAAAGAAATGTGGACAGAGGTGTGGGTAAGATATTTATTTATTAAGTTCCTAGGATAGACAAAGGTATGTTGCTATGAGAGCAGGATACAAAGTTGTTTTGGTGGGACGTTTTCCTTGGATTTTACAAGATTTGTAAATATGTATGGGGAAAACGTTTAAGAGGCCCAGAAAGAACAGTTTAAATAGTATTCTACTATTTAAATGGGTTTAGGTTGAATGCAGGGAAGACTGGTGCCGGAATAATGGACTAGTTAACGCTTTGGTGCGTGAAGAGTTGTTGCTTTGAGCGGTTTGAGCGATGGAAATTATTTTCCTAGTTGGATCCCGGTGGAACTTCAGAAATGTTCTATTTCTGCGCTCTACATTCATTGGTTGAGTTCTGGCAGGTTTCCTGATGAAAATGATGGGTTAAAAGCCAAAAGCTTAAAGTATAAGTGAGGAAATAGTGAATTAATACTTTAAGCTTTTGAGAAAGTAAGTATATAAGCTTAAGTCATTATAGAAAAAAGTGAGCAGCAATGGTTTAAGCTTCTGAAGAAAGCCATTTTGAAGGCGGAACTGTTGGGAAAAGAACACTATAATAAGGTGGCTGGCTGGAAAGTTACAGGGTCTTTCTGGGTCTTTGACGGGGTCCTTCTGAGGCCTTTTAAGTTTCTGCCCAGAGGTTTTTGGAAGCCTTTGATCACCAGCAGGAGCTTGATTGTACTCATACAAGTGGAATAGCAAGGCCACTGGAGCTATAAAGAGAGCTGAAGCCAAAGATAACGGAGCAGGAGCCCAAGAATAAGAAGCTGAATCCTAAGCGCGGCGCCGGAGTCCAAGTTTAAGGAGCAGGAGTCCAAGTCTAAGGAGCAGAAGTCCAAGAATAAGGTGCAGGAGTCCAAGACCAAGTACAAGGAGTCAAAGATATTGTTGGAGGGCTCCAAGTATTGGCAAATCCATATTGTTTCCTTGACCCCCGGGCCATATACCAGAAGGTTTCTAAGGGGATCTTCCTTCTGAGGGTGAATAAAAGCCCATTTTGACCCCTATACATATTTCTGAGATACATTTCCCTGACTAAAGAATGAAAATCCCTTTCAGACGGTCCCTGGCTATGATCCAGGACACACTTTAGGGACTGGTGGACAGGAACCCCACACTTAGGATTGGATTTGTACTAAGTCTTGGTTAGTTGGTGGGGAAGGTGAGGTGATTACCTTGTGGCCCTGAATGATAAGTCTCTACTAGTTGTGGCTAGAGAGAGGCGCTAAAGTACTTGGAAGCACAAAGAAATAAATGTGAATAGGATTTAAATGTTATTGGGAATAAAAATTGGGAATATATATTATTTAACAATACCATAAAACAATCCTAGGAAAGTAGGATCACTAGCCACATGCATGAGTGGGGCAAGTGAGTTGCGCAGAATCAGGAAACCAAACAGATGAATTCCCCATTTCAGAAACAGACTCATTTTGAGGAGCAAAGGCAAAAGCAAGCAATTTGTCCTCAAAATAACCCATAAAAGGCAAAATCAAAATAGTGTGAATATTGGTATTCACAACATTGCTCCCTTCTAGATTAGCCTTAGGGGGTAGTACTTGCTGAGGAACTTAGTATGCACTCAAGCAAAAAGACAACCACTGGAGAGGAGTTTCACAGTGTACTCTAACCATGTTTTAAAGTTACTTCTAAAGGCCCAACCCAAAAATTATCTTGCTTATGGGCACATTCTCCTACTCTATACTGATAGTAAAGGACATGATCCCCAAAGTTAAACTCAGGAAATTAAGAGCATCCAGTATTGTCAGGAGAGAGCTCTAACATCTTGATCTTATACACAGAGGTATAAGTAGTGGCCTGTATTTCAATTATGCGGTTGACCAAGTTTTTGATGTGGGTATCAGAATCCATGCTTTTTCAGAAGAGAGTAGGGGCCCCCAAAAGCAACACAGTGGTGGTTTTGCGCTCATACAACATCACAAATGGAGAATATCCTGTGGCAAAATGCTTACTGAGGCAATAGGCAAAGAGAGCAGTGGCTAAATATGGATCCCAGTTTGCAGCATCAGAGTATGTCAGTTTCCGCATTATAGAAACTAAAGTTGAATTAGTACACTCTATAGTCCCATTAGTGAAAGGGTTGTAGAGAGCTGAGAAGGATTGATGAAACCCCAAAGCCTCAACAATAGAAGTCATTAAATTTTCATTGAAGCTAGTTCCATTGTCTGACAATAACACTTGAGGGCATCCATGGCAATAGAATACATCTTGCAGTAGTAAAACAGCAGTTGTCTTAGCAGTGATGTCCTTAGTAGGGCGTGCTTCTACCCATTTGCTGAAATGATCAACAGCAATAGGATGAATTGGCAGCCTGAGTGTGACCAGGGAAGAGGCTCTACAGTGTCAATACTGACCATGTGAAATGCGTGTTGAGGGAGGACCAGCTTGAGCTCATGAGCGGCGGCTTTAGGTCATTAGAGTTGGCAATCATGACAAATAGCAATAACATCTGGAATCAGTAAGCAAAGAATTTCCCAGAAGTAATTCTTCTGGAGCCAGGCATGAGTCTTGGCAACGCCCCTGTGTCCCGTCTCCTTATGAGCTTGAAGCACCAACAAAAGGCAAAGACTAGGCTGTAAATAAGGTAGGTAGCAGTCTCATACTTTCTTGAAAAGCTGGTTGTCACAAATGAGCGTGTCTTAAGATAGTTTGGATAGGGCAATTTTAACTTCCTCTGTCTTGCTCTCCAAAGAGGAAGAATATCCAATTATTTCATACAGTTAATCAGCCTCAGTAGGGTGTAGAGCCAGGATAGGCATTTGAGACAACCCATCAGAATTTTAGTGTTGGATTACAGGGCAATGTATTTCAGTGAAATCATAGCCCTGTAGGCAAAGGGCCCATCTAACTAATTTTCATTCTGGTTTTTTGAGCTGCTGCAACCACTTGAGCAAAACGTGATCAGTGACCACAGTGGAATGAGTGCCATAATTGTAATGCCAGAATTTTTAAACTGCATGCAATACGTCAAGGTATTCTTTCTCAGTGACACTATATTTCTTCTTGTGTTTGTTAAGGACACAAGAAGTATATGCTACATGGTGATACACTCCCTCATTTTCTAGTTAAGACAGGATGGCCCCAATAGCTAGGTCACTAGCATCTGTGTATAGGATGAACTCTTTATCATAGTTGAGATACACCAACATGGGAGCCTCTTTGAGGTTTTTGCTTAGAAGTCACAAATGTAAGAGAGGGGGGCTAGACTAACAAAGTCTGGCTCCCATCCTGGTGGGACCAACCACTAGGATGCCATCCAGTGAAAGACTGGGATAGCTGCTCAAAGGGGCCTCCCAAAGGAGACCGGATGTGAAAAAGGGGGGAGAGTACACATCCAAAGCCATGACCAAAGCTCCAGTGAGTAACCACAGAGAGCAATCCCAAGTGGAAGGGGCCTCTGCTTCCAACTCAGGGATTTGGCGCAAGGGGGAAGGATTGTCCAAGTCAGAAGAAGGAGTTTCAGTAGTAACAGATTCTAAAGGGGGAGACAATATATAGGATACTGGTTTGATGGGAATCTGGGTGAGATGTTCAATTAAATTTACAAACAGACCAGGAATAAACTCAGAAGACTGAGTAATCAAGGAAAGTTTTCTCCAAAAGACAGGGTTTGAGGATCAGAACAATAGAGAAATAGGCACCAGTATTCACATAGCCATCTTGTACCAAGGTGACAACATGATTCCAGTGGGTGTCCTTTTTACTAAAACTTCCAGGCAGACAGATCAAGTGCACAGATAAATATCAGTGAATGATCCAAATTGATATTCTCAGAACAAACCCCAACAAAAAACAATGTGCAGTTGGGCAGGCGGGCCAGGGAAAGCAGGAGGCAGGGACAACAGCGGGAGTTGAGACAATTACCTTTATTATTTAACAAACTTCAAAACTACAAAAGGATTTGCAAAGTCAGGAGTTTATTTAACAATTGAAATTGGTAAGCAAGGGACCTGACAGCCCATGCTTTCATTTTATGCAAAAGGGGGGGGGGGTGATAGGACAGGAGGAGATATGAAAGGGGCTATCAGAGTGCAGTCTAAAGGGGAGCCTATTAAAGAGTACTGGCAAATCTTATCCTGGTTTGAGACCAAGAAAAATAGGGGCCGCGGGCCCGGATGTAAAACTCAGTCCCTCAATTGGCTAGGAGCCTTCCGAGAACTCAGGGTGTGTATTTTCCTTAATGCCTTCCTCTGACGTCTCCATCAGAGAGCTCTGGAACCCAATTATCTCAGGCCAAGGGACTTCTGGACCGGGGGAATGGGCAGCCTGGGACGCCACTGATTGCAGGATTTGATACCCAATTCCCCTGGGCTGCAGGTTAGGCTTTTCTGGATTCATGCGGGCCACATTTTTCTGTTGGCCTGCTAGTTGTTTCAGGACTGGCTGTCACCAGGACAACAAACAATCTAGCTGAATTAATGTCTCCTCCGCAGTTGAAAGGGACTCCAAAGGAGAAATGGGAACTTCAGCCAGAAAAGCCAACACAAAGCGTTCATCCACTGTGTGGGCCAAGTCCTTCAGGTTTTGGAGGGGTTTTGCCTGCACGCAGGCCACTTTTTTTGATGGTCTGGGAAATACATCCCAATCCGGGGCCAAAGGTGGGCCACAGAACTTTACATTATCCTTTCCTTCTTGTTGGGGGTGGATGCCTCCTTGGGAACAATCAGCCATGGAGAAGTTTTTGTGGGCTTTAGGAATCTTTAAGGCCAATAGACCATGGGGTGGGCCTAGGGATTCAGGATTCTTACGGTGAAACTCCAATACCAGCTCTTGACAATTTGCACAATCTTTGGAGCTTACCCAGCTATTGTCGTACACTGGGTATCCTTTCCAGATACACAGTACTGGAGAGACTTCCTCACCCTACAGGAAGCTATTATTTCCTCTACCCCTATTCAGGAATTCCCTCAACCTCTGTAGGCCCTGCATTGGAAGGTAGGGGTCCTTCAAAGGGGGATAGGCAACATGCATTGAAAGTAGTATGAATGCGGTACAAGGGTGGGAGATCCAGCACATATGCCCCATTTCCCTTGTCTTCCAATACCTTGAATAGACCTAACCGTTTTGGAGCAAACTTGCAGGCCAGAACTTTCATCCAAATTTTGGTAGCATCTAGCATAACAAGTGATCCTACAGGGTAGTTTGGGGCAGGACACCTATTCTTGTCAGACACCCTTTTGTAAGCTTGTATGGATTTAGACAAGGAGTTCTGAACCCTGATGTGAGTGGCCTTGAGGTGTTCAGCCATGTCTGCCGCAGCAGGAACATGAGCCTGCAAGGTGGGAACAATAACCAGGGATGGGGAGAGTCCAAGGGTTGCCTGAAAGGGGGAGGTACCTGTTGAGGAGTGTACTGAGTTGTTATATAAAAACTATGCAAGAGGCAAATTGTCTGACCAAGAGTCCATTGCCGCAAATTTCATAGCATCTCAAGTGCTGCTCCATGGTCTGGTTAACTCTTTCTGTCTTTCTATCTAATTATGGGTGATATGCTGTTGAGCGGCATGGTTTGATGTTCAGTATATGCAGTAAGTCCTCCCAGAACCTGGAGGTGAACTGAGGACCTCTGTCACTAATTATCTCCTGAGGCAACCCAAAGTTGGTAAAGATGTGCTTCACAAAAAGATTGACTATCCCCAGGGAGTTAAGAGTAGTGAGGCAAGGAATGAACACAGCATACTTGGTAAAGCAATCTACCACAACCATAGTTGAATCATAACCATTTGATGGAGGCAATTTTACCACAAAGTTGACTGAAATGGAGGACCACAGACCTTGTGATTAATGCAGGGGGTGTAGAAGGCCATTATTTACTGAGCAATCTGGATTGGAACAAGCACAGGTTACACATTTCTTGATCCAATGAGTAATTTCTTTTGTGTTTCCTGGCCAGCTATAGGTGCGTTGGATCAGGTTCAACAACTTGGATGAGCCAGGATGTCCAAACAGCAGAGAGTTGTGATGTTCTGTCAGGATACATTCCCTCAAGGATTTAGGAACCCATAACTGGTTGTTTTGATAAACTATCCTTTCCTTTAGAACATAAGGGCCCAATAATGGGTGTTCTGGGGAAAGTTTAGACAGTATCACCTGACCATCTGGCAATGTGTACTAGGTGGATACAACATCATGAAGGAGAGAACCCAGCAAGACTAATGGGAACTCCAGAACCGGAACTGATAGGGCCAGAAGTCCCGGTGTGGGCAACGGAACTGACAATGTGGGAATGAGAGTGATCTGGGGATCCTCCTCAGCATTGGATGAGAACATTGATGGGTTACAGCTGAGCAGATTGGGGAGAATGTTGAGAGAGCCTGAGACAAACTCATACTTGAACTTATAGGCTGAGAGGGTCTACATAATCCTATCCTGACAAGGGAGCAACTTCTGGGGTTTTCAGAAATAGCATAATGCCTTGTGATTGGTACATACTACAAACTTGTGGTTAGCTCCTTGGAGATGGTGATGCCAATGGGTAATAGAGTCCACCACAGCTTGAAGTTCTTTGTCAAAGATGGCCAAGGATTGCTCATTGGATGCAAACTTCTGAGAATAGTATGCAACTGGGAGTTCATGCCCATCATGGTCCTGAAGGAGGACTGCCTCAATGGCCACATTGGAAGCATCACAAGCCACAATAAATGACTTGGATGTGTTAGCATGGCAAAGAACTGGTGTAGACACAAAGACCCTTTTGACAGCCTCAAACACCTGCTGACACTGGGGTGTCCAGATAAAAGTAGCGTTTTTACTAGCCAAGGGGTTGTTGAGCAACTTGTGTTATTGCTGATATGTTAAAAGCTACAGATGGATGTTAGCCTTGCCAATGTACTATACCTAATCCTATGCAAGAGCACTACATACTACAATAGAGTAGAACTTTGAAGATATTACATTTATTGATACTGGAGTACAATCTAGCCAGCAGCTGCAATCTATCCAGGTGTAACTATGGACTTTTTTTCATCCTTTCAAGCGTCTGTATCACTATATACTGAGACAACCCTTGTTCTTGTCCTTTAAGACAGTTCTCAGTGGATACCTTTGCAATAGGTCTATCTTTGCTGGCTGCGCCCATCCTGATTGGCTGTCCTTGGCACGTGATATGCTATTGGCCTTAGCAGACGTCCATGGCACTTCAGCTACAGCCTACGCTCTTCTTGAGCTAGTCTACTGTCATTTATTGATTGGCTGTATTTTACACGCCTATTATTGCGCTGGGAAACTACGCTGTATTTACTTAATGCTTAGAAATTGTCCCTGTTCAGCCCTCCTACATTGGAAGGTAGAATTCTGGTATTCCATTTGTAGGGCTTAATCAGTGATCCTTTTTTGGCTGGCAAACCTTCTGTTTATTAATGCAACAAGTCAAATAAAGGATTATATGCCGTATAATAGCAAACTCAATCCAATAGTGACTTGTGGATTATCTGCTGTGTAGTGCTGACCCAAACCAATAAGAAACCTGATTATACGCTGTGTAATGCTGATCCAAACTCAGTATTTATTAGCCATTTGTATATCTCTTGTTTGATATGATCAAACATGCCCATCAGGCTGCATGTGCTGAGTTGATACAACGTCCAATAGAGTGAAATGAGCGATATACAATTGATGATCTATAAGTTACACGGTGTGTAATCAATGATAACCACTATATTGGCTAACAATTATAAAATGTATATTAGCTATATCAATTATAATAAAGTAAGCAATATACAGCGTGCAATCACTACACATTGGGGTGATGATCAGTGATAATACGGCGTATAATCTTTACATCTACTCTAATAAATTAATGATTATACAGCGTATAACTGCTATAACCACTATAATATATGGTGATTATACGGCGTATAAATACTTTACTTAATATAATATTGATCTAGTGATAATACAGAGTGTAACTGATAAGATCTGCATGCAATGATTAGCCTGATCATTTGTGGTCAATCAGCCTAATCTCACAGGGGTGAAGAGGGGCTGCCAGATCCAAGATAGCGGGCAAGAACTTCTTGAGGAATATGACAGTACCCAAGAAGCATAATAACTCCTTCTGGTTCTGTGGGGTGGCCAACTCACACAAAGCAAGGGCCTTATCAGGAGACACCACATGACCATCTTTTAGAACCAAATTCCCCAGGAAAGTGACTTCTGATTTGAAAAACTCACACTTGCTGGGTTTGATGAACAGGTTTGCTTTTTGGATAGCATCCACCACAGCAACTAGATCTCAGGCATATGTCTCAGCATTTGGTGAGTTAATCAGAATATAATCAATATATGAAACTGCACAAGAGAAGCACAAGTCTCCCAAAGCTTCCTTGATGACCCGCTGGAAGATGGCGGGCGCGTTTTTCAACCCAAATGGTATTACTTTAAATTGGAAACAACCACATTGAGTTTTGATAGCTGTAAGCCACTAATCTTTTTCTACCACCTGAATCTGATTAAAGGCGTTTCCAAGGTCTAACTTGGAAAAAACCCTAGACTTGGCAATTTATTGGGCAATAGAGGCTTCTAGAGGGAGGGGATAACAATCTGGAACGGTCACATTGTTCAAGAGAGTGTAATCCACACAAGGGTGCAGGGTTCTGTCTGATTTTTCTGCAAATACTACTGGTGAACTCAAAGATGAAGGCTTCTTTACTATTTACCCTTTGACCAGCATGTCATCTAACCAGACACTAATGCTTTGTCCTCACGCTCACTGAGTGGGTAAATGGGCGCATCAATCTTCACCAGGTCTACAGTAGTCCAAAAGTTCACATCATGATGAGTATGTTGGGGGAGTGAAGTAGCAAGGGACAGATTGAAAGCATCTTGGTACGGTGCCAGGATTCCTGGGATCAACACTGGGAGAGGTACCTCTGGAGAAGCTTTCAAGGACAAGCAACTCATAGGGGGCTCTACTCCAGGTTTTAGCAAGGACAGAACACCAGTGGAATTGTCTAAGGAGAAGTGGAGCTCATTTTCAGATCTGTCAATGTGAACCTGATGCCGGTGCCACCAACCCACTCCAAGGATGATAGGAAATAGCAGATCATCCACAGCCAAGAATCTGCTAACAAATACATGGCTACCAGTACAGTAACTAAGGGGTTTAGAAACAGGATATGCTGTTACTGGTACCTTACTTGCGCCCAACAATTCTTAAGGGCCAAGGCAGGTGAGGTCCATAGATCTTGCTAAGGTGCAGTTCATGAAGTTACCTGCTGCACCAGTATTTATCAGTACAGTGACTTTGGCCTTTCTGGTGCATGTATAGAAGGTTGCATTTAAAAGGAAATATGACAAATCCTCTTTATTCTTCATGATCAAGATAGAGCCAGAAAGCTCTGCTGAGGTGACATCAGGGATGTTGACAGACGCTGCAAATTCAGAGACTGAACCAGAAGTGGTGGGCCAATTAGGACACAAGATACTTATCCCACCCTGGGACTTGGCTGGTTTCTGAGGGGCTTTGGCAGGGGGATTCTTGACCACGGGAAAGGAGGTCATGATGCCTTGCTTGGGGGTGTAGGCAGGGAGGGCGCTCAGGCAGCAAGCAAGACCAAATGCTTTTTCCAATGAGCCCGGAGCGGGATCCCAAGCCCCTTTTGAGGATGAAGCAGGATCCAATGAGTGGCAGAACATAGCAACCACTACCTCTACAGGAAGACCAAAGGAAGCTGCTTTCACAGCAAAAGCCTCAATGTGAGATGCCAGGTCTGGTGCCAACCCTTTTGATTGGAGCATCTTAAAGATAGTGGTAGACTTGGATCCTGGTGCTGCTACTGCTGCAGCCACCAAAGTAAGAAGGGAGGAGGAATCCTCAACTTCCTGACTCTGGCATAAGAGGGTTCTGCCCAAAGACGTGTGTCTCCCTCTAAGGCATCCAGGAGAGCAACTAAGCATTGAGCATCTGTGATGGGAATATCTGAGGGGAAAAGATCTGCTGAAAGTTGCAGTTGGAGCTCACCCAAAGCGTTGAGGACTTTTTCCTTGACAGCTGCTGTAGGTGGGGAGGTGCATGGACTCACCAATGTTAAATTGATGGCAGAGGCAGCAGATGAAGCTGTGGATGCACTCCTAGCGCGTTCTGAGGCCCACTTCTTCAAGGTGGACAGAAGGGACGCAGTGGCCAGGACAGTTAGGGCCTCAGAGATCAGGGAACCCACACTGCATAAATCAGAGCAAGCACAAGGGAGTGCAACCAGTTGTAAAAGGCTTCAAAAGCTAAATTAATTGGCTTAACAATCATGTAAGAGAGGGGGGCTAGACTAACAAAGTCTGGCTCTCATCCTGGTGGGACCAACCACTAGGATGCCATCCAGTGCAAGACTGGGATAGCCGCTTAAAGGGGCCTCCCAAAGGAGACCAGATGTGAAAGGGGAGGGAAGTACACATCCAAAGCCATGACCAAAGCTCCAGTGAGTAACCACAGAGAGCAATACCAAGTGGAAGGGGCCTTTGCTTCCAACTCAAGGATTTGGCACAAGGGGGAAGGATTGTCCAAGTCAGAAGAAGGAGTTTCAGTAGTAACAGATTCTAAAGGGGGAGACAATATGTAGGATACCGGTTTGATGGGAATCTGGGTGAGATGTTTAATTAAATTTACAAACAGACCATGAATAAACTCAGAAGACCGAGTAATCAAGGAAAGTTTGCTCCAAAAGACAGGGTTTGAGGATCAGAACAATAGAGAAATAGGCACCAGTATTCTCATAGCCATCTTGTACCAAGGTGACAACATGATTCCAGTGGGTGTCCTTTTTACTAAAACTTCCAGGCAGACAGACCAAGTGCACAGATAAATATCAGGGAATGATCCAAATTGATATTCTCAGAACAAACCCCAACAAAAAACAATGTGCAGTTGGGAAGGCAGGCCAGGGAAAGCAGGAGGCAGGGACAACAGCGGGAGTTGAGACAATTACCTTTATTATTTAACAAACTTCAAAACTACAAAAGGATTTGCAAAGTCAGGAGTTTATTCAACAATTGGAATGGGTAAGCAAGGGACCTGAAGGCCCATGCTTCCATTTTATGCAAAGGGGGGTGATAGGACGGGAGGAGATATGAAAGGGGATATCAGAGTGCAGTTTAAAGGGGAGCCTATTAAAGAGTACTGGCCAATATTATCCTGGTTTAAGACCAAGAAAAATAGGGGCCGCGGGCCCGGATGTAAAACTCAGTCCCTCAATTGGCTAGGAGCCTTCCGAGAACTCAGGGTGTGTATTTTCCTTAATGCCTTCCTCTGACGTCTACATTGGAGAGCTCCAGAACCCAATTATCTCAGGTCAAGGGACTTCCAGACCTGGGGAATTGGCAGCCTGGGACGCCACTGATTGCAGGATTTGATACCCAATTCCCCTGGGCTGCAGGTTAGGCTTTTCTGGATTCATGCAGGCCGCATTTTTCCGTTGGCCTGCTAGTTGTTTCAGGACTGGCTGTCACCAGGACAACAAACAATCTAGCTGAATTAATGTCTCCTCTGCAGTTGGAAGGGACTCTGAAGGAGAAATGGGAACTTCAGCCAGAAAAGCCAACACAAAGCGTTCATCCACTGTGTGGGCCAAGTTTTCCAGGTTTTGGAGGGGTTTTGCCTGCATGCAGACCACTTTTTTTGATGGTCTGAGAAATAAATCCCAATCCAGAGCCAAAGGTGGGCCATAGAACTTTACAACAAAGGCCTGTTACTGACTAGCAGTCCATTAGAAGGGGAATTGCATAAAAGTTGAACTAGAGTCTCACTAGTGTTGGCAAAGTCAGGGATAAACTGTCTGTAATACCCTATCATACCCAAAAAGACTTGTACTTCACAGAAGTCAGTAGGTGGAAGAATTTTGTCAATAGCCTCAACTTTCTTGGTCATAGGTCAAATCTCTGTCTGATTCACCTCATTCCCCAAGAATTCAAGGTTCCTTGAAGAAGGCACACTTATATGGCTTTAACTTAAGTCCAGCTTGACAAATCTTTAAGAACACTTCCTTAAGATGAACTAGGTGGTTGGTAAAGGTAGCACTGAAGACAGTTATATCATCTAAGTACACTAGAGCACATGAGAGCTTCAAATCAAAGAGAATGGAGACCATGGATTGTTGGAAAGTAGCTGGAGCATTGCAGAGCCCTTGCAGCATTCACATAGGCACAAATAATCCTTCAGAAGTGATGAGCGCAGCCTTCTGTCTATCCTTGGGAGAGAGATCAACTTGCCAGTATCCAGAGGCTAGGTCCATAGAAGAGAAGAACTTAGAGCCTCTAAGGCGGCAGAGAGCGTCATCAATACACAGTAAGGGGTAGGAATCCTTTTTGGTTAAGGAGTTCAATTGCCAATAGTTCATCATAATAAGATGACCCCCATCCTTCTTTTTCAGTATGAACAAGGGGGAGGACCATGGACTTTGGGAAGGGGCAAGAAATCCAGCAGCTAATAGCTGCTTGAGTTCCTTAGATATCTGAGCGTCTTCTACCCAACTACAACAATAAGGTTTAGTTCAGAAGGAGGGAGCATCACCAGTGTCAATTGATGAATTAATCCTTTAGCTAGAGCATAGTCACTGATATCCTTATCAAAGACATATCTAAAACTGATCCAGCAGATTGAGTACTTCTTTCTGTTAAACTAGGGATAGTTGAGGGAATTCTTGAGTGGTAAACAGAGATAGGACATATGGTTTGTCTTCAGGTAAGTTTAAGTCTTGGAAGGTACCAAAGGGATGTAGCAATAGGAATTCAGAAGCGTTTAGCAGCTTGCCATAGCCAACAACTGGCCTCTGACCACAATTATGAGGAGAGCTGCTAAGTTGGATACTAACAACTGGACAGGATCTTTATGAGTGAAATCTAAGAACTAGGGACAGAGGTAGGGTTTGTTGCAGCCTAGCAAAAAAGGAGAGTACAGCTCTAAGAATGTGCGTTCAGGCAACTCATACAATATCTGAGAGTCCAAGAAGGCTTGAGAGACAGGGAAAACGGTCACAGCAGAAGTGGAAAGGAGTGGAATCCCTTCAGATGCAGGACATGCCATGGGAGGACACTTCAAGTTGGAAAATTGGATACAGTACTTCAAAGTAAAAACGCCAGTAGGGTACTCTAAGGCACATGTCTTGAGGCGTTTTCCCAGAACTTTGACAGGATCCTCAAAGATTAAAAGGACTTCATACCCTAAGATAGAGAGATAGCCATTTTTTATTTGGATGATCCCATTTTAATCCCTAAGGAACTGGGTACCAGACTAGAAGGTTGTAACTCTTGTTCTCTAAAACTACAGCAGGCAAGGCCAATAGTAGTTTACCAAACCACATAGGGAGGGCAGAATAGGTCCCTATAGAGCAGTTCATGGACACCCAGTGGTACCATATAGCTGATGGTAATTGAGATTGGGGCTAGTTTAAGCTTCTTTAAAAGCTTTGAGGAAACAACATTAACAGGAGAACCAGTGTTTAAGACAGCCTTGATCTTCGCCTTTTGGATAGATATCTTAACATAAGTAGTAGTATAGAAAAATGGTGGGAGGACATCAAGGATGTCTTGTGCTTTTGCTAGTTCTTTGTCCCACTTTTTTATCATGAACCTTAAGCCTGGAAGCTCCTTGTAGATAGTCTGAAGTGGAATGTCAGGATTGCCAATTCTTTTCCCCTTGAAGCCCAGGCCCAAGGGCAGAATTTGAACCCTGACCATGAATCCCTGCAGGCCACCGGCCCTGAAGATCAAGGGGCTGCCTGCTTGCATTTTCTTGGGGTCAAGCCCCTGCAAGCTGAAGCCAAGAATGATGACCCAAATGGTGAAGAAAGCCAAACCAAAGGGATCATTGCACCAAATGAGGATAAAATCAAAGTGCCTAATGGAGGCAACAAAATTCAAACCATTAGCTTCATGAGTTTGAAGACTACACCAGCAGCCAATCAAGAGTCATACCTAGAGAGAAGGCCCGGGCCTGAAGCCCAACCCCATGATCACAACTCTAAAGCAAGATAATCAAGTAGCCATTTGATACTTTTGACCAATGACAGAAATCCTGGCCCAAGTGCTATTTTGCCGCCTTTGAACCCAAGCACCCAGATCCCCTGGACCCACATTTCCCAATGCCCTGAAGAAACCCCCAAAGAAAATGTTAGGTTTGAAAGTGGGGAGCTATATGGACCCAAGGATCCCGTGCTCCAAAATTTTCACCATTTTTGAATAAAGGTGATGTTATTTTGGCTTACACAGCTACTGCCTTGTTTTGTTATTGTCATCTATCAAATCAGTACAAGATCCTCTGGTCCTCCTGCTCCTCTGCCAGCAGATTCCTGTCCTCCAGGTGTTCCCTTTAGCCCCATATACTTCACAGAGTACCCTCTGAAACCTGAATATAAAGACTAAACCCCAGAAAGATCCTTGAACTAGATCATTTGGCCCAAATTCAATCTGCAGTTAGATACAACCATCAGGAGCCCTGGATTCTATCAACACCTAAGTTTTTTCAGAGGAAAATTCAACTATCTGTCTGCCTACAAGCTCCATATGGAATCACCTGTGACCCCTAAGCTAATGCCTGCCTCCTCACCTGACCTCCCAGCTGACCACACTAGTAAGCTGTTTGGGATTGTTTACATCACTCTCATGGGGGTGATTTATACTATAATACCAACTGCTGGCCCGTGGTCCTGGATGGGAAAGTCTTTCTCCTACCTCTTTAAGTTATCTCTGATCTTGCGGTGGGCTTTACCTGCAAAAAACCTGGCCTGAGTGATCCCAAAAACCAATGGGCTGGCTGCCAAAGATTAGATCATGACAGGGAAGCAAGACTGAGACATTTTTGAAAACAGCATCAGCTACTTCAGCCTCTTCTTCAGAAGACTCCACAAGCACAGAATACCTCTTAGCTTATGTGAAGTATGGTCAAGAGAAAACCTCCCTGGCTTCAGGAAGAGGCTTTTTAGTTGTTGTAGTCTTTCCAGAGGGTAGTTTGTAAGGGACAGCAATGGTTTGGGGAAAAGCTAGAGCTGAAATATCCATAGGTGTTGGGATCATCATATTCAACTCATAAATGTCTGAATAATCAGAGATTCATGGAAAAATAGCAGAATAGAAAGAGCTTCAGTGTTGGTGGGCTCAGAGTCTGCTACAGACAGGGGAATTGGAGGGGACTGGAAAAAATTGTCAACCAAGAGCGTCTCTGCCTCTAGGTTGACTGTTCTTTCTCGCCTGTTTCTTGGGATCAGCACCTTCAGCCCAAGGATTGATACAGATGCAAGTGTGGTGACCTATCTTTCTGCATTTATGGCAACCTTGACGTCTAGGAGGATTCTGGGAGTTTATAGTGAAGATGAAAGAGCCACAGGAAAAAAACAGAGATAAAGGCTGCTCAATTCTCACACATAACTCTCCAGAGTGGGTAAGATGCATGTTCTGCAACAGCATGGCTTGTGAGCTTTAAAATGGAGGCACAGAATTTGATAAACTTTGAGAGCTTGAGCGCAAGCCATGTAGGCTTAATGTGCTGTCTGCTGTCTGATAGTTATTGTCAAAATAAGCAACTTAACCTGAAAGTAATAATCCAATTAAGCAGGTTTGTGACCCCAAACCAAATCCCCAGTTACCTGTAGCCAAACTAGGAAGTTAACTCAAGTTTTCAAATCTAACACCATTAAAGATGATGATATCTTAAAGTGGATACCTCAATTTGGCGATTGATTCATTATCAGGATCAAGCCACCCTCTTTAATATCCAATCAAGTGATCAGCACAATAATGTTCCTGTTATTCTTGATTCACAATGAGTATATAATAACTATCTCCTAATAAAACATATTATTTAATTTCCAAATATTTTCTTCTTTTTAACTCTGCTAAAACAGCACAGTTACAGCATTGGTAGCAAAAGTAAGTTGTTTATCCTACTTTATCCCTCAAAATTCTGCCTGTTGTCTGTACTTGCCACAGTCAACAAATCTACAATAGAATCATGTCTGGCCTCCCAATGAACTGGAAGCTGTACACGCCTGGTACCAAAATACCCAATGGGTTTGTTCTGTATCAGAACATGGTGATACCAGTCTCTGCCTTCAATTCCTTGTCAACACAAGGTTTCTTTCAAGCACCTGCCGCTGCCCCTTGGGCAACAAATGAAAGCATCATATCAGCCCACATAGCATAGAGACTTTGAAGCACCACCTTATAACTATTTGCTGGAGCCAATGACAGCAACACCATGACATGGATTCAATCTGCCTAGAGTAAACCAGAAAAAATATAATGTCCACAAAGCTTCTGGATTGCAGAGATCTATATTAGGTTAACACACAACACTGGCACCTGGTGCAATAAGTGGCATGAAGACCACACCAAGAAAGACTGAGACACCTTCACACAGGACTTCTGAGAAAGATTTGTGCTGAAGGATACCAAACTTATGATTATAGGCCAAGTGAAGAATCTCACCCAGACAGGCAAGGTGAAGGAACTTACATGAACATATGAGGAACTTCAACTACACGCCCCCTCAGATATGGCCTTTGACACCCCAGTCACCCACATCATGTACTACAACACACTTAAATTGCACGTAACAAGACATGTAAACCTGGAACAGGTAACCAACCTACAGAGCCAATATTGCAAGGCAGAGAAAGTGGAGCAAACGTCCAATGCCCTTCAAAAGGCACAAACTGGGAAAATAGAGAGGCCCAAAGATTCTCACTCAGTTGGACGCTCCAACCGCCCTCTGCCTGGCAACAATAACAACAACAATAACTATAATGGTCCACATGTGAGCAGTTTTGCAGGCAAGGGTTGATTTGGCTTAAAATAAAGACACTATGCTGAAGATTGATAGTGTGTTGTTGGTTTTAATACAGGTAGAGGCCTAGTAGGGAATAATGGCTACTAGGGAATGTAAGGCCTGGCTAGTAGGTGGAAAAAGACTACTAGAGGCAACTTTTATCTCCACCCAGCAGGAGATATTGGCTGCTGTGGGATAGAGGTCCTCACCAAGCAGGGAACTGTGGCTACTAGGGGTGAGGAATGAGATAGCTCAGCAGGGAGCTTTAGCTTCTTGGAGTGAGGAGTGATTCAGCCTAGTGGTTAGTGTGTGCTACTCAGGCTGGATGTTGTTTAGACCCTGACATGTAATGCAGCTGCCAGGGTAGAAGTGTGTGCCAGCATGGTAGGTAACTTGGCTACCAGGGCTGTGAGTTTTTGGACCTCTGGCAGGTAACACAGGCTGCCAGGGAGGGGATGAGCTGTGAGAGCTCTATGTACCCTAATACACTAACAGGAGGTCTGTGAGCAAGTAATCTATCTAAAAGACTGGTAGGGTGTCCTCATTTATATCCTTATGAGAGCTTTGGGGAGATCCCAAAGTGAGCATTAGAGGTCATAGATATGCTCAGGGGTGTCACCAAGGCAGTTGCTCAGGAAAGCAGCTGCAGAACTAGGTGTGATCAGGCCTCTGGGAAGTAAAGCTGATTACTTTGCAACTGTAAGCTCAGACTTAATCACCTGGGTGGGTAAAAACAACTGCATAATATTTAATGATCTATGGTTGCATGGCCTAAGTGAATTGCTACTTGCAAGAGCCCGGTTAAACGCCAGTTTAATGTAGACTCATGCCTGGGTCTACAGGTTCTGGTAACAGGGAATGAGATTGAGAATCAAGGTAGTTCATAGTATGGGATCAGTGATAAAGACTAGTAAGAAGGATTGCATGATCACAGTGAAGACTAGTTGAGGGACTGTTGAATCATTTTGAAGTAAAGGACTAGCTGATCATGATGCAGGAATAGCTGATCATGAGGCAGGATTGGTGAAGGACTAGGAGATCATGATACAGGAGTAGCTGATCATGATGAAGGATTAGTTGGAAGAATAGAGGATTATGATGCAGGAGTAGCTGAAGTACTGTTCAAGCGCTTTCATGACTGAAATGAGCTACTTGGAGACTGAAACTGGATGTTTGAGGACTGAAAAGGATTGATTTCTGGATAGACTGAAGAACTATATGATGTGGTTGAAGAACTGGCTGAAGGACCAGAAGATGATAATGCAGGAATAGCTGAGCAACTTGAAGATGGCTTGGAAGACTTAGTGGACTAAATACAGAAGCTAGGATGCTTGTTTTGAACTCTTGGACATTTAAATGTTTATAAGAAAGAAGCAATAAAAGAATTAATTAATGCTGCCAAAAGATATGATATTGTTGTAACTGTGCTGTTTTAGCAGATTTACAAGGGGAAAATATTTTAAACTAGATGATAATCTTTATTGAGAGATATGGATTATATAGTCACTGTGGATTGTGGATAGTAGGACCATGATAGTGTTGATCAAATGGTGGGATGGTGAAGGGCTGGCTTGATCCTTGTGCTGAGTCAAGCGCTAAAACAAGATTTACAACATAGGGAATCAGTTTCTGTTAATGTTGTTGTATTTGGGAATTTGAGTCAACTTTCTATCTTGGCTTAAAGTAGTTGGATAGTTGGATTGCAGGTCACAAACATGCTTACTTGGAATATTACTGGTGGGTCAAGCCTGTTGTTTTGACAATATAAAGATGGAATTGATTATTATATAAATAAAAGCAAGGAAAAGAAGAAATATATTGTAGTGGTTGAACTGTAGATATATTAGAAGCTGATTGAGTGAATGGTGCCAGAATAATGGACCAGGTAATGCTTTGGTGCACAAAGTGTTGTCAATTTGAGAGGTTTGAGCAGTGGAAATTGATTTCCTAGTTGGATCCAAGTGGAACTTCATAAATGTTCTAGTTTTGCTCTCTGTATTCATTGGTTGAGTTCTGGAAGCTTTCCTGATGAATATAATTGGTTAAAAGCCAAAAGCTTAAAGTATAAGTGAAAAAATAGTAAATTAATACTTTAAGATTTTGAGAAATTAAGTATGTAAGCTTAAGTTATTATAGAAAAAAGTGAGCATCAATGGTTTAAGCTGCTGAAGAAAGCCATTTTAAAGGAGGAAACATTGGGAAAAAGACACTATAAGAAGGAAGATAGCTGGTAAGCTACAGGGTCTTTTGAGTTTCTGCTGAGAGGTTTTGGAAGCATTTTGATTTCCAGAAGGAGCTTAGTTGGACCAATACAAGTGGAATACCATGGTCAATAGAGCTATGTAGAAAGCTTAAGCCTAAGATAAAGAGCAGGGGCCAAAATTAAGGATCTGGAGATTGAGATAAGGAGCTGGATCCTAAGCGCAGTGCAGGAGTCCAAGTCTAAGGAGCTGGAGTCCAAGTTTAAGGAGCAGGAGTCCAAGTCTAAGGAGCAGAAGTCCAAGAATAAGGTGCAGAGTCCAAGACCAAGTACAAGGAGTCCAAAACCAAGTACAAGGATTCCAAGATATTGTTGAAGGACTCCAAGTATTGGCAAATCCATATTGTTTCCTTGGCCCCCAGGCCATATACCAGAAGGTTTCTAAGGAGATCTTCCTTCTGAGAGTGAATAAAAGCCCATTTCAGCCCCTATACATATTTCTGAGATACATTTTCCCTTACTAGAGAATGACATCCCTTTCCAGCTGGTCCCTGGCTATGACCCAGGACACACTTTGGGGACTGGTGGACAGGAACCACACAATAACTCAATCCATAAACTCTCAGGCTCAAATGACCACAGCAACAGGACCAATGGGCAGTCAAATCACACCCACTTCTGAGTCACCACCACCCAAGACAATCAGGATGAGGGAAAAGCCCAGGGAGAGCACTAAGCAAGCCAAGCTCTCCCCACACAACTCCTGACTTTCCCAACAATGAGTACTGACCTAAGTATGTGGATCAGTGCCCAATGATCCAGGTGCCTTTGGAAGATCCAGTACTTTAAATCATTACCAGACATTCCAATAAAATGATGTCCTATTCTTTCTGCTTTTGCTTTTTGCACAGGCTTAGTGCTCCTGGACTCTTGCGCAGATCAAACCTTAGTCAACAGCAACTTTGTAGACAATTTTAAGTTAACCACTAATCCTCTGTAGATAAATAATGTGGTTTTAACTGATGAACATTACATTGCTGTGACACAAGAGAAAGTCCCTTCTTTATTACGCTGAGAATCTCCACTCCACCATTCAGGGACCTGTCATCAACTTCCCCAAATTTGACATCATACTTGGACTGTACTGGATAAAAAAGAATAACCTCCACATAGACTGGGTCACTTCAGTATTGACCATCAAGGGTGAAAGAGTCAAACACCAGATCTATCCTGACTTGGTGGACCATCTCCTACGCAACCACGTCTTTGTGTGTATTACAGAGACCCTGGAAAAAAAGGAAAACCTGAAGACAATTGACTGGGACCCCTGCTAGTACAAGATCATACACTTCAAAGATCACCAGAATACCTCCACGCCTCAGGATTGCAAAATTGTGGTCTGCAATCCAGAAATCTTCAAAGAAGCTCTACCTGGGTTGCCCCCAGAGAAACACATCCAATATTCCATTCAACTCAAAGGAGCTTTACCCAAAGCACAACCTATCTACCTTCTGACCCCAAACAAAGACAACACCCTATGTGCATAACTCAAGGAAGCATTGGAAAAAGGACTTATCTGCCCTTCACAATCCCCCTTTGGGGCTGCTGTGTTCTTTGTGCCCAAGAAGGATGGTACCCTGCGTCTAGTCACAGACTACTGAGCTCTAAAAAAAACTACCATCAAGAATTATTTTCCACTACCACTGATTGAGGACCTTCTTGACGTCTTGGGAGGAGCCACAGTTTTCTCCAAGATTGACCTAACATCAGTCTACAAACAGATTTGTATTAAGGAGTAAAACATTCCCAAAACAGCCTTCCACACTAAATACAGCTCCTATGAGTGTGTAGTGCTCAACTTTGGCATGAAAAAGGCCCCCTCCACCTTTGTGACCTTCATGAACAAGGTGTTTGTCCCCAAATAGGCAAGTAAACCTTGGTCTAACTAAACAACATTATTGTCTATAGCCCCTTTGTGGAGCAATACCACAAGGACCTGGAAGCAGTCTTTGCTACCCTGGTGCAGCATAAACTGCTAGCCAAACCCTCTAAATATCAGTTCTTCTGCAAACAGTTACCCTTCCTGGGACACATAGTTTTTAAAGATGTCATCAAGCCTGACAATCAAGAGATTTGGGCCATCTGAAAGATGTCACCACCAAAAGAAAAGTCTGAACTCTGTACATTCCTGGGGATGGTTGTCCACATCCAACAATTTATCCCTAACTGTGATATCCTGACAGCACCCCTGTTGTCTATAACTGGCGCCAAATCTAAGTTTATATGGACCCCCAACGTGACCTCTGTTTCCAGTGTCTAAAGGAAAAACTTACAATCACCCCAATTCTACAGTGCCCCAAGCAAGAAAGAGAGTACCAAATGGAGACAGACACATCTGATGCGTCCATTGGGGGAGTACTACAGATCAAGAGCACCAATGGCAACTTCCTACCTGTAGCCTACAAGTTGCACAAACTGATAGACAGCAAATGCCGCTACCCCATCCACAATAAGGAGCTACTGGTAATTTTACCTTTTCTTGTCAAGTGGCACTGCTACCTGGAGCGCCAAGAGGGGTTCACCACCCTAACTGATCATAAGTCACTCATATACTTTAAAATACAAGCCAATCTGTCCAGGTGCCAAGCGCTCTGGATGGAGCTACTTAAAAGGTTTAACATAATCATCCAATACAAACAAGGACCTGAACTTCCCATGGTCAATGTAATCTCTTGCTTGTATGTCAGAGCCATGAGAGGGGTGTCAAAACCTCAGGCTCAACCTGCCAGCAAGGTTCCAACCAAGCAGGCTTGTGACCTGCAATCTAATTATCCGGTTACTTGAAGCCAGACTAGGAAGTTAACTCAAATTACTAAATCCAACAACATGAACAGATAATGATCCTTTACAGTGGATACCTTGTTTTGGCACTTGACTCATTATCAGGATCAAGCCACCCCCTTCTTCCATCCAGCTGTGTGAAAACCAATCATGTTCCTGTTATCCTTGATTCACATGAACTATATAACCATTATCTCACAATAAATATTATTATCCATCTTCTAAATATTCCCCCCTGTGTAACTCTGCTAAATCAGCACAGTTACAACATTGGTAGCACAGGTAGGTTCTCCATCCTAACTTATCTTGAAAAATTCCGCCTGTTGCCCGTACACGCTGTAGCCAACAAATCCTTGACAGAATTATGTCTGGCCTCCCGCCTGACTGGACTCTGTACACCCCTGGTACCGCCATACCTGATGGCTTTGTCCTGTACCAGAACACGGTAATACTGCTACCTGTCTTCAACGCCATATATGCACAAGGTTTCTTTCAGGCTCCCTCCTTGATACCACAACCAGCCAACAAAACCACCATGCCCATCTACGTAGCTCAAAGACTACAGAGCGTTGCCTTGGAACCTTTCACCGGTGCCAACAACAACAACACTGCCGCATGGATCCAGTCCGCCCAAAGAAAGCTGGCTCAGATGGAATGTCCACAGCAGTTTTGGTTTGCAGAAATTTCTATTTTCCTGACCCATGACGCTTGTACCTGGTGCAACAAGTGGCATGAAGAGCACAATAACAAGAACTGGGATACCTTTAAGCAAGACTTCCTGGCAATATTCATGTTTAAAGATACAGCGCTCATGATCATACGCCAAGTGAAGAACCTGACACAGACAGGCACTGTCACAGATCCTGAATGGATTAGACGTAAAGTTGTCCATCTAGGGATTAAGCAATGGAACAATTGCGTGGTTGCGCTATTGCATCCTGATTCTACTAGTAATAAAGACGTTTAAAACGCCCCTAAAATGGGTGTTTGATTTGCCTTTCAAATGTGCAAAAGGCACAGGCTTCCCTTCTAAATTATAAATAGAACAACAAAGTTATTTATATTTACCTCCTCAAGGAAAGCCGCAAGGAAGCAGTTGTTCTCTTACGCGGGACTTTTAGCTGTGCCAATCCACTCTCCTCCGTTTGGGAAGTCCTTCTGTCTGTGCCTCCCTGCCTCTGGTGGAAATTCCCCCACCTCACACTATATAAGTGTGATACTATCTAAATAAACACCAGTTTTGTCTTATTATCTTCTTATATTCTTTTGTCCTTTCACAGGCTGCCACTATACCATCAACAGGTATAGTAATAAGAATTAGGTCTCTGACTAACTGTTTGTAGAACCTAGCAACCCTTTGCTGCAACTTTTACAACAGGCACCATGAAGGAACTCACCCGCGCCTACAAAGAACTCCGTCTTTGTGCACCATCTGACATGGCCTTTGATACCCCAGCCACACACCTCATGTACTACAACGCTCTTAAGTTGCATGTGATGAGGCATGTGAACCTGGATCAGGTGACCAACCTGAAAAGCCTGTACCGTGAAGCAGAGAAGGTGGAGCAAACATCCAACACACTGCATAAGGCACAAACTAGGAAATAAGAAAGAACCAAGGATTCCCATCCAGGCGGGCGCTCCTCTCAACCATCTCCTGGAGGCAATGGGAACAATGCCAACTACAACCCACAGGTTCAAATGGACAGGGAAATGGAAACAATGGCCAGTCAAACCAAACCATTTCCATATCACTGCCACAGAAGGTAACCAAGATGAGGGAAAAGCCCAGGGAGAGCACTAAGTGAGCCAAGCTCTCCCCACACAGCTCCTGACTTGCCCAATGATGTATAACAACCTGAGGATGTGGACCAATGCCCAATGATCCAGGTGCCCTTGGAGGACCTGGTACTGTACACCATTGCCAGATATCCCAATAAATTGATGTCCTATCCTTTCTGCTTTTGCAGTTACACAGGTTCAGCACTCCTGGATTTAGGCGCAGACCAAACCCTGGTCAACAATAGCTTTGTGAATAAGTTCAAGCTGGCCATTAATCCTTTGCTGATTAAAATGTGGTCCTGGCTGACAAACACCACATTGCTGTGACAAAGGAAGCTGCCCCCTTCTCCATCATGCTTGAGAACCTCCACTCCACCGTTCAAGGTCCTGTCATTGACTTTCCCAAATTTGACATTGTAATGGGACTATACTAGTTAAAAAAGAACAATCCTCACGTAGACTGGGCAGCCTCAGTGTTGCCCATCAAGCGTGAAGGTGTCAACCACCAGATCTACCCTGACTCTTTGGACCAACTGATGTGCAACCACGTCTTTGTACGTATCACAGAGATCCAGGACAAGAAGAAGACCTGAAGGCAATTGATTGGGACTCCTGCCAGTACAATATCATACACTTCAAGGATCACTGGATACCTCCACGCTGCAGGACCGCAACATTGTGGCCCGCCATCCAGAAATCTTCAAGGAAGCGCTACCTGGGCTGCCCCCTGAGAAGCATATTCAGCACTCCATCCAACTCAAGGGGGCTGTACCCAAGGCGCGCCCTATCTACAGGCTGACCCCAAATGAAGACAACGCCTTACGCGCCTACCTCAAGGAGGCATTGGAAAAAGGACTTATCTGCCCCTCACAGTCTCCCTTTGGGGCTGCCGTATTCTTTGTGGCTAAGAAGTTTGGTACCTTACGTCTGGTCACAGACTACCACGCCCTAAAAAAAGTTACCATTAAGAATTGTTACCCACTGCCACTGATTGACGGCCTCTTTGATGCCTTGGGAGGAGCCACAGTCTTCTCCAAGATCAATCTGACAGTAGGCTACAATCAGATTTGTATTAAAGAGGAAGACATCCCCAAAACAGCCTACTGCACTAAATACAGCTCCTACAAATGCGTGGTGCTCAACTTTAGCATGACCAATGCCCTGTCCACCTTTGTAACCTTCATGAACAAAGTATTTGCGCCCCACATAGGCAAGCACGCCCTAGTATACCTAGACAACATTGTTGTCTACAGCCTCTTGGTGGAACAACACCACAAAGACCTTGAGGCAGTCTTTGCTACCTTGGCACAACACAAACTGTTGATCAAACCCTCCAAGTGCCAGTTCTTCTGTGAGCAACTACCCTTCTTGGGACACATAGTCTCAAAGGACGGCATCAAATCTGACAGTCAAAAGATACCAGCCATCTGCAAGATGCCACCACCCAAGGATAAGTCAGAGCTTCACACCTTCTTGGGAATGGTGGCCTATGTACAACGCTTAATACCTGACTGTGGCGTTTTTACTGCCCCCTTGTCCACCATAACAGGCGCCAAGTCCAAGTTTGTGTGGACCCCCCAATGTGACCTCTGTTTTAGACGCCTTAAGGAGAAACTCACAACAGCTCTCATTCTACACTACCCCAAACATGACGGGGAATATCAAATGGAAACTGAAGCCTCAGATGCATCTATTGGGGGAGTACTACAAATAAAAAACAATGACAGTAACTTCCTGCCTGTAGCTTATGAATTGCAAAAATTGACAGACAGTAAGTGTCAATACCCTATCCACAACAAAGAACTGTTAGCTATTGTACACTGCCTAGTCAAATGGCGCTGTTACCTAGAACACCAGGAAGAATTCACAGCATTAACTGATCACAAGTCACTCATCTATTTCAAAACTCAAGTGAATCTATTGTGCTGCAAGCCCGGTGAAAAGGAGCTATTAGAGAGATTTAACATGCTCATCCAGTACAAACCTGTGGCCAAGCTTGTCATGGAAGATGCCCTGTCCTGCCTGTATGTCTGTGCTTCAAGAGGAGAGAATGGGCTTGACCCAGACTGGCCCCTCTTAGTACTACAAATAAAGGAAAAAGGTTTCTCCCCTGGCACAACTGACATAACAAAGGAAACAGTCATCAAGAATGAACACCTCTTGCTGACGTATATGGGACCCTACACAGAAAGATGACTGATGGCACAACCATTCCCTACATTCTCACTCATCAGCAAGTTGACACCATACTACGCTATCACAGAGACCTTGGACATACCAGAGCCAAAACCTATATGAGTTCCTTAAACATAAGGCCTGGTGGCCAACCTTATATTGCAATGAATAAAAAGTTCTAGACCAATGTGAGGTATGTGAAAAGTTTGCCAAAAGCAAAACCCCGCCAAAGTCAGTACTTCCCATCTGCGCACAACTATCTTTCAAAGTATGGGCTCTTGACATTGTTTGCCCCATGCCAGGAAAAGACAATGATAAGAAATACATCATCACTGCCATTGACTTTGCTACAAGATGGCCAGTAGCCTAAGCAGTAAAGGTATACACTGGCAATGATGTAAGACAATTTATTGGCAAAGAGATAATTGGCAAGTTCAGAAAGCCAGAGCTCCTGATAATCAATGGAGGCAAAGAATTGACCTCTGAAGACACCAATGTATATCTCACCAAAAATGAGGTCAAGCACACCATGACAACACCATATCACCCACAGGCCAATGGACGTGTAGAGCGGCTTAATGGTAGCCTCGTGCAAGCCTTAGCCAAACTCACTGCCAGGAGAACTGAAGACTGGTATAAGCAGCTACCAACTGCACTACTTGTGTCTCAAACCCAGGTGAACAGATCCACTGGAAAAATCCTGTTTGAACTGGTATACAGCACACAGCCAAATATCATTCAAGCATTGACAGGACCTAAAATGAAAATTCCAAGTAAAGTCCCCCTACCTCAGACCCTCAAGTGATAGAGGCTAACAGCAAGCAAACAGCAAAGGAGAACAAACATCTTCAAAAGAAGTTTGTCCCCATCCACAATAGACATGAGGTTGGGGACAAAGTTTGGGTCATAAATGTTGACAAGAGGAAGCTACAACCCAATAAAGTGGGGCCAGCAATTATTCTGAAGGTAAACAACAATAATACTTACCTTGTGCAAGGGCTTGGAAAACGTAAGCAAGACAAGACCCTTCACCATGATTGCCTACAGCCCTGCAAAGCAAGACAGAAATAACAAAAAACCGCCCTGCCCGCCACAGAACAGCAACTAGTTCAATACGGCTCCCAGGCTCCTGACAACCTCCCTGATGACCTGCCCCCAGAGGAGGCCAACCTTCAGTCAGAGGGGGGAGGTGTCAAAACCACAGGCTCAAACTGCCAGCAAGGTTCCAACCAAGCAGGTTTGTGAACTGCAATCCAATTATCTGGTCACTCAAAGCCAGACTAGGAAGTCAACTTGAATTACCAAATCCAACAACATGAACAGATGATGATCCTTTAAAGTGAATACCTTGTTTTGGCACTTGACTTGTTATCAGGATAAAGCCACCCCCTTCTTC
The DNA here is from genome assembly GCA_014839935.2 of Entomophthora muscae. Lineage (NCBI taxonomy): Eukaryota > Fungi > Entomophthoromycota > Entomophthoromycetes > Entomophthorales > Entomophthoraceae > Entomophthora > Entomophthora muscae. The sequence continues at coordinate 332,043 of QTSX02002909.1, read as the reverse complement.
CATCCAACCATGTGATCACCAATCATGTTCCTGCTATCCATTGATTTGCATGAACTATATAATCACTATCTCCCAATAAAGATTATTATCTAGCTTCTAAATATTTTTCCCCGTGTAACTCTGCTAAAACAGCACAGTTACAACAGTGGGAAATGTTCTCAATCAGACTGGCCCCTCCTGGTACTCCAAACTAAAGACAAAGGCTTCCCTCCAGGCACTACTGACATCACTAAAGAAACAAATATCAAAAATGAGCACCTTTTCAAGGACTTATACAGGATGCTACACCTAAAGATGATAATGAAAGCAACATCCCACATATTCACACATACCAAAGAGTTGACATCATCCTGCACTATCATTAAGATTTAGGGCATACCAAAAACCACAACCTTTATGAATTCCTCAAGCACAAGACATGGTGGCCAACTATATATCTGGACGTCCAAGAAGTTCTCAGTCAATGTGAAGTGTGTGAAAAGTTTTCAAAAAGCAACACTTTGCCTAAGTCTGTGCTGCCCATTTGCTCCCAGTTACCCTTCAAGGTATGGGCCCTCATAATTGTGGGGCCCATGCCCAGAAGGCACAATAATGAAAAGTATATCATCACTTTCATTGACTTTGCCACTTGTTGGCTGGTAGCACAGGTGGAGAAGACACATACAGACAATGAAGTTTTGGCGCTTCATAGGCAAGGAGATCATTAGTAAGTTGGAAAGCCAGAACTACTGATCACCAATGGGGTCAAATAATTGACCTCCAAAAACACCAATTTATACCTCACAAAGAATGAGGTCCATCACACAGTAACAACATCATACCAGACTCAGGTCAATGGACAAGTTGAGCAGCTAAACATCAGCTTAGTGCAAGCCCATGCCAAGCTCCCCACTGGGAGACCTATGAACTGACATAAGCAGCTACTAACTGCACTCCTTGTATGACGCACTTGTGTGAACAGATCAACCGGGAAGATCCCATTTGAGCTTGTTTATGGCACGCAACCCAATATAATTCAAGCCCTCATGGAACCAAATCTGGAAATGCCCAGCTTATTCCCCCTTGTGTAGCACCTCAAATTATACAAGCTAACAGTGATCAGTTGGAAAAGTAAGAGAAATGTATTCAAACATGATTTCCCCATCTAAAATAGGCACAAAGTTGGTGACAAGGTCTGGGTAATGAACACAAAAAAGAGCAGGTTACAACCCAAAAAAGTGGGTCCCACTATCATCTTAAAGGTAAAAAAACAACACTTATCTTGTGCAAGGACTCAGCAAATGCAAGCAAGACAAAGCCCTACATCATGACCAACTAAGACCCTGTAAAGTCCAAAAAAAAGCAACAAGAAACCATCCTACCAGTGACCAAACAGCAGCTAGTTCATTACAGTGCCTGAGCCCCTGACAACCTCCCTGATGACCTGCTCTCAGAGGAGGCCAACCTTCAGCCAGGGGAAATCAAAACAGCAGACTCAACCCACCAGTAAGATTCCAATCAAGCAGGTTTGTGACCTCAACCAAAATTCCCAGTGACCTGTAGCCAAACTAAGAAGTTGACTCAAATTTCCAAATCCAACAACATGAACAGATGATTATCTCTTACAGTGGATACCTCAATTTGGCGCTTGATTAATTATCAGGATCAAGCCACCTTCTTTACCATACAGCCAAGTGAGCAGCACAATCATGTTCCTGTTAGCCATGATTCACAATGACTATATAATAACTATCACCTAATAAAGAATATTATCTAATTTTCAAATAATTCTCCTTTTTAACTCTTCTAAAACAGCATATTTACAACATTATCAATTGCTGTCCTTCCATATAGAACCTGGCTTCAAACTTGGCCAAAGTTTCTTTGGGATTGAAGGCAATGTTCATAAAATTGTTTTTTTCACTTTTAAACTAAGGTTGCCACCAAAATCATTTATCAGAATCTGTTTTAACTCTTCCCAAGTCTCAATGGAGGGCAGCTCTAGCACTAGCACTTCCTGGCAGTTTATGTTCAAGCAGCTTATAATGTACTCCTTCTTAACCTCATCATAGGCTCTTCTCATGGTAGTTTTGTAGATAGTCAATAAAGCTGCAATGGTAGATGTTTGGGGTCAAAGACTGCTTGAAGGTAGGTTTGAAGTGATATTTGGGAGTTGGAACACCATTATTGCTATCAAATACATTTATTCACAGGAAGAATTCAGCTTCTGATTCTGAAGGGGGTTGTTGTGCCCACAGCTGTCAGACACTTTCTTCAAGAGTGGTAAAAGTCTCAGAGGTGCAGGAACCAACATTGTTGGCCAAGTCAGTATGATGTTTGGTAACATCTAATTGTTGACCATGAGTAGTCATCACAGTTGAAAGCTCAGCCAACCAAGAGGCCAAAGAAGATTTCACTGAGAGGGAAGGGAAGAAAATGTCATTTTAAGAGTCAATTAACTCATTCTTCTCTTGAACATCCTTGTCAAGGCTGAAGTGATCTTTCTTTAGCTGGTCTAATTCATTGGCTAGGCAAGAGATTCCCTAGCACATTGGATTCAAGGGTTCTTTGGCAGTTCAGAGCAGCAGCCATCTTTGTCAGTGAGCCCAACTGAACTATTGATAGTTGTAACAGTATTGCAAAGAATAGTAACTTATTGCTGCATGGTGGCAACCTGTGCTGTCAAGGCAATTACTTGAGGATCTGGCTGTGGAAGGTCTGTGGGGCGTCCTTGACTATGATTGGACACACATAGTTCTTGGATAGTATTCCATAACTTCTAATCCCTATCCATCATGTTGTCAGATGGGGGAGAGGGAGGAACATCTAGTTTAGGCGCAGACAACTTGTTCAATTGGACTTGAAGCTTGGAAATGGAGGCAGCTGTGGTTATCTCTCTTGATCAAACTCTTCTTGTAGTTCATGGAGACCTCTTGCAGCAAGCTCAGCCACTTGTTGCAATTGATCAAAGGAGTAGGAGCTAACCAAATTAAGCTGCTCCACAAGTTGTCCAAAATCAGAGAGATTAGTGTTCAGGGTGGAGTCAACTTGAGTTTGCCAATGCTGTTGTAGCTGGAAAAATTCATGTAGACATTCTCTGACTACTTGGGGACAAACATGTGCATTTTCTCTATGGAAGCAACCAAGCAAGCCTAAGAGGTAATGGATTTATGTTGGTTATAAGATACCAAAGAGAACAGAGAATAAATCCACTTCTGGTATGAAGGAAACTGATCACAATGATTAGTTATGCGGCTTGAAGAGACAAAATCTCTTGGACGTGAAGCTCCAACACCATTTGGTGATAGGCTAAGACGGGCTGCACAAAAATGAGGGTGGATGCTCAGCAGAACCAGATGCCAAGAGGAGATGTTGAAGGAATTGCAGGACAACAATCAAAATGTAGTATTCTGCTCAATTAAACTGTAATTGAAGGCAAGGGATGGCCCCATCAAAGGCTATTCCAAGGGCTATTGCCATGACTTGCTCCAAGTTGGAGGTAACTATGGGGTAAGCTACAAGACAGAGACCATTTCCAAGGCTCAAGACAGTGGATAAAATAGGCAGGTCTGAGATGTCCTCTTCAAAAGGAAGACTGGTAATTTTATTCAAAGACGGCTCTTTTTTTGGGGGAGGAGATGGTGCTGATAACATCAAAGTCACAGGTTTGACCCCTGTAGCAAGCACCATTTTTTTGTGCTCTGTAGAGAAGCACAGACACACAACAGGAAATACTAGCCTTAGGAATGGATTTGTACTAAGTCTTGTTTAGTTGGTAGGAAAAGTTAGGTGATTACCTTGTGGCCCTGAATGATAAGTCTCTACTAGTTGTGGCTAGAGAGAAGCGCCAAAGTACTTGGAAACACAAAGACAAAATGTGAATAGAACTTAATTTTTATTTGGAATAAGGAATTATAATATATATTGTTTAGCAATACCACAAAACAATACTAGGACAGTAGGATCACTTACCAAAAGCATGAGTGGGGCAAGTGAGTTGCGCAGAATCAGGAAATCAAACAGATGAATTCCCTATTTCAGAAACAGACTAATTTTGAGGAGCAAAGGCAAAAGCAAGCAATTTGTCCTCAAAATAACCCAACAAAGACAAAAATGAAATAGTGTGAATATTGGCATTCATAACACTGGCTCTTCTATTTGCTCTCATCCACGGGCAATTCAGCCAAAGAGTAGTTCAGGAAATCAAAACCCCATAATCAAGGGCCTCAGCATTCCCAGGGGGATGAGATACCACAATCAGAATAGACTGGATACCAAATTAGGTATGGACTATCCAATGCAGATAGAGCATCTGGGTCAGGTAGTGAAAGTACCACCAACTGGCCAGGATGATTTACAACCTGTCAAATCCTGCTACACTGCATACCAGGTGATCCTATACTTAGGTTTATTTCATAGCTGTGAAGGAGGGATCACCCCATAGTTGGCAGATCCAGATGCTCCAGGATGAGCTCCAGCTCTAAAGTACCATCCCTCAGATTAATAAGGAAGGTCTACATCTGCACACTTGACCCGGTGCTATGCTCTTGCAGCTATCTTCAGCAAGCTTTAGAGGCCCAAGGCAGAGACTTCAAGGTTCAAGAGAACTTAAAGACTTAACAGGCAAGCTGGGTCACAGAATTGAGGTACAAAAAGGCAGTTCAGATGAATTTCTAATATGAGGCATCTTTAGTAGCCTTCAATAGTGTCAAGAATGACATTTCAATACTAGTGTTGAAAACCCATGAATCTTACCCTGGTCCTCAAGCAATGCCTTTCATCAACAAGAATAGACAGGAACCTGACAATCACAGACTTGGGTTGATTAATCACTCTTCAACCTGCCAGCTTAATAAGGGAGATTCCCCAAATGGAGACACAATTGCTGCTGGTTGAGTGCCATCAAGAAACCAGACCTATGCAGAGGTTGTTGCCTACCAAAATGAGGTTTAAAAGAGACCTGAAGCTGAACCTGCTAATAATTAACAGTCACTGCCATCTCCCAGCATAAAAATAACAATATAATTGAATAGCTTAGGCAACATAGAGAAAAGAAGAGTCAGAATGAAGAATTACTACTCATGTTCACCAGACTTAGCCAAACCAGAACTTGTTGCCCTCAAAGCCCCAGCCTAATACCCACGCCCCATCAGCAAATTACCACAGACCTGAAGGCCGCAAAAGTTGAAGAAGCAAAACTGGTTGTATAAAAACCCTGACAGTATGGGATAGCAGTATTATCACTCTGATAATAAAGGTTCATGAACCTTTAGTTCCAGAAAATACTAACCTATTTAGTGTAGGTGATTTTTCACTTCCACTATGATCCTGTAGACATCAAGACACCCACCCTTCCTAGTGACCATCCTGCGGCCTCACTGCCTGCACTATACCACCTCCTGGAGCACCTTTCAGACCAGTGCATTTCACCAAGTATCCTCTGAACCCCACCAACTCCAAGTTCAGCCTGGAAAACATACACATTGTCAGCTTCCTGGAAAAAACTAGAGCCACCAAAAATGTTGGTTGAGAAGGAAAGTGGTACTCAAGGGCGCTCAGATTGTTCTGTGACAAATACACTTATCTGCCTGCTTACCTTGTCCTGATGACTCTGCCTCTGCCTCTGACCCCTTAAACCAATCTCCAATAGAACCTGCCACTGCTACTGGCACCACGTCCACCCAGCTGTTTGGATTATTTTACATTACTCTCACAGGATTGGTGGACTATATGGTGCCAAACTCTGGTCCCTGGTCCTTGCTTGGGCAACCCCTATATTATTTCATTAAGTTAGCGCCTATATTGTGGTGGGCACTCCCTACTGGCCCAGCATCTCCCTGTCCCAAGTCACCTAATGCCTCCACCTATGCTGGGCTCCATGAAAACTAGGAGCTGATATCAAATCTTGGAAGTGATCAAGGCTCTTTAGCTTCCTTTAAGAATAAAACAGTACTGATTGATATTACCATAGCTTCTTCATAGAAGAGATGGGTTTGGATTGGGCAAGCAAAGCGGCAAAGCAGGTCATCAGCTAGCAAGGGGGGAGAATGTGGGTCTTCAGATCAATTTGGGGGGAGGGGATGATTTGACTTGGGGGTTAGAGATGATAGCAGCCTGCCACAACTGGTAGAGATATGTTGTCAGACTAAAAAAAGAGAGAGCTATCACCAGGATAACTGGCATAATATAACTTCCAGATTAAACTAAGAATTCAAGAAGGGAGGATCAACCAAGATCCTGGTTGAAACTTGAAATCCTGAAGACAAGCTAATCATTGCTTGATTTAGAAGAGTTGCATCCTGACTCCTCAAGTTCAAATAATTATTGGTGGTCAAAAGGGCTGTCATAACACCTTGTATTATCAAAAAGCTGCTCCTGGGCGGGCACCAACTTAAGGTTGTTAGGCCTTGGATTCCTTAGGGTTGCAATGACCAGATTGAACCTTATGTGATTATAAGAGCTATGAATCATATGGCCACAGTATTACTTGATAATCCTTGAAATGCAATGATCCAGGGGCTCATAAGTATGCTTCTTTTTACTATACACTTTTCCCATCCTGCAGCATTTAGATGGTCCTAATAAGATTTTTTTTATATAAAAGTGCTTTCTAACTTCTCAAACCTTTTTTTTGCAGTTTAAGGCATAGTTAACAGAAACAAGCATTAGGGTAGCCCTTCAACAACATGATGAGAGATATTAGGGAAAATGTTTGGGTTTTAGATTTTCCATGCTATTATAAATGCTCTAGATGAACCAAGGATCCCAAGTCAAATGAATGCCAGCCTTAAACTTATTCAAACAATCCCCAGAATTATCTGGTATGTCAGAGCTGAGAAGAAAGAGGAAGAGGTGCTAGGGGGTGCATCAGAAGAATTTTTTACTTCTACTTCTCATTCTCACCAGGAGATGCAGGCTCTTTACCTTCCTTTTCTTTTAGAAGAGTGAGGCTTCTTTATGGAACTAACTCATCAAAAGACCCCAGGAAAATTCATTGGGGTCAACATAATTGCTTTTATTAAATAAATAATGGGATAGGAAGAGAGATAGTAGGTTTCTTGACCTTGGGGACTACTTGGTGTTCTTAGTGGTAGAAGCAGGGGTCTTCTGGGAATTAGAGGCAGGACGCTTGATAGTCCTGCTTGTTCTGGGCTAGAAAGATGTTTTCTCTATATAATATTGCAATAATAAATTTCAAAAATAATTAAAAAATAATAAAGGAAATAAGAAACAATATTAATAAAAATATATAAATTTGAGTAAACAAAATAAAAAAGAGAGTTTTTATTTTGTGTAATGTTGTGCTCCTGCTCCTAAGAGGTCACCAAGGTGCATCCTGGATCAACTCCAGGGACCAACTGGGTTGGGGTGACATCCTCTGGGATACTAGTTCTATGGAAAAGATAAAAGTAAATCATTCAATTATTCCAAAAGTGAGAATAGGGGTCAAGAAAGTCTTTATTAACTGTCAGGATCTACTATCCACTCTGCTACTATAAATGGCCACTGTTTCAACCATTAGTCATTTCAACATCCTTTTAAGCAGGAGAAAAAATCTAAAAAATCAACTTTTTTCAATCACTCTCTTCAATTTGGTCATTTTTAACTTAAACCTTAAAGTTAGTACTCTTTTCAAAACTTACCTTGAACCCCAATAATTTCTGTACCCAGAACCTATTTTAAGAGTTAGTTTCAGTCAATATGAATCTCTTACCTTTTTCTTTTACATCAGGCCACAAAAGCAAGATTAGGACAGGGGTTTCTTGCCTTTTTGGTTGTTTTGCTTAATTTTAAGAGCAATGTCATCAACCACTCTTGCTTCTTCTAGTCTCTTGTTTTTCTTTATATTTTTAAAGTCAAACAATCCTTGGCATATTTTTCCTTCTTCCTCCTTCACACAGTCATTATTAACCAAAACTGTGTTTTTTTACTCCTTTAGTCCCCTCAAAGAACTCAATTTATAAAAAATAGCTTGAGTTTTCCTGTCTCAAATCCAAGTTGAGATTGTTTGTATTGCCCTTTAAAAGGTACTTGTTAGGTTGTGTTTCTTGTTTTTTCTTCCTTAGTTGAAATTAAATGTTTTCCTTTTCAGCTTAGTTACTTAGTATGATCTTAATTTTAATTTTCTTTATCATCACTTGTGTTTATACAACAATACTCAAACTCTATTTGTTAACAGTTCTAATACCCCTTTAAATGATGAGAAATTTCCTGACCTTGAGATTGAATTTTGAATTGATCTTCCATTTTTAAAACAGGATTTTTTTACTTTATACAGTAGTTTTAAAAGCTATGGCAACAACTAAAAATACTTCAGATTTTAAAAAATGATTTTAGATTTGAAAAAAATGCAAGTTGCGCAAGATTCAGGATTCAATTAATTTATAAAATTTCAGTTAATAAATGAACTGTCAAACAAAACAAAATTTCACTAGCCCATCATACAAAATTATATCAAACACTAAGCTGTGTAGTGTAAACCGCAAACAAAAGGAACTGACACAACAAGTGAGATGAATGGATGCTATTCTGAAGTATATTATAATCCAATCAGGATTCATATGAGGCACCAACAGAAGGACTAAAATGAAACAAAATTTGACCAATCTAGAAGCAAGATTCCATAATCACAAAACAAAATGAACTCACACAAGATGTGTAGTATGAGCAGCCTAAAATAGAAAAATAACATTTTAACAGACAATCAAAAGCTATTCAATTTAGGAACAGAGGCATTTTACCCATTTTCATGGCTCCTAATTTGTATGAAATAGTTTTGAGAGCCTTCCAAATGTGGACTCAAGATTACAATAAAAATAAATCATTAAATTTTAAAATTTCTACTTTTGGTGATTTTATATTAGGTTTTTTAATATGTTTTCAACAGCAACATCTTCAACAGCGCCAGCAGCCAAGCCAGCTTCAATAGAGGTGAGGCTTGGGGCGTGGAGGCACCTGTTTGTACCCAAGCCTTTGAGGCGGGTAACAAAGAAGTTGACCTGTTACTGACCCCTGACCCATATGGCTTTGACTTGTTTGAGAGTCACTTAGCATCTAGCTCTGCCCCTGCTCCCGTATCCACCCCCACACAAGCTGCCTGTCAACCAACTAATCAGGATAGTAACCTTGATTTGGAACAACTTCCTGCCGCTAGTCAACCTGCCCCCCTACAGCCAATCAGGCTTCATTTCTCATGGCCCAGCGCCCCAAAAAATAAATTATCACTGCCCAAATTCCCCAGGAAATTGTGGCACTAAACCTACAGAGTCTGTCATGGGACCAGATTGCCGCCCAGTTGCAATTCACTGGAGCCACAATAATGCAGGAATTCAATAACTTAATGAATAAGGGGAATCTGATTGGGACAGCCAAGAAGACCTAGAAGGCCCCTGAGTCCCAGATCAATGAGGCATACCCAATAATGCTTGACCTCCTCCAGGGGGACCCCAAGCTTCCCCTAACCTAGGTCCGCAAACAGCTTGCGCACCATAAAATATGGGTCTCCAAGCGCATGGTGCAGCTCTGGATGCATGGAAAGGTGGCTTTCATATGGTTTCTTACCAATTTTGCCGGCAACCAATGAGATGGTGCTGAGGATTCCCTGTATGATCTAGACATTAAATCAACCCTGGTCCAATGCCTGACTAGTCTAACAGATGACATCATGTTTATCTCATACTGCAAGTTATCAATTGTGTTTGACAATTTTGGTGAGCAAGTAAAAGCCACTGGCAAGAATAGAAGGAAGAAGGTCAAGGGGACATTTATTGGGGCATTTCTGGCTGTTTCAGCCAGGGGTTTTATCTACTATCAGAAAAACCCAGATTTCATTGATAGCTACTTGTACAGCCACATCCTTGGTGGATTAATCAACTCCTGGGATGGCTCAAATTCAAAGCATCAGGTTTTCTTGAGCCACCAGATGTAGGGTTGCTCCACCGCCCTTGAGGCCATCCAGGAACGCAAACAACAGGCCTCTGTGTACCCAGCTGGTCACGCTGACATCCATCTGGCTGATGTTGTGTTCTTTAATATTAGAGATACACTCTGGGAGCACCACCTTCAGGCTTTCAATAACCTCTATCTTGGGGTCCTTGACCACAATTTTCTCTTTGGCTGCCAAATGGTGGCTGACTTGTTTGCCCAAATTGTCTTCCATGTGAACATGGGCAACTAATCACAGAAGGACAAGTGCCTCCCACCTTGTGCCACTGCCACCTATCAGTCCATCCAGCCAATGATGGACAAGGAATATGACAAGTGTTATATTGTGGCCATCACGCGCAATCCTCCTACCCCTACCCCCGCCACAACCACCCCCCACCTTCCAGCCCAACCCACCCAATCCCAGACCCCCCAGGCCAGCACTGCCTCTACCTCTTCCTTCCTGCGCTATTCTGCCTACTAGACATCACTCTTCCCTGCCTCAATAAACCACATGTTGCCAAATTTTTTCTATTTATACTATCTGTTTTTCAATTTCAATTGTCCATGTTCTCTTTGTTTATAGTTGGTTTTTTTCTTTATGTTCACCTTATTTTTATAAAATCATATATTTACTATGCCATGTATCTAGATCCAGAACACAGTTATTTTTGGCACTTAAACACACCCCTTGTGAAATTATTAACAAAGATTTGGTGATCAGATAAATTTGAATTAGAAAATTATAGGTTAATTGTATTTAGATAAAGTTGTTACTGATCCAAATTCAAAGCCTTAATATAAACGTTAAGCCAATCAGGAGCTGAGTGATAAAGTGATTGTTGTGACATAAAGGGTCATTCAATAATTCTTTGATGTATGTGCACTAATTAATATGATTGGCTGGATCTGTTGCCATTGTGCCCATTGCCGCTGTGGCGGGTTGTTGGTGGACTAGTGCTAATCCAGCAGCCAATTGGGCACTAGTCCATCAATAAATTGCCACAGCAACAATGGCGCACAATAGCAAAACAACCAGACAATCATATTAATTAGTGCACATGCACCAAAGAATTATTGAATGATCCTTTATGTCACAACAATCACTTTATCCCTTGGCTTCTGATTGGCTTAAAGTTTAACATTAAGGTTTTGAATTTGGATCAGTAACAACTTTATCTAAAAACAGTTAAAACATAATTTTCTAATTCAAATTTAGCTGATTGCCAAATTGTTACTAATATTTTCACAAGGGGCTGTGCAAAGCGCCAAAAATAATATGATAATTAAGGAAACAATGTCAACACAAAACAAACAACACATATTGAGTTGAGTGTAAAACATAAACAATGGGTAAAAAGATGGGAAATGTAGTAAATGGGAAAACAAAAAGGAATAAACAAAGAGGCAACAGTATCAAAATAATACAGAATTTATTGGGGCAAAAGTTATAAAAACATATGAAAAGGTTAGTAAAAAATCAATGAGAGAAGCTTTTGAAAGATCTCAACTCAGCAATTGCTGAAATAAAAAAGATTGACCACAAATCAAAGCAAGAGTTAAGTCTGCTGTCCCTTGAAGGGGACAAAATTGAAAAGGTGTCTGCCAAGGCACTCATGGCCAAAATGCCTGAAACCCCTAAAACAACAATTGAAATGCTTTTAAATGACCAGAAGCACATCATGGAAGGCCTTCAATTCAAGTCCTTTTCCCTCTCTGCGCCGTTCATCTGGGTCACCAACCCTGAGATGTATGATCATCTCAACCCTGCAAGGCGCACAAGAACCGCGGGCATTGAATTGCCAGCACAATTACTTGCGCCAAGAATGGCAAAGCCTGCTGAAGCTGCCAGCAAGGAGGAAACCTGCAAAGGTAATCAAAAAAATTAGTGAAAACTTCAAAATTCTTACCTTTTTTTGGAGAATATTGATGGTGAACTCTGCTGGGTCCTGGTTCCTTTTGTCCCACCCACCTTTTATTCAAATTTTGCCACTCACATGGCAAAACAACTCTATCTGTCCCCCCTGTCTTGCAGAAGCTTGAAGACAGGGTCCACAGGTTCTTTCTGATGTTGCAGGAGGCGTTGGCTGAACTTACGCATGCCAAGGGGGCATCCAAGTGGGCAGTTACTGCCTACAAAGATGACCAATTGGTCTGCATTGACCCAGTGGTCTTCAATGGAGTTTACTGTGTAAACTCTATTGAGCTTGTTTTGTAGTCCTGGCAATGCTCCCATTCAATAATATGCTGGAGATGGGCCAGGCCCAGCAGCTGCTTGCTTCTTCTACCCCTTGGAGCACATAATTTCTTACTTGCCGGACAACTTTGGGCGCTCGGTGGGAAAATTGGCTGTTGCATCTGCAACAGCCATCAAGAAAACCAAAATCCTCTTGGCAGACTTTGGGCTGGCATGGAGTGCCAACAAGACAGGGGTCCCTGAAGCCATGGAGCTGACCTTTGCATAGATCAAGCATAAAAAAGAAGATCAGTGCATTTTTCAATAAATTGTGCAAGTTTACAGAAGCCTTTGCTAGGCAAAGGCTTCATCTGGTGATTTACCTGGGGTATCTCTTCTACTTTAGAATGGCGCCAGGGTAGAGGATCTTGACGGGGTCCTCCTAGAAATTGACAAGGCCAGGCTATTCCTGGACGGGAAGAAGTTCCCCCCAGGTATGACTCAGTGGATCACGTCATCCAGGACGCCCTGGTCCTGGCTGGGATATACAGGTTTGTAGCCCCACCTGAAAAGCTGCTCCTCATTTGCACCTGACCCTAATCTCTTTCACTAGTAGGTGGGAGTATTTTAACCAGGGTGTATCCACTGTCCACGGTGTGGCAGCGGAGTTGTGTGCCACCTACATTGCAGGGTGGGTACATACAGAAGAACTCACTAAGGGCGCTCTTAATAAATTCTCTCTTCCAATAAATTTCATTAAAATTCATATTATTTTTATTATAATAAAATTTTCTAATTCTTATTATAGAAAACAAGATTTGCAAAATATATCCCAGAGAAGGTCTTAATAAAAGCATAATAATATATGTCAATAAATTCTACTTCTAATTTTTACACTTTACATTTGACTTTTTTAATTTGATTTTCATATTTATTTGCCAAAAGTGATATTAATGCATTTGTGTAATCCAGTATCAAGCGTCTGGGATATCCTTAGATGATGCAATAAAAATGATTATAAATAAATAAATTACTAACCTTCATTTATTGTCCTTCTGAATGTGATTGTGGGCTTGGAAACATCTAAATATAAAATGATAATTAATAAATCTTGAATGGTAAATTAGAGAATATAAAAAGGTCAAACAAGATAAGCCTTTAATTGATTGGCTGTTTAGCAAGGCACATGTGGATGAACAAAGCAGCGTGGCCATAGAATTTGGCCACAGTCTCATCTGGGAGGGTGTAGATCCCAGCCTGCAGCAAATTAAACAGGTCTCCAGTCCCAGTTGGCGTTCCCCGCTTGATAACTTGTTTGAGCCACCCAAAGACTTTCTTGATGGGATTTAGGAAGGGCAAATAGGCTGGGAGGAATAGAAGGCACAAATTTGCCATGGCCAATTGCTGGGGGCCCACTGCAATGCTGGTGTTGATCATTGGGAATTCCTCAAGAATATCAGCCACCTTATGAAGACCAATGTTGTCCAGCACAATTACGTTGGTGAAGCCCAGGCTTGTGCGCCTAAGGTGCTCCCAGACCAATCAGGAAATGATAGAAAGGTCTGGCTATTGTGAGATCCCAATATCATTTGGTACAGCTCAACCCCCCTTTGGACCAAGGAAAGCCACCATCAAATAGGCTGTGGTGCAGACTGCAGTATGCCAAGCCATCCTGTCATTGGAGCCTTTTGGGACATACCCATACCCATTGCGCATTGACGAGGCAAAAGCTGATTTGTCAATGTAGTGGAATTTGACTATCCTCTTGGCTTTGAGGGCAGTGTACAAATCTGTGTATTTTTTCTGGATCTCAATGTTGGTTGGGCTATTCCAATTGTACAGAGATACCCCAAGCTTTTTCTAGGAAAAGCGCATCTTTTTCAGCAGATGGTAGTAAAAGGAAATGGAAGCCTCAACCCCAAAAGTGGACTTGATCATTGCCTATATATTTTCCAGTTCAAGATGGCAGTCCCAGGTAATCCACTGGAAGATTGCTCATTTGTGCTCCTTGGTGAGCATGGTGGAAATGTGCATGGATCTCTCTGTGGCAAGGACTTGACCTATGTTAATGAACTTGTTAAAGGTCTTGGAGGCGTACTTGGGATCCACTCCAACAAGGGCTGCAGCCGCCTTGTAATTGCCCAATTCACGCATTAACTTAAGCAGGATGATGCGTTTAATGGTTGGGATGCGCTTCTGAGAGGGCTTTTTAGTGGTGTGATTGAATTGTTGGCATTAAGCACAACACAGGGCATGGGCACCTTGGTGTAAAGCGCAGTAACTTTCTTCAACACTAACTGCCCCTCATCAGTTCTGAAGAACTCAGGCTCCTCATCCTCTTACTGATTAATATCACTGACGTAGGGCTTGTAGCTAGTATCAAGTACAGGCTTCAACTTCTCCAGCATGGCTGATGGGACCAACTCTTGCTGGTACACAACGTCAAACACATACAAAGTAAGTTCTACCTCCTTGTTTCTAACTTTCTTTGTAGTGGTGACCTTGGTGGGCTTCTGGGTTGGCTTGGGGACCCAAGGGTTGATGCTCTGTACCCTAACAGCTTGTGCTCCTTGAACTGGCTGTGACAGTACAGTGTAACTATGGAACTCTCCTCTCCCATCTCCTTCTTGAGTAGGCACTTGGGTGCACTAACTCTATTCTTTGACCCACGGGGGCAACCGCAACCACGGTGCACAACGGGTGCATTGGTTTCTCTGGTGTTGTGTTCCTTCCATTTTAAAGTTTAATAAAATATTAAATAAATTTCAATTAAGTTACTACCTAATTTTAATTTTTTTTATCTGAATATGGATATTCAATAAATATTTTTTCTCACCCAATATCCCAACTATAGATTTTTTATTTCTTAATTAGTTGTTTTTGGTTTTACAATGTCCATTTTATAATACTCAAAAAAATCTACCCATTTTCCCAGATTTTACCCAAATTAAGCACCCAACAAAATATTTTTAAAATTTATGTTTCAGATCTTGTGTCTTATTTTAGATAAATTGGTATCATTCTTGATTACAATCCATTGCACACACTGAGTGAGTGATTTTGTTTACCTAGCAAGTTGATATTGTGTTTTGTTTTTGGTTTGAGTTTTGACTCACCTTGCTTGGGCGTATTTTTTCACCAATTCACATAGTAAACATATGTACACCAAAAGTCAACTCATACCATTTTTTTGTGAATCAATGTATTTCAGATTGTATTTTGAATAGTTTTGCTTTGCGTGTGAGCCCTTAGTTGCTGTGTTGACTCATTTTGCCCATTAATGCCAATAAATCCTGTTAACAGAGTGTATATTTTTACCTGAAAGTTGGATTTTGCTTAAATCTGAAATCATTCTGTTTAAATCTGAAGTATTTTTGGTTGTTGCCATAGCCTTTAAAACTACTGTATTATTAGGTTTAACCAATTGACTTAGCCCCTATTTAACTTCTTACAAGTTGTTAGGTGTGTTAATTCAGTTACTTCTTCAAACTTTGCCAACATTTTTATATTTAACCAATACCAAAATTTTGGGTTTAAAAGCCCTAGTATACAATTATCTCCCACTGAGCCTACAAGCTTACATTGACACAGAAGTAATATCTTATTATAAACCTTCTGTGATATACCTTGTTCTTTGTCTTGTTCATTATATTGCTCTTGCTATGATATTCTTATAAAGCTTATGAATTTCTGTTTTTTGATGTTCTTTTGACCAGTTACTCCTTCATAAAAGACTTCTGAACACTTCAGAAGACATCTGATTACTACAAATCAACCAGACTTGTTAATTTCAAGAGGCAGGTTAAGCAAAAAACTGTATTGAAATTGACTCTCTGGTGATCAACTATTAAGTAAAGTGAGAATTCAGCTTTTTGACTGATCAAATAAAGGAGTTGTCACTTTTTTAATTAATGATACTTAATGTACTGAAAACTTTTAATATAAAAAATAAATTTTTATAGCTATGATATACTAAAGTGACCCATAGAGCCCAAAAATGCAATAAAAACATATCTTATCTAATATTAATAAGGATAAACAAGCAATTATTTCTTATTTTACTATGTATTTTATACTCTTTATTATAAAAATACTTTTTACTGCCATAAAATATTAAGTTCCAATAAGACAAAAATAAAGAAAAACATGACAATATAAGGTTTACAAAATATAAAGAAAATAATGATATTTATTTGATATACTTCATATAAGTACAACTGTGAATATCTTTTTTATTAGAGAATTAATAAAAATTGAGACATTCCATTCACTTTCAACTATAACTATTAATCTCAAACTTACCATCTATACATAAAAAATCAGTAATATATAATTAAATTTAAAAAATAGAAAAATTAAAGCTAAAAAGTAAATTATCAAAACTAAATAGGCAAAAATTAAAGTTACAAAGTTAAAAGTTAAAACTAAAAACCAAATAAGCAAGAAAGTTCCCCCCCTTTTTTCCCTTCTTCATTTTTACCCCTTCCAGGAGAGCAGTTGCAATGAGCTCACACTGCTTCTTGATCTCAGAGGCATTATACTTTTTCTTGGCTGCATCCTGGATGGCCTTGGTTAAGAAGTTCAACTTGGTGATTGGCTTGATGTGGGGATGTGGTTAGCAAGATCTCTGAGCTTGGAAATTGTCTTCTCCTTTTCATGCTGAAGGAGGGAAAAGAACTTGTTGAACTTTGGATGGATTACAAAGTTTTCATTGAGATGTTTGTAGTAAGCCTCAATTGCTGAAGTTGTCTTTGGCTCACCATTCATAGAAGCCCAGTCTATGTTCCAGCTAGCCTTGTATCTAGCCTTACTTTGCCTCTGAGTGACAAGATTCCCAATCCACTGGGGCTCAAAGTACTCAAGGAAAGGCATGAACTCTGGATGCTTTTCTATGTAGTAATACTTTGAGAGAACCTCAAACCCCTGTGCAGTGTTCTCTGGCTTTAAAAAAGCCAAGGCACTTAATTGTGCCAGCACAAATTTGCAGGTGTCTGAAGTATCCCTCCAGCTCAACCTACTAAGCTTGGTGTGGGCCTGCGCGTTACAAGCAACTGCTTGAAAAAAGTGGAAGTGGAACCCCTGAACCTCCCTTTCAAAAAGCTGCTCATATGCATTAAACTGAGAAGGCTCAAAGTTCATAATGCATATGTGTGGGCAAAGAGCTCTTAGCCTTATCTTTTACTCCAAGTCCAGTATTGAGTATATACTTCTGAGAAGTATAATAAACAAGATAAAGGGGGAAATTAAGAAGATAATTATACTTTATTTTATATGAGTTTAGAGTGTTATATAGTATCATGGGAAGTCACATATTGTCCATGTATGTCATGGTAGTCATGGGGCTTATCCAGGTAATTATCCCTCTTATATTGCAAGGCTTATCCAAGTTATGTTATGCTTAGGATCTGGCATGTTTGATTCCTGTGATAGATGGCTGAATGATAGTAGTGCCACCAACTTAATAAGTAGTTGGGGAATTAGTTGGCAAGTCATTTGGGGAATTAATTTCCTGAGAGAGAGTAATCAAAGATGTTAAAAAAGTGGTATCTACACTTAATTTTCAATCTAGTCAATAAAATACATCTGCTTTATATATTTTTTCCACCATATTTCTATTAACCCATTAATATATGAAATATACATCTACTTTCACCGACTGAAATCACAAAAAAGGTTTAAGAACTACTGGTTCCTACTGCAAAAAATCCAGGACTATTCAATCTGACTTACCATACTCGTTTTTGTCAAGACTCTTATTGCTGGACCCCTCTTGCAACAAAGATTTGACAAGCTTTGTCTCAATAAAGCAATTTTCTGGTTTAACGCCTTGTTATCCTCCCTTCATCTTGTCATGATTTCTACATTATTTTTTCTCATGGAGTTTGAGACCTTTTTTTCTCTGTTAGCTGCATCTTTCATTTGATGAAAGATCTTGCTGAACCCTAACAATAGGCTCTCCTAATTCCAAGCATAAACTTGATTTCCTTGAGCAGGTGTTCCTTTCTTAGCAAAAAATCCAAAAAGAGTTCTTAAAAAGCAGACTTGACCTCAACTAATAGATTCTTTGAGAACGTCTTTGCTACCTTGAGGTCCTCCAAAGCCTCCTCCAGGGATCTTGTTGGAGCCTCTTTATGGGCAGCAGCAGTTTCTATCCTAAGAACCCCAAACTTGGGGCTCTTAAATAATAATTGTGAAGGCATAAATGGGAAAAGAAAGATGAGGGTAAAGCGTTGGATTTCAACTTGAATATATTTATTAATTTTTATCTTTTTTCACTTATATACAAAGTAGGGCATATTTGGCTGAAAACCCCTTGGGTTAATAAATTACCCCTGGATTCCAATCACATGGCCTATGACATAACAATGTCATAAAACCTGGATCTTGATCTAAAAGATCCTTGCATTTCTCAACCTATGAAATGTGCCTAATACATTCAGGAATCACATGACTACTTTTGTTGTAATGTATTGTTTGGCTTGAAGAATTCCTAGCTCCTGGCAACAAAGCCCTGTGAAGTTTACCCAATCCTAATCCAAGCTGTTGTTGTTTCAACTGGTAACCAGCTGATCAAACTTAAATACCAGATCACCATTGTCTACATTTAGTTGTTTTCTGTTAATCATCCCTTGACAATTATATTAATTATCCTACACAGTTAATTAATTTGATTCAAAGACACACAGTCTTTACTTGACACAGTCAAGTCTATTTTGGACCAATGATTAAATCCTCATTAATCATATATACAGGTATAATTTAATCAGCCTTTGGAGTTAATTAAATTGTTTGTAAGACACCTAATTCCCATGATTAATCCAGCCAATCTTGCCTTTATCTTGTAAGTTAGTTTGACCTAACTATCAAACCAATATTTTATCATTCATTCCATATAGATACCAAATTTTTGGAATCTTTATCCAAAGAATTCCTTAACTTATTGATAAGGAGCGCCTTTTGGGGAAGCTTCAAATATGGAATTAGGAAAGAAGAGAAGTATCTTTTATTGGATAATATTTTAGACTTATATAGATTTGGCTATGGCAGAGATTTTAGTTGGATTAAACCTAGGGGTTAGTCATGTGCGGGATGGGTTCAAGCCACTGGATACTTAGACAGTCATGTGATATTGCTTGGTTGCCATTTCTGGTATGCCAAACTGTATATTGGAGGGCACCAAATCAGGCAATGACTAGATGCTAAGTAAGTTGGTGGTAGCCAGAATACTGGTATATCCAGATCCTCAACATTATCTATAAAAAACTATAATAAAATTACAATAATTAAATATCATTTGCCATATTTATTTGGCTAAATGTGCCAGGTGACTGTTTTAAATTCACATCTACAACCATTAAGATGCCAACTAAAGCCAATAGCCCAAACTAAATGTGACTGTACATTAGTCACTTTTAGTGTTTATCCAGATAAATTCTCAAGCAATTTAAATTGTTCTGTTATTGGTTGTTATTTAATATGTATATGTTTGTATTGAATTCTGTGGGAAAAGATTCCTATATATAAACTAGTATCTATATTGGATAAATGAATAGAATTTAGGTTTGTTAGTTAGGCTGTACTAACTGGAAAAATTGAGGCAAGATTGGCCAAATCAATCTGGGGACTAAGTGTCTTGTATACGGTTTAATTAACCCCCAAGATTGTTTAAATTATACCCACAGATATGATTAATGAGGATTTAATCATTGGGCCAAAATGGACTTGACTATGCTAAGTAAAGACTGGGCGTCTTTGAATCAAATTATTAACTGTATAGGTTAATTAATATAATTGACAAGGGATTAATTAACAGAAAATGACCAAATGTAGACAATGGTGTCCAGGCATTTAGATTTGATCATCTGGTTCCAAGATGGAATAATGATAGCTTGGATTAGGATTGGGTAAACTCCAAAGGGTTTTAGCGCTGGGGGCTTGAAAATTTCCATGCCAAATCAATACATTGAAACAACAAGTATCATGTGATTCCTTTGTATTGTGGATATATTATCATAGGTTGAGAAATGTGGTGATCTTTTAGGTAAATATCCAGATTGGATGACATTGTTATGTCATAAATCACATAATAGGAATCAAGGGTTGCTTCCTGAACCAGAGGGGGTTTCAGCCAAATATACCCCAAATGGTATATAATCAAAAACAGCAACATTCTAATAAAATATATTCTTTCAAAGTCAAAGCTTTCCCCTCACTCTTTTTCAATTATAATGTCATCTCAATTATATTTAAAGAGAAAAGTATGGAGTCCTTAGAGTTAAAACTGCTGCTACAAGAAAGGAGATCCCTGAAGGCTCCCTGGAGGAGGCCTGGGAGGGTCTTGAGGTCATAAAGACTTTGCCTAAGGAATTGTTAGCAGAAGTTAAAGCAGCTTTTAAGGAGTTATATTTGGATTATTTTGCTAATGAGAGAACCATAATAAAAGAAATCAAAAATATTATTAGGATTTGTGGAACTTGCTGGTAGGAATTTTTTGCAATTTTGCAGCAGATGAAAAACACAGCAAACCAAGAAATTGAGGCTCCTAAGTTAAGAGAAGAGAAAAGTGTGGAAATATGCCCCAGTGGCAGGATGCCAATAAGGTGTTTTTTTACAGAAAATTGCCTCCTTGGAGGTAAATCTTGCCATTAGCTTTATACTAGGAAGTTTCTAGCAAAAAGAGTCAGCCTGGAAATAAGAATGGTAAGTTTGACTGGATTGACCTGGATCCATCACAATAAATCACCTAGATGACCCCAAATTTTTGATCAAATAATATTATCTGATACAACTTTTAAAAACTCCTGTAACAACATATTTGATTACTCTCTTGCAGAAAATTTTCCCCTGGTAAATAACTTGAGTATCAAGTAGAAATTGATCCCAGGACAAGTTAAGATATTATATCATAATTAAAACCTGAAATTCCAAATGATTCTGGATCTATCAAAAAACATGATATATATGATCTACATGGACTCTATGTGACATATACTTATTTGGATAGCCCTCTGCTTCTATATTTAATAATAACTAGGTGGTTTCCCCATCCAAGGAAAGAATCAAATTTGAATTTAATAAATCAATTAAATATATTTTATTGTTTTTTAGGCTTAGATTACTTATCACATGTTTAATTATTTTTTATTTAAGTGATTTATTGACAGGCAGATTTGATTATATTTTTTGAAATTAAATTTCATATTCCAAGTATAAATAAAAAATAAACCTAAATAAGTGTATTATCACCATTAAGCTTATTAAAAATAAACCAATTAATTTAAAATTTTGGATTTGATTTAAAATCCATTCAAAATGTAATGCTGATCTGCAGCTTTAAAATAAGCTATTGGACACCAAAATCAGCTTGTATTCACTGAAATACACTGATTTTAGTTTTTTTAGTGTGTATTAAAAGTAAATTTAGATAATATCAAATCAAATCAAACCTGAGCCTTTGACTATGACATAGGGCTACAGCAGCCCAAAAAAGGGATGTTTACGACATTTACCGTAATTGTCCCATCTACCTTTCCCTGTAACCTTCTTTTGGATTCCCCTACGCTGGGGGAATCCAAAATCACCAAAAAAGGTGGTGGAAGGCTTAATGCTTTCTGGATTCAAGTAAAATTTTAAAAATAATTCACAGCAATTTTTTTTAAAGCTTATTAAATTTTGAATTCAATTATTTTGATTTTTAAAAAGTAGAAATTTTTTAAAAAAATATAAAATTTATTTTAAAAAAATAAAATTTGAAATAGAACACCCTTCTTAGAGTGTAGAAGGAAACAATTCCTAGAGAATCTTCTCAAAGAAGATTCTCTCAAAATTCTTTCTGGATTTTGGACAGGTGCTTCTTTTAAGAAAAGGAGCCACCTGTCTGAAATCCAACACAGCCCTACTATGGTGTAAACCCAATTCCAGCACTTAACTATATATCTCAGCATCTAGAGCATCTAGAGCTATCATGTTTGGTATCATTTTGATTGGAATCATCTGAAAAATTGATATATGTCCTCTAAATTTCATAAAAATCATTATATTGAATCATAATTTTATCATAGCTAGTTTACTCCACTGATGTTCTTTTGGGATGAAGCTGTGGAAAGCAAGGTTTACTCTGAAACAATATTCAGCCACTTGGATCAGCTGATGCATCCAGTTGGAATATTATATCATTTCACTTTGGAATAGATAGATTTCTTTTCCAAGCCAGCCATCCTGTACTTAAATTAAAATTTATGTATATTTTTCAATTAAATGTATTTAAAACTGATCAAGCTCTCTTTTCATCAGTCAATTCAATCATCAGCAGAGTTTAAACATCTGATCATATAAAATTATCTTAAACAATTGCTTTTTCCTTTCTAATTTTAATCCAACTATTCTAGAGTTGGGTAATCTATGCAGATAAGCCTTTTTGATATGGTTGAATGGGGTTAGCCACTAATTTAAAATGCAAGTAATCAAACACAAATTTATTAAATTTCAAGTGGCTTATATTTCAGTTCAATATGATTTAGACCACACTACACTATTTCAATCTATGTACTTTTAAAGATGCATGTAAGGGATTAAATGTAAGGATGAGCCAAATTAATCTTTTGGCTTAACAATCAACTTTTAAAATCAAATTTAACTAAAAATCAATTCAGTCAAATCTCTTACGGCTTGAGCCCACTTGAGGTGACATCAAAGGCAGACAGACAAACTTTTATAGATATTAATACCATAACTTCTTTATCTTTCATCTTTTATATATTAGATTCTTCCCAAAAGTATATAATTAACAGTGGTAACACAGGGAGATTCTAGCACCTAAATTGCACATGTAAACATCTTAAAAGAAAAACATGTAATAAATTGCATTCATTACTGGTTAGATAAGCTACAAGGAGTGAAAAGATGTTCCTGTGGTATATATCATATTTGACAATATTTTGTACCATAAAAAAGTTCAACTTCCTTGCCATGAGCAAAACTTTGAGCCAACCCACAATAAAATATGGCATCCAATAATCAACTGTAGTATTCCAGTACCTCTGCTCCCCAGATATTAACTTTTTTGCTGAACTGCACTAGAAAAACACCATCCTCTGGATCCAAAACACTAAAATCAAATTTATAGAAATTTTTTATCCCCAAAGGCTCTGGAGGAGAAAAATCTGAGTCACATGGGTTGTTGCTGTTTTAACTGAGCTAATTGTAGATCAGTATTTACATTTAGAGAAATTGCAGACCAATAGAAAGGCCAAGATTAGGAATAAGGGTTTGGGCTGTTAATATATTAAGCAAGGAGCCAACATAACAAATTGGAAGCACTCCTAATTGTGAAATAATACCCGTAATTCAACATTGCCCAAAGGATTCTCTGTGTTGTTAGTTACCTTATGAGGCGTCTCTCCGAGTTTGCTGTGTATTGTGAAGTACATTAGCGGGTGGAGAAGAATCTCTGTTGCAACACTAAGGCTGAAATAACCTCCTTTATGGTTGGGTAAATAAGTTCTGACATTCTGATTGCTTAATAATATTTTTATAATTTAATACATAAACTGATATTACAAACTGATTTAGCTCTTAACAGAAATCAGTCCTGTTAAAGGGTCAGTTTCGGAAAATTGTTTTATTGAGATTCAATAAAAAAGACTTAAAAGAAATTGGGATTACTTATGTATAGAGGTTCAGGTTTAAAGCTGATTGTGGCTGTCTTCAGCCGAGAATGGTGAAATATTGCTTTACGGTCTCTGGTATTATGAGAATGTATGTTTTGGTCTTACGACACTAGAACATTTACCAAGTCCAAAATAAGTAAAAGAAAATTCAGGATTATGTTGCTTATCTTCGTGTGAATAGTAGAAACTTCTAAAGCTTCATATCCTACACGATTCAGTTTAAAACAGGATTTAAACAAGGTTTATCGGCTGAACCACAGAGAAATAAATTTATTTCACTATCCGGTCCAATCATTTAAAGACACGGAAGAAGTATCACTGTCGCTGTGATTGTTTTTTTGCTCAGAATTATCTGAACCAAGATCATGTAACATTTGAATAAATCTGATATAGTAGGGAATCAAAAGCCTCCCGAATTCAAGTATTTGTGAGACAGGTTGCCCATTCTCATATCCAACGTTGGGGCTTATGGAAAGATCTGAAGCTGCTAGATGATTCTTCTCCTGTTTAGCTAAAAGACTCCGTTCAATCAAAGCAAGTTTAAGTGCCAAAATAGGGTCCTCGGAAGGATACTGGTTCAATAATGAAGTAGGTACAACAAAATCAATCCCATCAAAGTAATCTCTTTCATCATAATCCGATTCACTTTCTTCGGATTCCGAAAAAACTAAGGAGCTGAGTGAAAGGAAATTGTTTTCTTCATTCAAAAATATATCATCTTGATCCTCCATTGTAAAAGCAAAATCAATGTACCAAACATCCCAAAATACATGAACCCTCTAGTTTATATACCCCACGGAGGAGCCAAATCGATATGCACTGTCAGCAGGTTTGTTAAAATTATGGGTTATCTATTACAGCCACTCGGATTTTTTTAGAATCGATTTGATTTGAGGAAGGATTCCTCTATAAAATATTATAAAGAAAATGTGTTCCATTTAAACTCCACTTATAACATATTAACTAAAATTACTAGGTAACATAGATTTCCATCATATGAACAAAGGCCACACTTCTGATTTATAGACTGTGCTTTATGTTTCAGAGTATTAGGCCGATAGATGTAATCAAATGCTTTCTTTCATACTGAAGCTTTGGAATTTAACAAATCACATTACAAAGAATAGTTTGATGAATGAAGGATGAAGCTAATTATATATTTTTAAAATGAATAAGAATATATTATTATATCAGGTGGCTTACTAAATATCCCAACTGGATTTCTCTTTGTACTCTGGGATGATCACAATGAACTTATGATGACAAAGTAGAGATGATAGAAGCCTTGAACACCAAAGCTTGATAAATAAGGTATGCGTACTATTTGTAACTTCTACGCCTTATCTTCTGGTAATATTTCACTATGCCTAGCTGTTTTTTATGAAGTTTATTTGAAGATAGTTATTAAAGATCATGCTTTTTAGTGGAGAAATGAAAAAATTGGTTGTAGATACACAAGTCAACTAACTAATCATTTATACTGTCAAAGCCTAATACTATTTATATTCAGGGAGGCAACCCTTTTAATTGGCAAACAGATCAGCATTTAAGTAAAGTTTAACATTTTGCTCGTTGGATCGACTTGTCCAAGGTTTTAGATTTTGCTGCATATATTCAAAGTATTTATTGCTTAGAATTAAAGAGAATTTGAAAATCTGGGGGCCCTGCGCATATAAAACTTTAATATTGTATTAAACTTATATGCTTTCTGTAATTAAAAATCAATATTCACAAAAAATGTGCTCAATTACCCAGGCCCAGAAAAGTAGAATCACATACAAGTTTTATTAACCACTCTTGCCAATAGAATGTAGAGCATTCCGGAATCAAAAACCTTCGTAACCACAATCCCACTCCACTTTGCTCTAGCGTATGTTTTCAATGGTCACCCAGCCAGCTATAATCAAGAATCAATGATATAAATAGCTCTATCCCGATACATTTGGACTCCGAAAACTATTAACCAAGTACATAAAAAATTGCTATGTACCCTTGCATTATCAATAGCTTTATCTGCCCATCAAACCCATCGAGCTATTCAAAATCCCCCAGTAGGAGCCTTGGCATGAATAAAAATGTGTTGGCCTAGATTGACTCCAGCCAAAATATTTCACTTAGCAAAAACTTAAAAAAATGTTAAACGCTAGATTAGTTCAAGTGTTTACTGTGTTTAATTTTACTATATGATTTATATTTTTCTTTGAGAATCCTCTTTGAATAGCCAAATGCTAACCACGAAAGTTTCTTGATATATTTTTTACATCTTTAAATAATACATGTGTTTAACGGTGACTATATATTTTTATTATGTCTCTCCTTTAACCTTTAGTTTTAAATTCAAAATTGTTAGCAAAGTTGGCGATAAGAAAGCATTTAAAGTTTATTTTAAGCTTTAGACTATTTTCTTATCCAACCTAAGAAATCGAAATGGCTAGTATAAAATGCTCTAACCAGAGCATATATTTGAATAAAAATCCAAGTTTAAAGCTTTTTGCACTTTAAAGTCAATTCTGCTAATCACCCTATGAATTAATGTCTAAAGATTCCTTACATAAAAGCCAATTTTAATTTTTTTTGAAATTTTTTCTAGATTGTATTAAATCCTAGCTGCAGTACCATTTATCTCACTCAGACTTGGATCAATTGAACTGCTATTTAAGTTCAAGCCAATTATAGACATCCACCATAAACAAAGTTGATTATGGGAAGTTTCCAAAAGAAAATCCAAACCAATTTTGGCTACTAATTTAGCTTTTCATGAAATCCTGATCTATCAGGGTTGACTGATCCATATTCCTGTCACTAAAGCTATGGGTCAAAAATAGACGGGCCATAGCCAGATGCAAGACATCTATTCCAGAATACGGAGAAACTAGATCAAGACTATTATAGTTTGCAATCCAGAAAACACCTGAGACATTCTGGGTCACAGATCATTGGTCAATCCAGAAGCTTCTAAAATTAAGTGCTAGACATTCTGGATTCCAAAAATAGATACAATTCCACCAAATGGAATAAAGACAGAAAATTATAACATCCTGTTTCACCAAGAAATGGGACAGAAAACTGCCTGTGCAATTTTTACATTAGACTGAGCACAAGATGGGACCTCGCCCTATGCATGTCAACTTAGTTGGTCTCAACTAAGACAAGGAATATCCAGGCTGAGGAGGAGAAATTAGTAGCCTAGAATATTACCTGTCAGGGACCCACTTGAGAGGGAACAGGTACCCAATCTGATGAGTCAAGGCCTGTTGTGTTTGGCTCCTGGGGATGACATCCAAGAGGACACAGCAGGAAATCTTTATAATGAAAGATTTGAGGTTCAAAGCTAGCCTTGGGTTAGCCTTCAGGGAAAATTAAAGCACATACCTTAATTTACTGGAATATAAGATGAGAAATTCCTTTTGGCAAAAAGGAAAGGAAAAAGCTTGAAGTTTATTAAAGCCAACACAAATGTGGATAAACTTGTCTTTATTAGGAGAAATGATTCTACTTAAATAGTAGACAATGTTGATGATCATTTGTTAGGTAGACAGAGTGGCAGAAGGGGTCACATTGAGGTGAGGTCATACCAGGATCAGACAAGAGCAGGTATGGTATTACAGAATGGGTGGAAATTGGAGTAGATCCATTTACAGAAGGCAGGAGATTCCTGGAGTCAAAAGCAAAACCAACCAAATCTTTGCACATATCACTATTCAAAGGCCATATTGAAATATAATTAATGGCACAATTTACAACACCTCCCCCCTCAAGATTGGACACAGGGAGTTGATATTTGCAGAGAGTTTATAATGAACTTGGGCAAAAAGGCAGCCAGATGATAGCAGCTTCACGGTATATTTGACACCCTTATTGAAGGTGACTTCAAACGGTCCAACCCTGAGAGAGTCAAGCTTATGGGCTTGGGCTCCAGTAAAATTCTGATAATAGAGGACTAGGTCACCAACTTGGTACTCAGGGAGGGGGCTCTAGAAGCATTGGAAGGCGAGAGCTCTAAAGCCTTAACTTTATAGGCAGTTAAATATGCCTTAGCCTGAATGTCAATGATTTGATTATTAAAGTTTTTGACATGAGCTTCAGGATTGACAGACTCATCAACTTTGATCAAAGGGGGTCCTAAGATTGAGGGAGTTGTGGCTTCACATCTGTATAGCATGGCAAAGGAAAACAGACCAGTGACTTGGTGTCTACTGAGTCAATATGAAAAGAGAGCAGCAGGGAGGAACATATAACAGTTGGCAGCATCAGAGAGGGTAAGTTTCCTCATAATGGACACAAGGAAGGAATTTGCTCATTCAACAGTCCCGTTGGTTGAAGGGTTCTGCAGTGCAGAGAATGATTGGTGCGTGTCCATAGCTTCTACAATGGACATTATGAGACAGGCATTGAAGTTGATGCCATTATCATAAAGCAAGACTTGAGGGCAGCCAATACAGTAGAAGATATCTTGCAACAAGAAGTTAGCAGTGGTCTTGGCAGTTGTATTTTTAGTTGCTTGGGCTTCAACCCATACACTAAAATAGTCACCGGCTACTAAGATGAATTGACATCCAGACCTAGAACAAGGGAGGGACCCAACAGCATCAATACTCACAGTGTGAAAGGCATGTTTAGGGGGGATGAGTTTGAATTGATATTGGGAAGGTTGGGGTTGTTGTAGTTGACAAGAATAACAGAAGGCAAGGACGTCAGGGATTAGGAGGCACATGTTTTTCCGATAGAAGTTTTTGCACAACAAGTCATGAGTTTTTGCTGCGCCTCCATGTCCAGTAGTAATGTGGGCTTGGAGGATGATGACTATTCTCATAGTGGGGCAGACGTAGGGCAAATAGGTGTTGTTGACTTTCTTGAAGATTTGTCTAGCTCAAATTACAGTATCTTTTGATAGGGCTTGCAGTGCCAAGCAGATGTCTTCTGGCTCAGTGATCCAGTAGTCAGGGTACCCTATCAACTTGTATAAGCAATCATCATCTGCAGGATGAATAGCCAGGATAGGCATCTGTGACAAACCATCAGCATTCTGGTGTTGTGCACCAGGATAGTGTACCACAGTGAAATTGTATCCTTTCAAGCGCAGGGCCCAACGTGCTAACCAACCTTCAGGCTCCTTTAATTGCTGCAGCCACTTAAGGGATGAATGGTCAGTGACTACAGTAAAGCGAGTCTGTAAATGTAGTTCTGGACTTGTTTCACTGCATGTAAAACTTCCAAGAATTCTTTTTCTGTGACACTATAGTTCTTCTTGTGTTTGTTGAGGACTTGCAAAGAATAGGCCACTGGATGGACCACACCTTCATTGTCAAGCTGGTCTAGGATGGCACTCACATCTACTCCACTAGCGTCAGTGTACAAGATGAACTCCTTATCATAGTTAGGGTAGACAAGGATGGGAGCCTTTTTGAGCTTGGCTTTCAGTGCCTTGAAGGATTGCTGTTGACTGTCAGTCACTCAAAGGGTACATTGTAAAGGAGTTAGACAAGGGGTTTGCTTAATTCAGTAAAATCAGGGATGAACTGTCAATAGTACCCCATCATTCCAAGAAATACTTGGACCTATCATAGATTTGTGGGGCAGCATCTTGTCAATAGCTTCAACCTTATTATTCATAGGGCGTATTCCAGTTTGGGTGACCTTGTGGCCCAAGAATTCAAGTTGTTCCTTGAAAAAGGAGCGTTTAGAGGGTTTGAGTTTCAGGCCTACCTCTCAAATTTTAAGGAAGACAGCTTTGAGGTGGTCCAAATGATTGGTAAAAGTGGAGCTGAACACTGTAATATCATCAAGGTATATGAGGATGCATGTGAGCTTCAAATCTTGCAGGATGGAGTCCATAACCTGTTGAAATGTAGCAGGGGCATTGTAGAGTCCTTGGGGAATACAAGTGGGTTTAAAAAGGACTTCTGAGGTGATAAGCGCAGCCTTTTATCTATCTTCAGGAGACAAGTCAACCTGCCAGTATCCTGAGGCAAGATCTATAGCAGAGAAAAACTTTGATCCCCCTAATCTTCTAAGCGCATCATCAATTCTAGGAAGAGGATAAGAGTCTTTTTTGGTGAGCAAGTTCAGGCAACAGTAATCCATCACAATGCAATGGCCCACATCCTTCTTTTTGAAGATCAACAATGGGGAGGCCCAAGGGCTCTGAGAAGGAGCTAGTAGCCCAGCGTCTAAGAGCTGCTTAAGTTCTTTAGAGACAAAAGCATCCTCTACCCTGCTGCGGCGGTAAGGTCTGGCACAAAAAGGTGGGGCCACCTGTATTGATCTGGTGGATAACCCCTCTTTGCTAGTCCATAGTTGGTGGGTCCAGAGGCAAAGATATCCTTAAACTGATCTATCAGTTACAGAACATCTTTTTGTTGAATTAGTGACAGTTGTGGGAAGTCTGTGGTAGTGAACAGGGAGAGAACCTGAGGGTCTCTTTCAGGCAAGTTGAAATCACTAAATGTTCCAAAGGGGTAGAGAGACGCCACTTGCTCTGAATCTAATATGCAACCATGCCTGACAACCTGGCCTTTGGTCACCTGCATAGGCAGCGCAGTCAGGTTAGCCAACAACAGCTGTACAGGCTTCTTATGGGTTTGGTCCAAAATCCCAGGGCATAACCGAGGCTCTTTATGGCTTAGGGAATCAGGTGAATATAGCTCCAGAAAGGATTTTTCAGGTAGTTTGTAGGATATCTGGGAGTATATAATCACTTGGGAGTCTGGAGGGATGGTAATAGCTAGGGGCAAGTAGAGACACACCTTTTTTGGCGGTACAGGAAGGAGGAGGGGAACACATATTGGAAGAATGAGTCCTGTACTTGAGTGAGAAGATACCAGTGGGTACTCTAGCACACAAGTCTTCAGACGTTTTCCCAGGAAACACGGGGTTCTTCAAAGATTAGAGAGATCTAATACCCTAAGAGCAATAGGTGACCATCTCTAAGATTCACAATCCCATTGTACTCTTGAAGGAACTGCATATCAACCAGGATATTGTAACTTCTGTTTTCAAGGACAACCACTGTTAGAGCGAGATGACAAGCTGCACAATTCAAAGAAAAATTATGTGGATATAATAAACACAGAGTTAATTGTTTGAGTAACAGTAAGCAAAATTGAGAGGAGGGCTTGATCATTTTTGGAACCACAACCTGTGGAACATAAAATGGAGATAACAATTGAGGTCAAGAAGATCATTTGCAGAGGAAAATTAGAATGGTAACAAGAAGTCAAGGTGACATAAAAGGCAGGCCAAGAGACAGCAAAGGAGTCCAAAGCCAACTGAACCATTGCCCTGGCAAATTTGTCAAAGATAGGGGCCAACAGGCCCAAATACGCAAACATGAGGTTAACTTTCTTTTTATTCCCAAGGTGAGTAATATATCTAAAAACAAGTTTCCAGAGGGGAATGGGGAAAGTCTTAAGGTAGTTCAGGATGGGGGGAGGGAATTCTGAAGCTTCCAATTGGGTGGTACAAATTATTTCAGCAGTTGAAGGTCCTGCATTAGAATTTATGCTGATGACGTCATAATTTGAAAAATTCTGGCAACCAGCGGGTCAAGTGCTTCCATCACCAAACAATGTATACCGTGTGATTTTCTTGTCATAATTGTTTGGATAAAAATATGGTAGGTCCAGATTTTCCAGGGCTATTTGAGCGACGCCAGCTTTGACCCTTTTTTTTTGTCAATTACGGCATTTAAATTGTCAATTTCTCTTAAGGGTTTGGTGGCGATCCTTTGCTGGCTTTGGGTCTTATGGGGATGTACTATTCCTTCCATTTGGTTTTCTACCGTAACAACTGCAGGGGATGTAATAAGAAGCTTCCCAAACCTCATTTGCAGGGAAGAGTAAGCACCAATGGCTCAAGTTTGGGCCATGTCAGCTGCACCATATGACTGAGTGTAGTTGAGGTTGGGAGCCAGCTTAAGTTTTTTTTTTCATTAACTTGGACAACACCACATTGACTGGAGATCCTGTGCCCAGGATGGCTTTGATTTTAACCTTTTGGATTGATACTTCCACGCGGGTTGTATCTTTCCCAAAGGGGGGTAAGACATCCAGCACATCCTTAGCTGCCTGAAATTTTTTCTCCCATTTGGCCAGCATGCAATGTAAGGCAGGAATTCCCTTATACACAGTTTGCAAGGGGAGAAATACAGTCATATTCTGAAAGAGAGCTTCTGCTAGTTCAGCAGCCTCTTCAGAGGAATCCACCAAGACAGGGGGATAATAAGCCTGAGCCAAGTAAGGACAAGCCACTACGGCCTTAGCTTCAGTCACAGATGGGCAAGTTGTAGTTGTGGTTTTCCCTGAACGTAGCTTGTAAAGGACAGAGACTGTCTCCAGGACTGCCAGCACCAAGTACCCATAATCATAAGACTCATCACAGTCAGAGTCCTCAGGCTCAGAATCACTAGAGAGGTTATGAAACAAGTGAAGGATAGTTGGGCCAGCCAAGGGGAAAAATTCCTTGTCAGAAGGGGGATCAGGAGGAGACAGGGGAGATTGGTCAGCAGAGAGCGTCTCCACCTCTAAGCTGACATCTCTTTTCCCGCCTGTTTCTTTTTGGTTGCAACCCTCTATACAAGGGTTGGTGCAGGTACATGAGTGGTGTCCTATTTGACCACAGTTATGGAATCCTTGTCTTTTAGATGGCCCACTTGAGCCTAGGGTCATAATGTGCAGAGTGCAGGAGGTGGTCCCTGTATTGTTGGCCTTATTTTTGCACACTATGGTACCCCCATGGGTCAAGTGCAGGTCCTGTAAGAGGGTCTTGATACTCTTCATTGAAGTAAGGGAAGCTTTATGGGCCTTGAAGTGCAGACATAGGAGTTGGTTCACCTTCAAAGCGTTTGAACATGCTGTGTACGCTTCCTGGGGAGTTAATTGACGGCTGGTGATCAACTGTTGTCCTTCAATGTAAAAACTATTGGCAAACTCAGCCAAGGTTTCTTTGGGCTTAAATTTGATATGCATAAACACATTCTTCTTGACTTCCAAGCTGATATCTCCTCCAAACTCTTTGATTAGGAGTTGCTTCATGTCATCCCAAGTGACAATAGAAGGGAGTTTGGGGACCACAACTTCTTGGCACGTGAGATGCAGGCAGGTAAGAATATGCTCCTTCTTAAGTTCATCAGTGGCCCTGAACATTGCAGTCTTGTAAATTGTCAGAAAGGCAGCAATGGTAGAAGTTTTAGGGTCAAATATCTGCTTGAACAAAGGCTTGTAATTGGGGTCAATGGATGAGGAGGTGGATTGGCTTTTGTCACCTGGGTTGAGGACGTAAATGTGAGGATTGCCCTCAAACTTGGATTGAGCAGCAGGTTGTTTAGCCCAGAGGAGCCAAAGGCTTTCTTCTAGGGTATCTAAGGTAGAGCTATTCTTCCCACTAATATCTCTAGCGGTGGCGGCAGCAACTCCAAATTCATCAATTTTAATTTGTTGCACCAATAGAGTGCTAGCAATCCTGTTGAGGCAAGTGGTCAGGGAAGTGGTCTGGGCAACTGTTGCAGATCCTGAATGAATTAGACATAAAGTTGTCCATCTAGGGATTAAGCAAAGGAACACTTGCGCAGTTGCGCTATTGCATCCTGATTCTACTAGTGATAAAGACGTTTAAAACGCCCCTAAAACAGGTGTTTGATTTGCCTTTCAAATGCGCACAAGGCACAGGCTTCACTTCTGGGATTGTAAATAGAACAACAAAGTTATTTATATCTACCTCCTTAAGGAAAGCCGCAAGTAAGCGGTTGTTCTCTTACGCGGGACTTTTAGCTATGCCAATCCACTCTCCTCCATTTGGGAAGTTCTTCTGTCTGTGCCTCCCTGCCTCTGGTGGCAATTCCCCTGCCTCATACTATATAAGTGCAATACTATCTAAATAAATACCAGTTTTGTCTATACACCTTATTATTTTTCTGTCCTTCATAGGCTGTCACTATACCATCAACAGGTATAGTATTGAGAATTAGGTCACTGACTAACTTTTTGCAGAAACTAGCAACCCTTTGCTGCAACTTTTACAACATTGGCGCTCATGTCTTACAACACCAACAGCCCCCACCCCACAATCCTTTCAATGAGAAGGGAGGAATGCCCCTGGATCAGTCTCCTGCCACTGCTTTTCCTTACCACCAGGCACTGGCCTTTACTGCTGCTAATGCCCATGCTGGGGAAAGAGCAGGTGCTCCCTATGGCCTGCTCAACCTAAGCCAATTCATGCCAGAACATCAACACCCCCAGGCTATTGTTTTTGGTCAACCACTGATACTACAAGCCCCTGCCCCCTTGGAGATGGACGCCAACTCTTCACCTTTTAGGACGCCATCTGTAATGCCATACACACCATGGATGCTGGTGCTACTGACAATGGTTCTTGCTCTGAACACCTGGCCATTTAGCAGCCTTCTGCTGAAAATGCCTTGGGTTGCTTTCAGAATCTCTCCCAGTTCAACCCTGACCAGCTCTGCTGTGACCTCTGTACTGTTGAACATATCAAGGACTACCTACATCAATTTGCCTATCCTGCCGTATGCCACAACCAAATGCACCTGGGCTGCATCTAAAGCCTAGTGCATGGCCAGGGAATACTGGTATCTAACCAACAGACGTTCCTCCAGGTCCTTTACTCTGAGCTTGGCAATACTTTCACCACTGTCAATCAGTATCTTGCTAAAGTCACCAACACCCAGAACACCATGCTTCACTGGGTCAATGTCATTGAAGCAGGTATAGCTAAGATAGTTTCAGTGCATGTGGTACAGACCCTCACCCATCAGGGTGTAGACATCAATTGGATTAGTGTGGTTACAAACCACATGCTGGAGACTGGCCCCATGGTTTGAAGCCTGACTCATGAGGTGGAAGTCTTAGCCTGCCGCCTTGCCACTATCCCCTTGTTCACCCCCACTTCTGCCGCCACCAACAACTCCCCTTCCAGGGCCCTCCTTGGTTGAGACATCCTTGAGCTCTTTGATCACTACAAGAAGATGAAGACAGAATTGGTCCAGCAGAGTGCCAATCTTGCCTTCCTGTTTGATGGCTACCACACTGTGTCAGAACTTCAGGATTGCCTCAAACTTTTCCAATCAATAGACAGAGCCAACAGCCAGACCCAAGTCAAGAAGGACAAGGAAGTAATAGACTTGCTCCAAGCTGAGCTTGCCACCCACAAAACGTGCATCACCTCTCTGGAAGATGAATTGGATATCAACCGTCAGGAGAACAAGGTTTACCAAGATAAGTTGGACAAGCAATGACTTCTCCTGGATGCCTTCCAGAGCCAATTGGATAGGATGGACAGTAAGATTATGGCCGTCAACTTACAGGCTATGTCCATCAACTCCAAGAGTCACCACAGTCTACTGAGGTCCTCTAGTCCTGAGTTCTATCATAGCTAAAAAAGTAATGAGGACCACACTTGGTTGGCTCCTAACTCTGTACAATTATTAGAGCCAGTACTGGAGTCTGAAGATGACGTCCTGGTCACCCCTGAAGCTTCTGGAGCTTCTCAAAACAGAGAAGGTGAACACAAAGCCCAGCAAGAGGAAAATTGTTGCTGCGCCTCTGAGGCTAGGTTTGCTGCCTCCACTCTCAGCTGTTCCTGTCTCACCCGCTCTCCAGTGAGGATCACACCTGCTCCCCTCCAACATGGCTCCAACAACTTCAAGCCCATCAATCTACCCAAGTTTGACCACAAGAGCAATGTGGTCATGTTCTTATGTCTGTACCAGAACTCTATGTATGGCGCAGACAATGTCATGAGGGACTCCACAATCATCAACTGTCTGATGCTGACTCAAACCATTATCTTGCATGTCTCCCTGAGAATGGCTGAACTTTTGCCTACGTCTCCAGAGCCTTGAAAGAAGAATTTGGTAGCCAAGAAGCACTCCTCAGTTGTAAGATGGACTTCACTGACACCAAATTAAAGGTGGGGGAAACCCTAGAAGACTTTACTTCTAGGTTCTACCTTGAAGCTCAAACTCTGCCTCTATGAGTGCGGTGCAGTTTATTGATGTGCAGTCAGCACTCCTTAATGCTGTACGTGTCAACTGGGAACTATCTCTGGCCCTTAAGTCAGGCATTTACAACTCTTGAACCATACCAGATCTGATCTGCCTCCTACGCACCTACAAGGAGGAGTTCAAAGTCCCTCTTCCTGAAGGCCGCCCTTGCCAGCAATCTGAGCATAGACCCCACATGGCTGTCAAGATGCCCAAGCCTTCCAACAAGGTTGGGCCTGCTCCAGTCAACAAAGGCCCCCATACTTGCTTCAAATGTGGTATGGCTGGCCACTTCTCTTGGGAATGTAGGAATCCACGCCAAAAGATCCATCATGTAGGCATGGAGAGCACTGAGGAGGACTACACCAAGGACGCTGATATTGAGGA
Source organism: Entomophthora muscae (assembly GCA_014839935.2). NCBI lineage: Eukaryota > Fungi > Entomophthoromycota > Entomophthoromycetes > Entomophthorales > Entomophthoraceae > Entomophthora > Entomophthora muscae. Next base: position 295,910 of record QTSX02002909.1, on the reverse strand, counting down.
GGATAATGAGGACCAGTCAAAAAACTACTAAGCAGCCAGGACAAGGAGAAATCCTTGGCTGCCTTTGTAATTTTGACACCCCATCTCCCCCCTACCACTGCCCCCTGGCAAACCAGATCAGAGGCCTGCTGCCTTGCCATTCTCTGGGACCAGCTCTAAGGATGAACCCTCTCTGATTGACTTCAACTCCCAACCAATACATGAGGATGTGGAGTCTGACAGAGTTCAAAAGGACCTCCTCCATTGAGTCCTCACTGTTAACACGCAAATTCATCAGACTACACTTTCACCCAAGGTGGTTATCCCCCAAATAGCTCAGAGAACAGTATTCTTACCCTATGCTGAACAACTGTCTCAACCAGGCGTTGAAGTCACTCATGAGGCGGACAGTGCTGAACAACTGGCCAAGCTGCTCTGCACAGTAAACGTCTCAGCACCACTAGAATCCCTCAAGGAAGTAAGCCCAGCTGTGGGAGCTGCCAAGGCTACCTTCCTGGAGAAGTTCAAAAGACTAAGCGTACACCAGGTCTCAAAGATTTTGGAGATAAGAGAGGACCGCCAGGATTGCATCTATATCAACCTGGTAGTGAACAAGACTCATGTTTGGGCCATACTGGATACTGGTGCCCCCAGAAACATTATATCCTCTCGGCTGGTTAAGAAGCTTAAGCTGGCACCAGACTTTGCCTACCATGAAGAGTTTGGTACTGCTGGGCCACTGACCACTAGAGCAAAAGGAGCCTACTCTTCTCTCCCTCTTTGCTTTGGTAAGCTAATGTTCACTGCTCCTGCTATAGTCCTGGAAACAACAGCTATGACATTCTTATTGGGACTAATTTCATGGTTCAGTATGGCACTGTGAATAACCATGGAGACCATACATTTGGAATATTGGGCCATTCCATACCCATGTTCTATCATGGTGATTGCCTGTCTGACCTGCCCTTACAACGTCTGCACTACATAAATCTGGAGTACGCCAACAGAGAGCTTCCAGTTGCTTCTACGCTGCGTAGTAAGAAGGTCAAGGTGCTACCTCTCTCAATTGGGGAAGCCAAGGGTATCCCAGTCTACGCCTCCTGTAATGTGACTATCCCACCTGGCGCCCAGGTGATTCACAATACAGGCCTCTTAATGGCTCTACCAGCTGGCACTTATGGAGAAATCTTTGGCATCCCTAATGCCTCCAGACTAGAACCATGGGTTGCGCCAGGCTTCCTCATGCCAAGTGAAGAGAGGTACTCATACTCTTGGCCAACATGAGTGGTGAAGCTATGGTTGTCTCCAAACATCAACTTCTGGCTTATATACAACTTGAAGAGCATGACAACCTGCAGGAGACTGCCCCCTTTGTGGGCTTCCCTGAGTTGGGTCTACCCTGTGAGCAACCACTGGTGCTATCAGTCATAAGCCGCAACTTCCTATCCAGCCTCTCCAAAGAGCAGAAGGATCAAGCTATGGATCTCTTTGCCAAGTATAAGGATGTGTTTGCCAAGGATGATTATGACCTGGGCAAGGCTGCAGATATTACTCATCATATTGACACCCAAGGCAGTCCACCTATCTGTTCCAGACCTGTATGGCACAGTCAAGCCAATCATCTTGTGGCTAACAAGGAGCTTCAGAAGCTATTGGGATCTGGCTTACTGATCCCCAGTAAAATCCCTTGGGCTTCCTCTCTCCTGATTGTCAAAAAGAAGGATGGCAGCAACCATGTGGTGATTGACTACTGTCAACTGAACGCTGTTACCAAGAAGGATTCATATCCCCTCCCTTGTATTGACAATAACTTGGACCAAATGGGTAACACCAAGTTCTTCAGCACCATGGACCTTATCAGTGGGTACTGGCAGATTGACCTAACCCCTGATGACCAAGAAAAATGTGCAATCATCACTGACCAAGGGCTATTTCAACCCACAAGGATGCCTCAAGATCTGTCTAATGCCCCAGCTACCTTTCAACGGGCTATGAATGCAGTGATAGGCAACCTCAAACTCACCAGTGTCTTGGTCTACCTGGATGACATTAATGTATTCTCCTGAACCTTTAATGATCACCTTCAACACTTAGAGGAAGTCTTCTGGAGGTTACTTGCAGCTAATCTCAAGCTCAAGCCACTCAAGTTCAACTACTTCAAGGAGCACCTTGAGTTCCTGGGGTTCATCATTAGCCAATATGGACTCCGCCCTGTACCTCTGAAGGTGGAAGCCATTGAGAAAATGCAGATCCTGGCCAATAAGCGGGACGTGCAGGTCTTCCTGGGGATGATTGGGTACTACTGCTACTTTATCCCTAACTTTGCATCCCTGGGTGACCCCCTTTTTCAGCTTCTCTAAGCTGATAAAGAATTCTTCTGGAGCCCAGTATGCCAATCTGCCTTCAATGCTCTCAAAGAAACACTGACTGCAGCCCCTGTGATGGCTACCCTGACTTTACCAAGCTGTTTGTGGTTCATACAGATGCTAGTATGATGGCAATTGGGGGTGTTCTCTCTCAACTGGACTCCAACAGACTTGAACACCCTGTTGGATACTGCTCATGTACGCTTAATGTTCATGAGAGGAACTACACTATCACCAAACAAGAGTGTCTGGCTGTGATATAATTCTACCAACAGTTCAGATTTTATCTCCATGGGGTACATTTAACAGTTGTAACAGACCATGCCTCCTTGCAATGGCTGAAGACCCTCAAGGATCCCAAAGGACATCTGGCGCGTTGGGCCATTAAACTTCAGGCTTATGACTACGAGATTATTTATCAAGCCAGGGAAGCCCACCAGAATGCTGACTGTCTCTCCCGCCTTCCCACTGTTACCTTATTATCCCCCATGGCTGACATTCTCTATGACAAGATTATGGAGGATCCTTCTTTGTGGGGAGAGGAGCCAGTAGAGATACAGAGGGCTCTCAAGAAGTTAGCTGTTGATACCAAGGTCTCAAAGGGACAACTCCTGAAGCTTTGTGGGGACTCTTGGCTACCCTACATACGCCCATCCCTACACATGGACTCAGTGGTGGCTGCTCAGAAGACTACTGGCCATGGTGGCATAAGAAGACGTTAGCTCTGCTACAGCAGCACTGCTTCTGGGAAGAAATGCACACTGACGTAGTAGATATACTAGCCAACTGTCATGACTGCAACATTGAGAGGCCTAAGGTTGCCAAGTTTCAACACAGACTGGTACGTCCTGGGTTTGCCTTCAACACTGTAGCCATTGACGTAGTGGGCCCCCTGCCAGCTACCAACAGTTGCAATAAGTTCATCATTATGGCAGTTGACCATCTGACTAAATGGGTAGAGGCCAAGGTATTTCCCAACCAATCTGCGCTGGTGACAGCCACATTCATCCTGGAGAATATCATCTACAAACATGGTTGCCCCCAGATTCTGCTGACAGACAATGGTACCAACTTCACCAGTTATATCATCCCCCACCTCAACCAATTGATGGAGATCTGTGGGACACTATCCACTCCTTATCACCCACAAACAAATGGCATGGTAGAGCGCACTAATGGGAGCCTGGTCCAGATACTCTGGAAGTTCAGTCACCAACATGAGACTGAATGGGATACCTTCCTGCCTGCGGCCATCTTTGCATACAACATTGGGTACCATCTGGCCACTGGCAAGCCGCCCTTCCAACTGCTCTACAGCCGGCAACCTGGACTTCCCCCTTTACTATATTCTTTGGTAAAGCCCAGCCTGGCTGTGTTCTCAGAGGCGTACCTCAACAAGCTGGTTCAAACCCTTATTTGCTTGCAATCAGAGGCCTACACTGTAAACTTAAACCATAAGTTGCAGGACCTAGAACAAGCTGCATCAAAACGCTCCTCCTTACCCACTTACCTGGTAGGAGACTCAGTCTACTTCTTCAGCAATAGAGGGTACAGCCGCAAATCCAAACTTGCCTCCCTTTGGTAAGGTCCAGTTCAAGTTATCCAGAAGACCAGCCCCAACTCCTACACCCTTAAGGAGCCCCATTCTGGACAATTGATCACCAGAGTCCACACTCAGTATATGTGTGCTGCTCCTAGTGACCAAGAGTAAGCCCCAATGAGGACAATAACCCAAAAAAAAACAAAAGCCTAATTAAAAAATTCCATGGGTTGTTGTCCTGTTTGTGATAGTATTGCACCAAAGTATGAGAATAAGAATAAAAGAACAAGGTGTTTATTGGAGACTGACAAGACTCTTCCAGTACTGCACCAACTGTTATACCACCTGAATGGCAGCCAAGAAACACAAATGGTTGCCTACAGATCCACAAAGTCAAAGACCAAGGATTGGGCAACAAACCCCCACCAAGCAAGACACACAATTAACCCCAATGCCCACAGGAAAGGCAACCCCCAAGAAGATACATTCCCACAAAAGACTCTTGCAAAGGGCATACTCTACTGGGACCTGACCTTCCACCTGTAGAATAAGGATAAGGCCCACTCAAGGAAGACCCCCATGTTCTCCTCCCACTTAGTATCACAGTGGTTGGTTCCTCAAAGAACAAGGTTGCCAGCCATTGCCATTAGCACCAGATGAGCAGTCCCCTCCACTGTTTATGACTTCAACACTTCCTGGAAGGCTTGCCAAAGATGTTGCTCAAAGTTGTCAGAGGTTTTCCAACTGACTGGTTGAGTGTTGGTAACCCCAGGTGTTGCCCAAGCGCAAAGGACTGATTTTACTATGTTGGATACTGTCCCCTGTTGCAAGACTGAAAGGCCTTGACCCTCAAATTGGAATTCCTTCAGCTGAGCCTCTAAGTATTCTTCTGCTTCATGCATGGAGAACCGCCAATGAATACAGTTACCCCTTTGCAACCCAGTTCCTGTCACCTCCCTGGGCTCACTCACAGCTAGGAACAGCGCAGCAAACAATGGGTCTGTCTATCCTAAGGCCAGCTGAGGCACCAGTAGCTGATCTAAGTGAACTCCCAAGTCCAGGTAGCTGCTGTCCACATCATGCAGGACTACTTGCTTCCCTGCTGCCTTTATCACCTCCACTGGCCTGGTATGCTTGCGCCTCCTTGGAATTACCACTTGCACCTTCTTCAAGACTCTTATTGTGACTCTTCTAAAGGGACTGTTCACCATAGCCGTCACCTTGAGACGCCAGCCATTTTTAAACCTGTTGTCTAATCCAGTGGAGGGAAATGTTTTAGATCCTGACTGGATTAGACAAAAATTTGTCCATCTAGGGATTAAGCAATGGAACAATTGCGTGGTCGCTCTATTGCATCCTGATTCTACTAGTGATAAAGACGTTTAAAACGCCCCTAAAACAGGTGTTTGATTTGCCTTTCAAATGCGCACAAGGCACAGGCTTTACTTCCGGGACTATAAATAGAACAACAAAGTTATTTATATCTAACTCCTTAAGGAAAGCTGCGAGGAAGTGGTCATTCTCTCGCACAGGACTTTTAGCTGTGTCAATCCACTCTCCTCTATTTGGGAAGTTCTTCTGTCTGTGCCTCCCTGCCTCTGGTGGCAATTACCCCACCTCACACTATATATTATAATAATATCTAAATAAATACCAGTTTTTTCTATACACCTTATTATTCTTCTGTCCTTCATAGGCTGCCACTATACCATCAACAGGTATATTATTAAGAATTAGATCACTGACTAACTGTTTATAAAAGCTAGCAACCCTTTGCTACAACTTTTACAACAGGCTGTGTGATCAATGAAATAATGATCAAATTATATCCTGGCACTAACAAATTCATGCACTGCAATTAATTAATGGAACATACAATTACTGCTCAACAATTAGTCCACATCAACAACCACCTAAAACATGCTTTCCATAATAATTAATATTCTAAACTTTAATTATATCCTAGAACAAGGACCATCATATGAGCCATCATCTGAAACACTTCTAGACAAGTCCAACATGATCAAAGCTGTCAGGCAAAACACTCTAAGATAAAAGACTTTGAGCCTATTGTATTAGAGTAGCTCTGATTAAGTGAAACAATTATCTCTGTGAATTAGTAGCCAACCACTGGCTAGATAGCCCTGGAAGTGGCCAAGGTAGACAGAAAGGAAACCAATATTTGGAAGATGTCAATCAAGCTTCTTTCAAAACCACCCCAAAAAGGTTGGGCCTCCTGCTGTGTTACCCTAATGCTAATTCAGTCTGTTCTAGCGTTGTGAGCTAACTCAGATATAACGTATGCAGGAAGGCCACCTTAAAGCCAGTCCATTAGAATAAAAGACTGATAATTCCTTATTGACTTGATTATTGATCCAAGTCCTATTTCCTTAATGTGATCCTATATTAGGCTTTATTAGTGGAGTGCAAAAGATGATACTGTTGTTGTACAGTATAATTATCTATAGTAAAACATAGAGACATATATGAACCTATATCCATAAGTAGGAAGAACTGTCCCAAATCCTCCAGGCCTTGGGCCCAGTCAGACTTGCTACTTCTGATGACCACAAAGTATTCTGGGCCACAGGTTACACCAAAGTCACAGGTTCTCTGTGCTTTCCTAATGTTAGAAGACTTAGGACATAATCAGGTGGATGACAAAATACCACAGTTCACAGATTTCTGACAAGGGCAATGAATCAATTTTATATAAGATGATAAACTGAACTAATGACAACTTTTTTTAAACAATACAATAGCTATCAAATCTATTCCACAAAGAAAAAACAACTCACATGTAAGAAAAAGAAAACTCAGATTAAAACAAAATCAACTCATCTAAAAGCAAATTAAACACAGATGAAAAATTTAAGTCAACCAAAATCTATTGCCAATCAAAATAAATTCATTGGATTTTAATCTTGATTATTCTCTTCAATTCTCACTGATTCTTTTGTACATATAGAAAATTAAACCATGATGTAGAAATATCAAAAAATAATTTAATTAATACTTTTTACAGGAGAAGCATTTGACATTTGGATACTATAATATGTAAATTTTCATCTGAAATTAACATTCAGCCTACAAACCCTTTAAAAGATTGTATTTTACCCTCAAGAATGGAGAATTATATTAAAAGTTTGGCCTTATCTTTTGGTATAATTTGGGACCCTAATATTGATCATATACTTCCTTTAAGTAAATATGAAACAAGATAAAGGGGGGAAAAGAAGAACTATTTTATTGACAGAAGGTAGAATTTTATAAGAATTATGAGAAGCCACATAATGTATATGTACATCATGACAGTCATGGGGTGCTTCCAGGTACTGTTGCTTTCAAGATTTTAAAATTTTGACCCTTGTACAGCATGAGGATGACCAGGAGCTACACTGACTATTTTGTAGTTGAGTCAACTCCCAAAGAAATTATTTCCCAATGTGGAGGACTTTTCATTGTTGTGACATTAGACCCAATTAAAATTTTACTTTTGATGTATTAAAAATAAATAAGGATAAAATGACAAAAGCTGGAGCTAAATAAATCTTGTACAATCTTATAATATCTATTTTTTAAGGGAAAAAATGATTAAATGTCATAAATCCAACTATTCAAGTTGTTTTAATAATGAATCAGGGAAGTTCACCTTTTTAGAAATTTTATTTTTCAAGATTATTTTCTATTTCCCTAGGCAACTGACTTAGGCAAGTAAAACCTGAATAATCTTGCTTTTAAAAAACTTAGGTTTTCTTTATTAATTACACAATATTATTTTTTTGAAGCCTTTTTAATCTATCCCTTGGGGTTAGAGTGTTAACCTTTCAAAAAGATGTATATTTATTTTCTAGATATTATCATTAAACTAAATTATATTTACATATAAGTTTTCTATTTATAAGTTTAGGGAAAGATTTGTAGCTTATTATTCTTAAAATTTGTCAAAGAGCTGAAAATTACCCCTTACTGCTATTTATCTAAAACCTATAGCTGCTTCATGTATATAAAAATCAACATATCACAGTTTTCCCTCCTCCTTTACCAAAAAAAAACTATTAAACCAAAAAATAGAAATTTAAATAACCCATGTGATCTGTAAATTCAAATGTAGAAAAGCAAAATATAAGCTTAAGAACCAAGTGCATTGTCAACCAAATGTATTCTTGGAGGTTTCACTAATTTTAATTATACATAAAAATAAATTTATCCCATGGGAAATGTAAATTTAGGAATTTCTGAAATAAATTTCAGATTCCAAAAATGGTAACTTATTTATTGAACTAAACTAATCATAAAGCTGATTGTTGGGTGGCCATGTAATTCCAGGTGTTGAAGAACCAGATTCGTGCAGCAAGAAAAGGAGCACCATGGTTGCAACTAGCATCAAGACAAGGAAAAAGAAAACTAAAAAATTAGTTCTTTTTCTTTTTTCTTTTTAGACAGTATATATATATAAATCCAAAAAACTTACCTATTACTTGAGCGACTTTGTTTTTAGTAGGGAAGCTTTGATCTAAAGAAGCTTTTCTCTTTAGCTCTTCGTTTGGATAAGTTTCTGATTCAGTTTCTGATTCATTTCGTCCATCCAAACCCTCTTCAAGAATAGACATGGAAGATACTTCACTATCACTTGAGATAATTTCTTGTCCTAAGTCCACTGGCTCTCGACCTTGAAGCGCTCGGAGATGGTTTCTAAAGTAAGGCATCAAGCGTCTTCCAAATTCAATTGAAGCTGGGCTTGGCCGATAGGTCCCCAAAGCCAATCCAGATCGAGCATTTAGACCGTGCTGAAGACGGTTTAAATTATTACTCGTGGTATCATTCTGCGGATCACTTTCTTGATCAGACAAGGGATACTGTTCACGCAAAGCATAAATAAGTGACATCCCAGGATTTTCCAATGGGAACTGTTCTAATAGCCCAGGAGGTACATCAAAAGAAATTCCGTTAATCTGGTCCCCTGACTCTTGGTCGGAATCAGAATAACTTTCTTCAGATTCATGATAGCTTAAAATGCTTGAGAACAAAAATGTAGAATTTTCATATGAATGGTTGTCCTCTTGATCCCCCATTATCAGTGAAATTCAATCACGCCAAAATGATAGAGATATTCCTTCCATGAACCATGTTATATAGTCAAACCCGTGGGTGGAACCAAAGTCAATTCCTCATGTCAGCAAGTTTTATAAAGACTGTGGAATAGTATATTACCATCCCTTTGGATTTTTAGCACTAATTTTATTTGGTGAAGGTTTCACATTTGATTGATTTCAAAGGAAATGTGATATATTTAATCTCTACCCAACATGTATTAACAAATTCTATTTTTAAATATGAATTGCTAGTATAAAAATAAAGGCTATCTTTCTGATTTACTGATCTTATTTTATGCTTCGGAATAATAGGCCAATAGCTGGAGTCAAATCTTTTCCAATGTCGAAGCTTTGGAATTCAAACAAAGCATCTTACAAAGCCTGGCTTGATGAATAAAGAATGAAGCTACTATAACATTTTGATAAAGACTGATATATAATTATATTAAGCGGCTTATTAAATATCCAAATATGCTTTCTCTTTGTCTCTGCGATGATCAAAAGAACTTGTGATGGAAAAAATAGAGGGATAATAATGATTTCCACCAAGCCCGGCAAATAAAAACAAGTCGATTCTAGCTGCTATAAATCCACACCAATTTTCAAGTACGGATAATTTTAAATGGATTTAAACGTACTTAAAGACTTTATGGTGCCTCAAATAAGGCTTCACAAAGAAAACTGATTGTCTATGGCATCTGAAGACATGTTTCCAGATTCGAACATCGATATTAACTATTAATTAGATGGACTAACTAAATTTCTAAAAGCTTAATTTACAACTACTTCATTCCACACACTCACTTTTAAAGTATTTTCATGGATACCGCACTATGTTATATTTTATAAATGACAAGGGATAGTATCTAATACAAAAGATATGAATAAGTCCCAATCTTTGAGGCTTTTACAGGAAAGTAAAATTTTAAATATTATAAGTTAAAATTAAATTTTATCAAGCTGTAACGTAAAGTAATTTATTAATAAAAACCTTTATTTTATCAATTTTGGGATTACTTTTTGATAAAGAATATCATTATAGTCATTTTGACAACCTTACAAATATTTTGATCCTACATTTATCTTCATTATAGATGCTGTCATACCTTACTCAATCTTATAGATAAACATCTTACAATAGCTTAATATCCAAAAATGAACTCAAATAATCTCTAGAAAAATGTTTTTTCTGAATTAGCATGATTCATCTATTACAATTAAGAACGAATAGCTACCAAAAAAGTTTTAAATAAAAGGAAATATTTTTTTACAAATGAACTTATATAGGCCCAATAGGTAGATAAAATACTAAAATAAAGATTAAACAGTATCCAAATAATAGAGAATATATAGCTTTATTACTTGATGCTTTGGAGATCTATTTAACTATTAGTTTTGTGTTTGTTACTGATGTAAAAAAAGTCAGAAGTTTTTTAATTTGTTGTTGAATCCTTATTCTTTGGAGTACCTATAATCATTTGGGATTCTTTTATAATGATGAAATAAATCAACTTTGCATTTTCACTATAAACATCCCATATTAAAGTCACGTTACAGGGTGAACCACTGAGGATTTATTAGCTGCTGTGAGATAAAAAGTCAACTTTTGTATAAAAGTAGCTTTGATTCCTTATAAAGTATTTTTACCAGTTTCTTTTACTTGTACAAGCCACCTCAAATTCTAAAAATTATCTGTTTTAAACTGGAGAGCTAATTATTATTAAAATAACTTTCTTATACTTTGATATGTTTATATTTCATTAGCCTATTTTAAAAATATTTATTGGAAAGTAATTTACGTTGTATGTCTGCTTATTTTTAATAAAATTCCTCTTATGTTATTGAAGCTCTGATCTTGTTAAATTTTGATACTTAGTATTTCATTAAATAAATCTCTATTGATCATAGTAGTAGTATCCAATTAATATCATATATATGCACATTTTTCTAATGAGTATGTATCTTTAGTTTGATAATCCATTGTTCTAAAGAAAATTCTTTCTCAGTTGCTTTTAACAAAACTTGTTTAGATTATACTATATTATTTTTTTATATTTTTGTCTGGATTTCATGGCATACTGTAAATTCAGAAACTAAAGGTAAAAATGCGGGATTTTCAAATTGTTTTTAAGTGACTTCACCAACTTACTAGAATACTTTACCTCCTTTTATATAAAAAAGTAAGTTTTTCTGGGATGAAAATTACTCAATTAAGTTGGTGAGTTCACACAAAAACAATTTGACAATCCTGCATTTTTACATTTAGGTTTTGAATTTCAGTATTGAGGCAAGATCACTGCTTGTATATTTAAAACTGATGGTATGACCTTGTATTAAACAAAAAGAGCTCAAATTATGGCTATATTTTGAAATACTTAAGCCATATAAAATTCAATTAAAAAAGTTTGTTATTTATAATTAAAGCATACAATGTCACAAAGATAGGTGTTTATTAAACTTAACATTTTTTAAATTAAATTTATCTAATAATAAAATATATAAAAAAATTATAAGAGTCAAATGCTATTAAAATTTTAAACGGTAATATTAGAAAGGGAGGATGTGGTGAAGTTAGTATCTTAGTATTGGATCTAAGATCATAAAGAATTGTTAAAAAAATATCCAATACTTATTATGGTAATAAATGACTACATTATCCATTTACTCAAAATTAAGATATATTTATATCACAAGAGGTGGAGGTTCTATTATTTGTATTCTACCTTAAGTGAGGTCACATGATATAACAGAGAATTCCTAAAGATAGGATTGATTTGTACTAAGTCAAAGGTTGGTCTTAAGGGATAAATAAGTCATTTATCTTAAGGCCCAGGTAATGGTAATCAACATAAATTTCCTCTATATACGTATGAAGATGGCGCCAAAGTACAATAAAAATCACAAAGAAAGAATTTAATAAGCTTTTATTATATTGTACTAGTAGAAATATTATATGACAAATGTTTACCACAAAAAGGTAACTGGACAGATAGAAAACTGGCCACTCTCATAAAGGGGTCAAGGTTCAATTTTTTCATCAGAAAAAAGATAAATAATACCATCACCTTTTTAGGTCAACCCCTATTTTAAGTTGCAAAAGTGAATTGAAGGATTTCACACTAAAAATGAAACTTCTCCAAAGGCAAAATAAAACAAGAATGAATATAGTACTTTACAACATGGAATTTGTTTGAGTGGCACAGGGTGTTTTAGCAGAACCTTGCCAAGGGTTGACCCTGCTGTTTTGAAACATACTTGTCATAGAAGTTCTTTATTCTCTTCAGCTCAAAGCCAGGAACATCTTTCTTAGTCAATCTTTTGGTTAGATTTTTCTTTTTTGCAGTTGCTACTGGTGTTGATGTTGGGCTTTGGGTAGTCTTGAGAGATTCTGTTCCTTGTTCTGATTATAATCTTCATATATAGCTTTTTTATTATCCTTTGGTGTTGGATCTTAAGTATCTTGATTGGTTCTCTTTGTAATATCTTTCTTCTTATTCTTGTCTTTCTTTGACTTTTAACTTTTGATGGGAGTATCATACCCTGCATTATTATACAAGTACCTGTCTTAGGAGCTGCTGGTGACCTTATTTAATTGCATTTCTTCATATAATTTACTGGCTGTTTCCTTTTGGGCACTAGCTTCCTTAGCCTTGTTGACTGACTTGAACTGGTTTTTATGTCTTTTTTGCCTTATTTTTTACTGTTGCAGATTTACTAGTAAAAGTATTACATGGTAGCTTCAAAATTTGGATTTTGCAGATGATTTTGATTGATGTGATTGGGATAATATTGTAAGCTATTTTGATAATTTCAAGAGGAGTTTAAGGGGGCTTTTATAGTAGAATTATGGGGGTTTGATATTGGGTGTTTTTGGTTTTTAAATAAATAAGCTTTCTAAAGCTCAATTGATTTTAAAATAAATTGCCAATTTTTATTTTGGTCCAAATTTTGCTGTTTACAGAAAATTGATCTTATATTTAACTATTCTAAAAGTCTTAGATGGCTAAGTATTTTGAGGTTTGGGCAGTTAATTCATATGATTTTTCAGAAACCCCGGTCTGAAAAAGCTTAAAACATTAATTTTGTACCCAAAAACATAGTGTTTGAGCCCAACTATTTAAGCTTTAATTAATGAAATCATTGTTAAAATTAAGATAATACTATGAATAAAATAATGTATATATAAAAATATATTATATTTTAATATATAAAACTGTTAAATTTTTCTCTTATTTAATTCTAAATAAAAATTAAAAATTAAACAAGAAATGTATTTTTTATTAATGTGGATTATAGACTAGTTCAAATTTATTAATTTTGACAAAACATCTCTCTGTTTTTAATTGGTATTGAATTTCATTTCATTTTTTTCAGGATTTCTGGATATTGACTAATTAAAAGATTCAACAAAATAACACAGGCCAACAGTTAATTACTCTAAGTAACACAGGCCAGTGTTTAATCACTCTTAGGAATGGTTTCAACCAAATAATGTGGGTCACAGGTTGGTGGAATCAATGAGTCAACAACCAAATCATGCCCTGGCATTAAAAATTCATGCATTGCAACTAAGTAATAGAACAGGCAATTACTGCTCATCAATTAGTTAACCTCAACAACCACCTCAAACATGCTTCTCATAATAATTACTATTATAAACTCTGAAGGAATCCTAGAACAAGAGGGCCATCATAAGAACCGACATCTGCATTACATCCAGAAGAGTCCAACATGAAATGGGCCATCAGGCCAAACACTCTAAGATAAAAAGGCTTGAGCCTATTGTATTAGAGTAGCTCTGATTAAGTGAAAGAATCATCTCCGTGAACTGGTAGCTAACCACTGGCTAGCTAGCCCTGGAAGTGGCCCAGGTAGACACAAAGGATAACAATCTGTGGAAGATGTCAATTTAGCCTTCCATTAAAACCACCCCAAAAAGGCAGGAAAATCCTATTGTGTTGCTCCAATGCTACTTCAGTCTCTTCTAGTGTTGTGAGCTAACTCAGATAGTATGTGTGTAGGCGGGCCGTCTTAAAGTCAGTACATTTGAATAAAAGACTGATGATTCCTTATTGACTTGATGATTGATCCAACTCTTACTTCCTTAATGAAATCCTTGCTTTAGACTTTATTAGTGGAGAACAAAAGATCATACTGTTGTCATACGGTATAATTATCTATAGTAAAATATAGAGACAACTATGAACCTATATCCAGAAGTAGGAAGAACCGTCCCAATTTCTTTGGGCCTTGGGCCCTGTCAGACTTGCTACTTCTGATGACAACAAATATTACAGGCCAAAGGTTACACCAAAGTCACATGTTCTCTGTACTTTCCTAATGTTAGAAGACTTAGGATATCAACTGGCAGATGATAAAATACCACGGTCTGCAATTTTCTGACAATTTTCATATTAGAAAATAAAGTAAAAAATCAAAAGTTAGCCAGATGACAGAAAATGGCCTGTGTAATTTTATAAAAAAGGGGGTTTAGCTTAAGTTAAGCATTATTAAAACTAAGCCAAGAAAAAGAAAATTTTTATTTAAAAAATAGTTCTGTCAACCAATTTTCCATCAAAATAACGTAAAATCTGTTGATAGGCAAAAACTGACAGAGTAACTTCCTGCTCTAGATGTTGCTGGCACGTTATCAATTTATCTTGAATTAATATTTGCTTTGAAAAGTGTACGTGCATTCTTATAGCTACAACGAGGGAGACTTCATTCCTAATACATCAAATTTGAATTTCAAGAAAAAACCCCTTTTCGAATGTATGGGTTTGGGATTAGAGAACTCATATTTTGTAAAATACAAATATATTCCTTTCTGATGACAAGTAGACGTCTTTGTTTGAAATTACCTTTTAATCAAATATTGATTATGTATTTATACACGACTTTTTGAAGCTCTTCGCCTATATCCCAAGTTTGTCATAGGTGGTTACGTTCACCCTTGATTTTGTAATCAAGAAATATCCAATCAGCTATACGAATCCGAATGTTGTTAAAATGATAATTTATTTAAAGTTAAAAACGACATTGTGATAAAAAGAGCTTCAGAGATCATTCAGTTATAAAATAGTTTTAAACTGGTATTTAATTAAAACTGAATATAAAGCAATCAGTCTTGAATAAATCGAAGGACTCATTAATCAGGTGTTTGGCGTCCTTGTCAAAACTCGCAAACAAAGATCCAATCTAGGCTTCACTAATGTGTTGAGGGGTATATAATGTGGTTGATGCTATGCTTGCTTCATCATAAGCTAGTGAGAATGCGATCCCAAAATCAAGAAAGTTTTACTACTCCTGCTAATTCTTCAATATCCACATTTCAAAATGTATATGATATTGAGGAATTTTATTCTGAGCCAGACTATGAACCTATGGTTCAGAACAATGTTTTGGGGTACGATATACCATCTGCTTTATTGGAGCAATTCCCATCAGAGAATCCTGAGTGGGCACTTACTTACGCCTTACGCGAAGAGCGTTGCTTAGCCAACCACCAAAGTACTTCAGTGAAGGTTACAGCAAATACCATCTCTGGCTACTCTCACTCTTCAGAACAATTTACCCAAGATTGTTCAGCATCAGAAGAATATCCGCAATGTAGTGAAATTTCAATTCAATTTGGAAGACTCTTACTTTCTTATATTAGATCTAATCTCCAAGAGATGCAAGATTTTGAGAATATGAACGAAGAATAAATCAATTTTTTTAAAAAAATGTATCTAAAATTTTCAAGTTGGCAATTTAAGTTTAATTATTAGTTGAAAATGGAATAAAGTATTTAAGAGCTTTAAAAATATGATGCAAAGATAAAATTTAGAGAAATAAAGTCATCAGTTATGTAATATTTTTTGTTGGGATTTTGACCAAGCAATGATGCCAATTATGATGGAGCTCACAGATTAGGATTTCAGCAACCAGACCCATAAATTGGCAGTGTAGAAACCAATTATGCCAATTATTGGTGGAGCTCACAGATATGAATTACAGCTGCAAAACAACATAAATTGGTAGTATAAAACTAATAAATATTGGTTCAGCAGTAGTCTGCTGACCTGAACCATAAATCAGCCAACAGTAAGCGTGCCGCGGCGCTGCCACCAATTAGATTAAGCTCCAAACTATTTTACTGTTAAGTGTCGCCTAATAATTGAGTTAGGCGCTAAAGCAGCAAACTAATATTACATCAAGCATCAACTGAAAATAATTGCAGGCACTGCCTGGCAAATATTACAGGCGCCAAGGTGCCGCTTCACTTTTACATTGAGTGCCAAGGCACTGGGTTTGATTCCCCATAATCCCAAATTCCCATATTAATCACATTAATAAGCATTAAGCTTGGAGCATGTCAGGAAGGTATGAAGTGATCATGAAGTAAATAAATTATTCCACACCAGCAAGGATCATCTGTACTGGGTGAAGATGAAGATATTCTATTGGTTAACATGCAATAAGCACCAAACCTAGATTAATAATTACCCAAATTAGGGGCATGTTAGAGTTTTCTAGAAAACATTGCTAGCAGCCCAGGGATTAACCTTGCAGAAGGTATAAGAATAATTAATCAATTGCAATAAAGTTATCTTTGACCCATCTTTGATCTATCTTTAATCTGTGACTTTTATATTAATCTTTAATTGCTTCTGCGTGATCAGAAGCCTTTTCTGGACAATAATCATGTTTTCATTCAATCCTGACTCTTCTGATACAATACTACTCATATCATGACATATGACTGTATTTGAGAAAATGCGCTGCACCCAATAATATCAAATAATTGTGGTGCTGTAATGCAAAAAGCGCAACATTTTTATTAAGAAGTTTTCATTGTATGGCATCTTTGATGATAAAGTGATAAAAGTGGCCTAGTATATTTGAGTTTTTCACATAGATTTGAGTTCTCTAGAGACTATAATGACTATGTGGAATTTGTCTCATTAAAGCCATTTATCTGTAGTTGACAGTTTATTGACTACTAGTGAGTTGTGTGTAACTCTTTTTGATTTAAAGAAATCATACATACACAAAACTTTAAGCTCCCATATCACAAAATCCAGAGCTATGAATATAAAAATACCCCCTAAAACTTACTCTTGTTATTCTATAATACATTAAAGGTGAAAATAGACAATCCAGATAAAATCTAGTATTAAACGCCAAAAATTCTAAAAGTGGTGTTTGATAAGCAACAGTAGCCACTTTAACACAACTCAAGCCAAAAAATATTGAAATTAATGAGCCTAATATTGTTGAGCAACTTGTGTTATTGCTGGTATGTTCAAGGCTACAGATAGATGTTAGCCTTGCCAATATAATCTACCTAATCCTATGCAAGAGCACTACAGACTACAATAGAATATAACTTCAAAGATAATTACATTTATTTAAACTGGAGTACAATCTAGCCAGTGGCTGCTATCTATCCAGGTGTAACTAAGAACTTGTTATCATTCTTTCAGGTGTCTGTATCAATATATACTGAGACAACCCTTGTTCTTGTCCTTTAAGACAGTTCTCAGTGGCTACCTTCACAATAGTTCTATCTTTGCTGGCTGTGCCTATCCTGATTGGCTATCCTTGGTACATGTATTGCTACTGGCCTTAGCAAGGTGTACATAGCACTTCAGCTACAGCCTACACTCTTCTTGAGCTAGCCTACTGTCATTTATTGATTAGATGTATCTTACACACCTATTATTGCGCTGGGAAACTACACTGTATTTAGTTGACGCTTATAAATGGTCACTAATCTGTCCTTCAACATTGAAAGGTAGAATTCTGGTATTCCATTTGCAGGGCTTAATCAGTGATCCTTTTCTGGCTGGCAGCCTTCTGCTTATTAATGCAACAGGTTGGATTAGAGATTATACATCATATAATAGCAGACTCAATCCAATATTGACTCATAGATTATCTGCCGTGTAATGCTGACCCAAACTTGGTATTTCCTTGACATATGTGCATTACTTGTTTGATATGTTCATGAACACCATCAGGCTGGGTGAGGCTGAGTTGATACAATGTCCAGCAGGATGGTATGGGCAATATACAGTTGATGATTTAGTGATTACACGCTGTGTAATCAATGATAATCACTATATTGGCTAACATTTATATGGCATATAATAGCTTATCAACTGGTAATTATACGGCGTATAATATAACACATTGGAATGATAATCAGTGATAATATGGCGTATAATTGTAGCATCTATCCTAATAAATAACAATTATACAGTGTAGAACTGCCATATCTATTATAATATACTGGTGATTACACAGCATATATTACTACACTTAATATAATATTGACCTAGTGATAATACATTGTGTAACTGATAAAGATCTATGTGCAACAATTAGTCTGATCATTTGTGGTCAATCAGCCTAATCCCACAAATATGAAAATAACTTTTAATTACCAAGAAGATTTAATTATAAAATAAAATTTAGGTACATACCAACCTATTTTGAGAAAAAATTATTTATAAGTAGCTTCACTATATTAATTTTAACTTGAGACTTTGTAATTATAATAACTAACTCAATGTAAAACAAAAAATTTATTATTAAATATGATCTAGCTTTCAAAAATAAAAAATACAACCCCCATTTTATTATATTTATCTAAGACTAAAATAAACATGATTTAATCTAAATTGATAGTTGATATGCTAAATTAGGACTCAACCCCCTCTGAATTGAAGGCCTATCTATATATATTATGGAACATCATACACAGCAATTTGAATTAAAATATCTTACTTATCACTAACCTATCATTTTTTTAAAAAGAAGTTTTATAAAAACCATCAAAAAGCTAATAACATCAAATTCTTTTATATTATCATTTGCATTTGCTATTTTTTACTATCTCAAGTCAAATTGAATAAATCTTATATCAATATCATATTTGTAAAAGTATAAGAATAATTTGGGTACTCTATTCTTATTTTAAAAAGTGTTATATTATTTAATTTATTATCAAATCAATACCACTTTTATATTACTACATCAGGTTATTATAGATATTAAGAAATAAAATTATTATATTGCTCTTATTCTTTCTTTATAATTGAACTTATTAATGTTGCTCCTGTCACAACATCTTCAATTACTCCCTCTCAGGAAATTAATATCCCAAGCAACTCTCTGAATGATCCCCTGGGTAATTACTAAATTAGTGACACTTTTATCATTTGCCCATCTATTATGGGATCAAACATATTAAGTCCTAGGCAGAACGCTGCTTGAACAAGCCTCATAATCACCATGACGTACATAGACAGCATGTGACTTCCCATGATACTATATAATACTCTAAACTCATATCCAATAAAGTATCATTCTCTTCTTGATTTTCCCTTTATCTTGTTTCATATACTTCCAAGAATTATATACAGTAGTTTTCAACCCTGTTGAGATAAACAAAAAATCTCAGTCTAAAAACAAATAAAAATCAATCTAAAAGCAAAACCAAGGTGGATCTAAATCTATTGTAATTTAATATAAATCCCTTAATTTTTTATTTTGTTTGTAGAATAAATTGTATTTGTTTTTAGACTGAGATTTTTTGTTTATCTCAATAGGGTTGAAAACTACAGTAGTTTTAAAAGCTATGGCAACAAACTAAAATACCTCAGATTTAAACAAAATACAGCTATCAGGTTAAATATACACTCTGCTAACAGGGTTTTGTGGTGTTAATGGGCAAAATGGGTCAACACAGCAAAGAAGTGCTCACACACAAAGCAAAACCATTCAAAATACAATCTAAAATAAATGGATTCACAAAAAAATGATGTGCGTTGACTTTTGGTGTACATATGTTTACTATGTGAATTGGTGACAAAATACGCTCAAGTGTTGTGTGTCAAAACTCAATACAAAAAAAACACAATAGCAACTCACAATGTAAACAAAATCACTCAAATGTGTGTGCAATGAATTGTAATCAAGAATGATACCAAGGTATCTAAAATAGGGCACACAATCTAAAACACAAATTTTAAAAATATTGTGTTGGGTGTTTGAATTTGGCAGTAAAATCTGGAAAAATGGATGAATTTTTTTGAGTATTCTAAAATGGGCGTTTTAATACCAAAAACAACTAATTAAGGAACAAAAAAATCTAAAATTGGGATATTGGGGGGAAATATTAATTAAATATCCATATTTAGATAAAAGAAAAATTAAAATTAGGGAGTAACTTAATTGAAATTTATTTAATATTATATTAAATTCTCAAAATGGAAGAAACACAACAACAGAGTAACAATGCACCCATTGTGTGCTGCAATTGTGGTTGCCCCTGAAGGTCAAAGAACAGAGTTAGTGCAACACAAATGCCAACTCAGGAAGGAGACAGGAGAGGAGAGTTTGATAATGACAATGCACTGATACAACTGGTTTGAGGAGCACAAGCTGCTAGGGTGTAGAGCATCAACCCTTGGGTCCCCAAGCTGACCAAAAACCCACCAAGGCTACCTTCACCAAGAAAGTTAGAATCAAGGAGGTAGAACTTACTTTGTATGTGTTTGACGTTGTGTACTGGCAAGAGTTGGTCCCATCAGCCATGCTGGAGAAGATGAAGCCTGTACTTGACACTAGCTATGAGCCTTACGTCAGTGATGGCAATCAGGAAGAGGACAAGATGCCTTAGTTCTTCAGAACTGATGAGGGACAGTTAGTGCTAAAGAAAGTTGATGCATTCTACACCAAGGTACCCCTGCCCTGTGTTGTGCCCAATGCCAACAAGTCAATCCCCACCACCAAAACGCCTGCCCAGAAGCACATCCCCAATATCAAACTCATTATCCTGCTTAAGCTAATGCGTGGATCTGGTGATTACAAGGCGGCCACGGCTCTTGTTGGAGTGGATTCCAAGTACGCCTCAAAGAGATTCAACATCTTCATCAGTACTGGCCGAGTCCTTGCCGCGGAGAAATCCTTGTGTATTTCCACTATGCTCATCAAGGAGCACAAATGGGCAATCCACCAGTAGATAACCTGGGACTGCCATCTTGGACTAGCAAATATACAGGTCATGGTAAAATCTACTTTTGGGGTTGAGGCCTCAATTTCTTTTTACTACCATCTGCTCAAGGGAATGTGCTTTTCTTGGAAAAAGATTGGGGTATCCCTCTACAATTGTAATAGTCACTCCAATGTTGAGACCCAGAAAAAATACACAGAGGCGTACACTGCCCTCAAAGCCAAGAGGACAGTACAATTCTACTACACTGACAAATCAGCATTTGCCTTGTCAATGTGCAATGTGTATGGGTATGTCCTAAAAGGCTCAAATGACGGGGTAACTTGGCCTGCAGCTGTCTGTACCACAGCCTATTCAATGGTGGCTCTCTGTTGCAGATTGAATGGATTAGACATCAAGTTGTCCATCTAGGGATTGAGCGACAGAACAATCACGCAATTGCGCTATTGCATCCTGATTTTACTAAGGATAAAGACTTTAAAAACACCCTTAAAATAGGTGTTCAAAGCGCCTTTCAAATGCACATAAGACACTGGCTTTACTTCCAAGGTTAATAATAGAACAACAAAATTATTGCCACCTTCCTCCTTAAGGAAAGCTGCTTGAAATCAGTTGTTCTCTTGTACGGGACTTTCTGCTATGCCAATTCACTCTCCTCCATTAGGGAAGTTCTTCTGTCTGTGCCTCCCTCCCCCTGGTGGAAATTCCCCCGCCTCCTACTATATAAGTGCAACACTATCACAATAAACACTAGTTTTGTCTTATTATCTTATTATATTCTTCTGTCCTTAACCAGTCTGTCACTATACCACAACAGGTATAGTATTAAGGTAAATAAGTAGTAGACTAACTATTTGTAGAAATCAGCACCCAGGCTGCATATTTTACAACATTAGCGCTCATGGCTTCGACAAATCACAGCTTCCTCTCTTCCTACCCCCGCAGCCCTGTTTTTGTGGAGAGAGAGATGTCCTTGCCTATACCTGCAGCTCCTTCTGTCCAACTCACTCCAGGATCAACCTTCACTGCTTCTGGCTCTCTCTCTTTTAGACTCCATGGCTCTTCCTATGGTCAACCAGGACTAAGCCAGTGGTTGCCTAACTGCCAACAACTTTTGGAAATTGCCAGCTCCCAGTCAAGTATGATCTCCTGGTTGAATTCCATTGAAAAAGCCCTTACCTCCTTGATACCAATCCAGCCTGACCCCATGGCTGAAGCAACTGGCATGAACCGCGTCTCCTGCTCCTTGGAGCCTACCTTGGTGAAGGAAGTATGCTGTCAATATTCTCCTCCTCCTTCTTCTGGTTGTTCTACTGATGGAATCTCCCTTAATTCTAGAACCCTTCAAACTGATAGCTACTCTGGCCCCTGCTCTGACCCTCCAAACCTTGCTCAAAATATATCAGAAGCTGTTCACTCCCACTCTGGAATAGCTCTATGGATGAGCAAGATAGAACATGTACTTTCTTCCTTGGTACCCACCCAGATGAATCAGCATGTTGCCCTGGAGTTCTATGATCATCAATATAAACTCCTAAGCCAGAAGACATCTATAACAGCTGCACCATGGGATTCTCTGCTCTTCAGGATACTATTAAGGCTCAAGAGAGACAGATGGGTTTTCTAGAATGAGGTTGTAGTTCTGGCCTTTCAGGAAAAGAAAGAGTGGCTAGATGAGTTGGATGCTCAACGTGCTCTCCTTGACTCCTACAGGACCAACTAAGCAAGCACCTTGAAGATGCCTAAGCAATTAGTACCCCTGATACTCTAATGGTATTGTATGGTAATGCTAAAGATGATAGTTCCCCCTCTCAGCAGATCCATACTACATTTTTTCTTCCTGACTCCCACCACTGTCACAGAAGCAATGAAGAGAATGTCTCCTTCATTGCACCTTCAGCAGGTACCCTGGAGTCTCCCTGGGATTCTAATAGCAATCCCTCTATCACTCCTGATGGTTATGAATCAACTAAACCTCAGGCTAGTCAGAGCAAGGAATTCACTGATGATTCTAGCAATTGAGGAGTCAATGAGGATCACCCAAAAAAAACTACTAAGCAGCCAGGACAAGGAGAAATCCTTGGCTGCTTTTTGGTTTCACCTCCCTCCCCCCCCATTCCTCTCCCCCCTTAAAAAGCATGTGCCTGACCCTGGCATTTGTTGTTCCTTTACAACAGTGCCTTCTGATGCCCCTCTGCTAGTTGAATTTGCCTCTCAATTAGAAACGTTAGATTCTTGCACTGTGAGAATGCAAGAAGACCTTGCCTACTGGGTCCCCACTGCCAAGTTTTTCTCAGCCATGGAACTGATAGCTGGATACTGGCAGATTGATCCCCCTCCAGCTGATCCAGAGAATTGTGCCATCTTCGCCAACCAAAGGCTGTCTCAACCTACCAGGATGCCTCAGGGTCTCTCTGATTCCCCAGCCACCTTCCAACAAGCTATAGACGCTGTGATGGGGGACCTCAAGCCCTCATGTTCCCTGGTATATCTGGATGGTATTAAAATCTTGTGCACCTATAAAAAACACCTGGAACCCCCAGAAGAAGTGTTCAAACGTATGCTGAATGCTACACTTAAGCTGGATCCAAAGAAATGCAACTTCTTCAATGAGCACTTGGAGTTTCTTGGGTTCATCATCAGTTGCAATGGCCCCCGTCCTGTACCTCTCAAGGTAGAGGCCATTAAGAAGATGCAGGTGCCTGTAAGCAGGAGGGACATCCAGAGCTTACTGGGTTTGGTTGGCTATTATTGCTGCTTTATCCCCAACTTTGCTCTCCTGGGAAATACACTGTCCCAACTCCTTCAAGCTCATGTGGTCTTCTTCTGGGGCTTGGCTTGCAAGATAGCAAGTGCTGCTCACAAGGAAATACTGACTGAAGCCCCAGTAATAGCTTACCCTGACTTTGCCAAGATGGTTGTGGTTTATACAGACGCTAGCCTGACTGCTATTGGGAGTGTTATATCTCAACTAGACTCTGAAGGACTCAAACATCCTGTTGGATACTGTTTGCACACTCTCAATGTTCATGAGTAGAACTACATTGTCACTAAACAGGAGTGTCTGGCTGTAATATAATCCTACAGGCAGTTAAGTGTGTATCTCCATGGGGTAAACTTCACAGTGGTAACAGACCATGCCTCCCTGAAATGGCTGAAGAACCTCAAGGATCCTGAAGGGCGTTTGGCATGTTGGGCCAGTAAGCTCCAAGCCTACAAATACAAAATCATTCAAAAATCTGGAGCTGTCCACCAGAATGCTGACTGCCTCTCCTGCCTTCCTACTGTTGCCTTAGTATCCTCCATGACTGACATTCTCTATGAAAAGCTTATGGAGGATCCTTTTTTGTGGGGAGAGGAGCCATTAGAGATACAGATGGCTCTCAAGAATTTAGCTGTTGATACCAAGGTCTCAAAAGGACAACTTTTTAAGCTTTGTGGAGACTCTTGGCTATCTTACATACGCCCATCCCTATGCATGGACTCAGTGGCGGCTGCTCACAAGACTACTGGCCATGGTGGCAAACAGAAGACATTAGCCCTGCTACAGCAGCACTTCTTCTGGGAAGGAATGCACACTGATTTAGTAGATACACTAGCTACCTGTCATGACTACAACATTAAGAGACCTAAGGTTGCCAAGTTCCAACACAGACGTGCACGCCCTGGGTTTGCCCTCCACACTGTAGCCATTGACGTAGTGGGCCCCCTGCCAGCTACCAACAGTTGCAACAAGTTTATCATTGTGGCTGTTGACCATCTGAATAAATGGGTAGAGGCCAAGACAATTCCCAATCAATATTCACTGGTGGCAGCCACATTAATCCTGGAGAATATCATATACAAACATGGTTGCCCCCAGATTCTGCTGACAGACAATGGCACCTACTCACCAGCTATATCACCCCCCGCCTCAACCAACTGATGGAAATTGTGGGACACTATCCACTCCTTATCACCCACAGACAAATGGCATGATAGAGCGCACTAATGAGAGCCTGGTTCAGATACTCTGGAAGCTCAGTCACCAACATGAGACTGAATGGGATACCTTTCTGCCTGCGGCCACCTTTGCATATAGCATTGGGTACCATTGTGCCACTGGCAACCTGCCCTTCCAACTGCTCTACAGCTGGCAACCTGGACTTCCCCCTTTACTATATTCTTTGGTAAAGCCCAGCCTGGCTGTGTTCCCAGAGGCGTACCTCAACAAGCTGGTTCAAACCCTTATTTGCTTGCAATCAGAGGCCTACACTATAAACTTAAACCATAAGTTGCAGGACCTAGAACAAGCTGCATCAAAACGCTCCTCCTTACCCACTTACCTGATAGGAGACTAAGTCTACTTCTTTAGCAACAGAGGGTAAATCCACAAATCCAAACTTGCCTTCCTTTGGCAAGGCCTATTTCAAGTTATCCAGAAGACTGGACTCAACTTCTAAACCCTTAAGGAGCCCCATTCTAGGCAATTGATTACTAGAGTACACGCTCAGTATATGCATGCTGCTCCTAGTGATCAAGAGTAAGCCCCAATGAGGACAACAACCCAAAAAAACTAAAGCCTAATTAAATAATTCCATAGGTTGTTGTCCTGTTTGCAATAGTGTTGCACCAAATTATGAGGAATAAGAATAAAAGAGAAATGTGTTTATTGGAGACTGACAAGACTCTTCCTGTACCACACCAACTGTTCTATCACCTGAATGGCAGCCAAGAAACATAAATGGTTTCCTACAGATCCACAAAGTCAAAGACCAAGGATTGGGCAACAAACCCCCATCAAGCAAGACACACAATTAACCCCAATGCCCACAGGAAAGGCAACCCCCAAGAAGATACATTCCCACAAAAGACTCTTGCAAAGGGAATACTCTACTGGGACCTGACCACCCACCCCATAGGATACAGACAAGGTTTACTAAAGGAAGACCTCCATGTTCTCCTCCTGCTTGGTATCACAGTGGTTGGTCCCTTTAAGAACAAAATTGCCAGCCATCACCATTGGTACCAGATGAGCAGTCCCCTCCACTGTGTATGACTCCAACACTTCCTGGAAGACTTGCCAAATACGTTGCTCAAAGTTGTCAGAGGTTTTCCAACTTACTGGTTGAGCCTCAGTAACCCCAGGTGTTGCCCAAGTGCAAAGGACTGGCTTGACTATGCTGGATACCATCCCCTGCTGCAAGACCAAGAGCATTTGGCCCTCAAATTGAAATCCTTCAACTGAGCCTTCAGGTACTCTTCTGCTGCTCACATATAGAACCATCAACGGATGCTGTTACCCTTTTGCAACCCAGTTCCTGTCACCTACCTGGGCTCACTCAAAGCTAGGAACAATGCAGCAAATAATGGGTTCATCCCCACTAAGGCCAGCTGAGGAACCAGTAGCTGATCTAGATGAATCCCCAAATCCAGATAGCTACCATCCACATCATGCAAGTCTACCTGTTTCTTAATGGCCTTATCCATCTCTACCGCCCTGGTAGGCCTGGGTCTCTTAGGAATTACTACTTGCACCTTCTTTAAGACTCTTCTTGTGACTCTTATAGTGGGACTGTTCACCATAGCTGTCACCTTGAGAGGCCAGCCATTTTTAACCCTGTTGTCTAATCTAGTGGAGGGAAATGTTGCAGATCCTGAATGGATTAGAAGTTAAGTTGTCCACCTAAGGGATTAAGCAACAGATTGATTTCTCTATTGCATCCTGATTTTACTAGGGATAAAGACGTTTAAAACGCCCTTAAAACAAGTGTTCAAAGCGCCTTTAAAATGCGCATAAGACACTGGCTTTACTTCCAAGGTTAATAATAGAACAACAAAGTTATTACCACCTGCCTCCTTAAGGAAAGCTGCATGAAACCGGTTGTTCTCTTGCACGGGACTTTTTGCTGTGCCAATCCACTCTCCTCCATTAGGAAGGTCATTCTTACTTTGCCTCCCTTCCCCTGGTGGAAATTCCCCTGCCTCCCACTATATAAGTGCAACACTATCACAATAAACACTAGTTTTGTCTTATTATCTTCTTATATTCTTCTGTCCTTACCCAGGCTGTCACTATACCATAACAGGTATAGTAATAAGATAAAGAAGTAGTAGACTAACTATTTGTAGAAATCAGCACCCAGGCTGCATATTATACAACACTCTCCTTGGGTCAAAAGGGGGTCAAGATTTACCAGATAATATTGGGATTTTACAATAGCCAGACCTTCCTATCATTTCTCCAATTGGTCCAGGAGCACCTGAGGCGCATGAGCCCTGGATTCACCAATGTCATTGTGCTGGAAAACGTTGGTCTCCATAAGGTGGCTGATATTCTTGAGGAATTCCCAATGATTGACAGCAGCATTGCAGGGGCCCCCAGCAAATGGCCACGGCAAGTTGCACCTTTTATTCCTTACTGCCTATTCACCCTTCCTAAATCCCATCCTGGAAGTCTTTGGATGGCTCAAGCAAGTTGTCAAGCAAGGAACCCCAACTGGGACTGAGGAGCTATTTGATTTGCTCCAGGCTGGGATCCACATCCTCCCAGCTGAGACCATGACCAAATTCTATTGCCACACTAATTTGTTCATACCCACGTGCCTAGCCAAGCAGCCAATCAATTAAAGGCTTAGTGTGTCCAACTTCTTTATATTCTCTAATATACTATTTAAGATTTATTAATTAACATTTTATATTTAGAAGCTTCTAAGCCCACACTAACATTTGGCAAGACCATCAAGAGAGGTAAGTAATTTTTTTATGTTATATTTTTTTATTATGCCATCTTAGGTTATCCCAAACACTCAATACTGGATTACACAGATATATTTATATCACTTTTGTCAAATAAATATAAAAATAGTTTTAAAAAAATTAAATGTAAAATGTACAAATTAGAATTTATTTTATTACTGTATAATTTTATGCTTTTATGAAAACTGTTTCCAAGATATATTTTGAAAAACTTGTTTGCTAAAAAAACATTAGAAAAATTAATTATAATAAAAATAGTCTAAAGTATAAAGATTTTATTGGTATAGAGAATAAATTAGAAGAGCCTGTAGTGGGTTTGGCAGTATGTACCCACCCAGCAATGGAGGTGGTGCACAACCTTCACTGCCACACTGTATATGGTGGATACACCCTGTTAAAATACTCCTGCCTGCTGGTGAAAAGGGAGGATGGTGAGATAGGAATGGAGGAGCAGCTTTTCTGGTGGGGTTGCAACCCCAAAGATGCCAGCCAGGACCAGGGCGTCCTGGATAACGTGGTCCACTGAGCCGTATCTGGGGGGGGGAGCTTCTTCCCATCAAAGGTGAGCTGGGCCTTGTCAATCCCAAGAAGGACCCCGTCTAGGTCCTCCACGCTGGCGCCCATTCCAAAGTAGAATAGATACCAGAGGTAAACAACAAGATGAAGCCTTTGTCCAGCAAAGGCTTCTGTAAAATTGCAAAGTTTTTTGTATACTGTGCTGATCTTTTTCTCATGCTTGGTTTTCACAAAGTACAGCTCCATGGCTGCAGGGAGCCCCATCTCATTGACGCTCCAGGCCAGCCCAAGATCTGCCAGGAGGGTCATTTCTTCTTTACAGCTGTTGCGTCTGCAACAGCCAATTTACCCAACGTGTGCCCAAAGTTCTCCAACAGGTAAGATATTTTGTGATCTACTGGGAAGCAGAAGCAAGAAGCTGCATGTGCCTGGCCCATCTCTGCTATATTCTTGAATGGGAGCATTGCCAAGATGTCCCAAACAAGCTCAATGGAGTTTACACAGTAAACTCCACTGAGAATAACCGGGTCCAGGAGGACCAGTTGGGCATCCTTGTAGGCAGTAACTGCCCACTCAGATGCCCCCTCAGAATGTTTAAGCTCAGCCAATCCCTCCTGCAACATTGGAAAGGATCTGTGAATACTGTCTTCAAGCTCCTGCAAGACAGGGGGGACAGAAGCAGCTGCCTAGCCACGTGATTGGCGTAGAAGGTGGGGGGGACAAAAGGGATCAGGACCTGGCAGAGTTCACTGTCAACATTTTCTAACAAAAAAAGGTAAGAATTTTGAGAAATTTATTAATTTTATTTTTAGGTTACCTTCCTGTGTTTCCTCTTTGCCGGCGGCTTTGGAAGGCTTGGCCATTCTTGGCGCAAGAAGTTGAGCAGGTAATTCTGTGTCCTCTTTCTTGGCGCGCTTGGCTGGCTTGAGATGTGCATATATTTCAGGGTTGTCAACCCAAACAGACGGCGCAGAAAGATTGTATGCCTTAAACTATAGGCTCTTGACCACCGTCTTCTGAATGTTTAGTAAGCTCTCAATTGTCTTCTTGGGGGTGTCAGGTATTTTGGCCATAAGTGCCTTGACTGACACCTTGTAAATTTTCTTGCATTTGGGGACAACAGACTTCACCTTTGCTTTGACCTTGCAGTCAATTTCTTTGATCTCTGCAATTGCAGAGTCAAGGTCTTTTAGAAGTTTCTCCAATTCTTTCATTGATTTTTCACTAACTTTTTCAAATGTTTCTTAGCTTTCACCCCAATAAAATATGTATTATTCTGATACTATTACCTCTTTTTATATTCCTGTTTGTAGTCTCATTTACTACAATATCTCATTTTTTACCCATTGTGTACATTTTTACGTTCATCTCAATATTTGTTGTTTGCTTTGTGTTAGCATTGTTTCCTTAATTGCCATATTATTTTTGGCGCTTTGTACAGCCCCTTGTGAAAATATTAACAACAATTTGGTGATCAACTAAATTTGAACTAGAAAATTATAGGTTAATTGATTTTAGATAAAGTTGTTACTGATCCAAATTCAAAACTTTAATGATGAACTTTAATCCAATCAGGAGAAAATGATAAAGTGATTGTTGTGACACTAAGGGTCATTCAATAATTCTTTGGTGCATGGGTGCTAATTAATATGATTGGCTGGATCTTTTGCTATTGTACGCCATTGCTGCTATGGTAAGTTGTTGGTGTACTAGTGCTAACCCAGAAGCTGATTGGGCACTAGTCCACCAACAACTTGCCACAGTGGCAATGACTCACAAAGGCAAAATATCCAGTCAATCATATTAATTAGCGCACATGCACCAAAAAATTATTGAATGACCCTTTGTGTCACAACAATCACTTTATCACTTGGCTTCTAATTGGCTTAAAGTTTATCATTAAGGTTTTGAATTCAGATTAGTAACAACTTTACCTAAACACAATTAAACTATAATTTTCTAGTTCAAATTTAGCTGATCACCAAATTGTTGTTAATATTTTTACAAGGGGCTGTGCAAAGCTCTAAAAATAACTGTGTTATGGATCTAGATACATGGCATAGTAAATATATGATTTTATGGAAATAAGCTGAACATAAAAAATAACCCCAACTATAAACAAAGAGAACATGAACAATTGAAATTCAAAAAAAGATAATATAAATAGAAAATGTTTGGTGACAGGGGTTTATTGGGGCGGGAGAGAGTGATGCCTAGTAGGTAGAATAGCACAGGAAGGAAGAGATAGAGGCAGTGCTGGCCTGGGGGGTCTGGGATTGGGTGGGTGGGTCTGGAAGATGAGGGGTGGTGGGGGTAGGGGTAGGAGGATTTTGTGTGATGGTCTCCATATACTGTTGTTGGTATTCCTTGTCCGTCATTGGCTGGTTGGGCTGGTAGGTGGCAGTGGCACAAGGTGGGAGGCACTTTTCCTTCTGTGATTGGTTGCCCATGTTCACATGGAAGACAATTTGGGCAAACAAGTCAGCCACTATTTGGTGACCAAAGAGAGAATTGTGGTCAAGGACCCCAAGATAGAGGTCACTGAAAGCCTGAGGATGGCGCTCCTGGAGTGTATCTCTAATATTAAAGAACACAACATCAGATAGATGGATGTTAGCGTGACCAGCTGGGTACAAAGAGGCCTGGTGCCTGCGTTCCTGGATGGCCTCAAGGGCAGTGGAGCTACCCTCCATCTGGTGGCTCAAGAAAACCCAGTGCTTAGAATTTGAGCCATCCCAGGAGTCAAGTAATCTACCAAGGATGTGGCTGTGCTTGTAGCCATCAGTGAAATCTGGGTTTTTCCAATAGTAGACAAAATCCTTGGCCAAAACAGCCAGAAATGCACCAATTAATGTCCTCTTCCTGACCTTCTTCCTCCCTTTTTGGGTGGCAGCTTGTCTTTGCACGCCAAAATTGTTGAAAGCTATTGATAGCTTATAATATGAGAAAAACATGACATTATCAGACAAACTTGTCAGGCATTTGACTAGTGTGGATTTGATGGCAGGATAATATGGGGAATCCTCAGCGCCATCCCATTGGTCAGCACACAGACTGATGCCACCTTCCCATACATACAGAGCTGCACCATGCGCTCAGACACCCAAATGCTATGATGTGCAAGTTGCTTCCAGACCTGGGCCAAGGGAAGCTTGGGGTCCTGCTGAAGGAGGTCAAGCATTATTGGATATGCCTCTGTGATTTAGGACTTGGGGGCTTCTTGGGCTTCTTGGCTATCCCAATCATATTCCCCCTGTTCATTGGGCAAGTTCCTTAGGTTTAAGTTCCTAAGGTTGAAAGTGCAAAAATCAAAAAATGGGATCCCAAAAAAAGTGCAAAAATCAAAACACTATGTAGGGTGCAAAAAATCAAAAAAATCAAAGATCAAAGTGCAAAAATTGATTTTCCAGAGGTTAACTTTGAAGCAGAATATAATACAATTTATAATATAAAACCATATATTTTACAAAAATTCTAAACTAAAAAACCCCAAGAAATTCATTTATACAATAAAAAATATATGCTAGATAATAAAAAAATTCTTTAAATTAACCTTTTTAAAAAAGTTTATTTTTGTCCCAAAGCAAAATTAGACTAGAATTTATATGTAACTGTATTCAATTGAATATAAGATATAAACTAAACAAAAACTGCTTTATAAACAATAAGTTTAATAAAAAAGGTTAATTTAATTTCCAGCTTATGTAAAGCTATAATAATACTTCAGTATAAGCAAAATAAATGATTTTTCCTGCAAGATACAAGCATATGATTTTATGTATTTTGGTTTATTAGTGATCTTATTTAAATGATGAAAATTATAGAAGTCTATCCTTAAAATAATATAAAGTAAATTACTTTTTTATTAAAGCTATACTATAAAATTTTATACTTAATAAAAGATATAGTCTTATATCTTATTTATGAGTCACAATATTCAAAGTATCAAGAATCTGCCACTTACATCTCATAAAATGAGGACTTAAATATTTTTATGCTAAAAGACAGTACTTTCACCAAAAGATGTTATAGATAGTTCAAAGTTATATATCAAAGAGAAACATTTTATACATCTTATTTTACGCTAATACATATAGTAAAAGATATAGTAGAAGATAATTGGGGGTAATAATGGAGAGAGAATAATAGAAGATAATCAAGGGTAAGAATGGAAAGAGGATAGTAGAAGATAATTGAGGATAAGAAAAGGAGAAGAGAGGAGAGGAGAAGAGAAGAGAAAAGAAGAAGAGGAGAAGAAAGAAGAGAAGAGAAAAGAAGAAGAGAAGAAAAAAGAAAGTTTTTCTACTTGGTATCAGATTTTATATAATCCACCCTCTTGATGACGCAGAAATTTTTAAAAGTTTTTGGCCCCCAGCGTAGCCAAGGGGCCAAAAAACTTCTTTTTGAGGAGAATTGAGAGGTGGAAAGGAGAAACCTTCAAAAAAACCAAGAGCTTATTGCACTTTGATTTAGGCACTTTAATTTCTGCACTTTGTTTTGTGCACTTTGTTTTGGGCACTTAAATTTTGTCCCCTGAAATAACATAGGGAAACTTAGTACAATATTATATTAATTTAATATCTTTTGAAATTGCCTCCTAAACACACCAATTTATTAATATTGCAATAAAATAAAAACCTACCAAAAAACTTCATTTCTTTTATCATATATTTAAATATCAGGTCTTAAAGAATCTACATGAGGAATTTCAAAAGTTTTTATTAATTATTTAAAATTTTATAAGCTTATAAAAAGTGTGACTAAATCTAAAAAGTTGATCTTTGATTTCCTCACTTTTGATTTGAGGAAATTAAAAAAATATAATGAATAAAATATTAATTTTTTGCAAAAATTTAATATTAAGTGGACCTAGTCTTTTGGCACCTTTTTGGATTTTGATTTGACTACTTTTTGATTTCTGCACCCATTAAGAAACTATATGTAAAGTTTTAAATAAATTTTTAAGAGACAAAATTTTATTTTTTAAAAATAAAGAGCTCATAATAGTATTTTATATTAAGATTTGAACAAAAAAAATTGCTGAAAGTCAAAAAGCTTTTTTTGCTCTTGATTTCTTTTTTAACATATAAAAAAAATTTAAAATTCTATTTTTTCTTTTTTGATGTATCAAATATTAAATTGAAGATTTTTTTTGCACTTTGATTTTTGCCCTTTTGATTTTGTGGCAACAGCGCCCATGTCAACAATAATGTCAACAGTGGCCATGTCAACACTATAGTAAAGTGACAACCTGGTTTTACTTAATGTTGTTTCCTGGATGTCGACACTTTTTTAATTACAAAATACTTTACCCTGAACATTTTTAATATAAAAAATATTTCAAAATACCTTATTATAATAAAATGACCCCAGAGAATTTAAAAATGCAATAAAATAATTACCATAAGTAATAAGAATAAAGGAGATATAAGCAACTATTTTTCAGTTTACTATGTAAATTACACTCTTTATTATAAAATTTATTTTTTATTCCCATAAAAAAATTCCAATGAACCAAATATAAAGGTATTTTATATATCATAATAACTACAAAATATAAGAAAATTATAATTATAATTTATTATACTTTATATAAGCACAACTGAAAATATCTTATAGCTTAAAGATAAATTAACAAAATATAAGATATTTCTTACTAAACCACATTGAAACTGTATCTGAAACTTACCACTTATACCTAAAAAGATTAGTACTATCCAAAAAATACAAAAAAATTAAGTTTAGAAGTAAAAGATATACAAGCAAAGCAAAGCAAGGTTTATTGTGCTAATTAAAGCCACCAGCAAGAGTAGTGACAACATCCTCAAGGTACTTCTTAATTTCTGCCACCTTATATTTTTTCTTCACCACCTTCTGAACGTTCTCCTGGTAGTCCTGCTCCTTGGACTTTTGCTTCTTGGGGGCCACCTGGTTAGCCAGGTTGCAAAACTTGGAGACATTTCTTGCTTGCTCTTCCTGTAGCTTCTGGAAGAGCTTATTGATCTTAGGGTTGGCCCCAAACTTTACCTTCAGGTGCTTGTGCCAAATCTCAAGTCTAGAGGTGGTCTTCATCTCCCCCTTGAGGCAGGCGCCCTGGCAATTCCAAGGGGCAGTGGCCCTGCTCTTTCCTCTCCGTGCATTCATCTTCTTGCCCACCCATTGGCGCTCAAAGTAATCCAAGTAACCTTTGAAGATGGTGGAGTGCTTCTTGATGTAAGCGTCCTCCAGGAGGGCCTCAAAGCCAATCCCAGTATGCTCCAGGCGCACAAAATCCAAGGCAGCAAACTGAGTCAAGGAAAAGCAGCACCTCCCCTTACCATTGTTAAGATACTTCTTAAAAAGGTCCTTCTCACTCTTGAGATTATTGATGAGGGCCTGCCTAAAATGGAAGAAGTAGCCCTGTACTTCTCCATTGAAGGTGGCCTTGAAGGCTCTGAACTGAGCTTGCTCAAAGTCCATTATTATAACCTTTGGCCCAAGTGAGCGCGCATGAGCTAGCTGCTCAGCGGCTAGGGTGGACTCATCCTTCTCAGCGGAGGAGGGATTGGCCCTTGTGGTGTGAGTGGGAGGGGGAGCTGGTTGGCAGGAAGGGAGCTCAAAGCATCCTGGACAATCTTGAAGGCTCTGGTATAGACTTTAGTTCTGGCACCAGGAAGGAGAAAGTACACAAGAGGGATAACCTGGTCATTGAACTGCCCATGCAGGGCCCAAAGCTGCTTGAAGATGGTTGGGCAGGTTGCAAAGGTGCTTTTACACATCCAGGTGGTAGCAGTATTGAGCTGCTCATGGTTTTGGGTTGTGGCGTAGGCTATAATACTATCCACCACTTCCCGCCCATGGTCATGGAGCAGGAACATCTCACCATCCTCAGTTTTTTTGAGGGAATCTGTGAGGACCAGGTCTTCAATTTTAGTGGCGCTCTTGGTCAGGGGATTGGAGGCTTGACGCCTATCACTTACAAACTTGACCAACTGATTGTGGGTTAGCATCCTCTTCAAGTTGGTTGGGGAGAGGTACTTGCAAGCAAGCACAGCCAGCTGGGTGACAAAAAGATCTTTAAAAGTGGGCATCACCTGGAAAATATGCCACTTGAGGAAGCGGGCTATGGTAGTATTTGGTATCACAAAAGTGTGTTTACCCTTGATGGTTTGGACCAAGTCCCAGCGCTCAGTGTTGAGCTGCACTGGGAAGGAGCAGTCCTCGCAGGTGTAATGGTGGCTCTTGAAGCCCCATTTGGCGTTGTTGTAAGAGAAAATATAACCATTGGCCACCATGGCTGGCCCACCCTTTACGCTCATGATAGGAAAATACTTAGGCAAGGAAGAGGGAACCTTAAATTCGCCATTAACATTGCAGATGTTGTGGGCCAACAGAGGGTCCCAGGGGCCAGCAGGAGCATGGCAGAAGCCAGGGAAGCAATTGGGGTGGGGATTTGAATCATCCCCAGATGAGCTTGAAGGGGGGGATTTTGGTGGTGGGGGGAAGCAGAAGGGGGCTTATTGTGGTGCTCCTCATGTGCAGGAGACTTATCCTTGGGTGGGGTCTTTTTGCCTTGCCGCTGCTTCTTGGTTGGCTCCTTGTCAGAAGCCAAGTTGTAAAAACTGTGGTCTATAAGGGAAACATCAGATTCCTCTCCCCCAGTGGAGTGAGCAGGGCTCTTCTCAGGAGAGGGCTCAGGGGTGGGCTTTGGGGATGGTTTGGGGGTGGCCTTCTTTGATGAGACAGGCTTCTTTTTGGTGGGTTTAGTTGGCTTTGAAGGACACTTGGTTCCTTTGGGCTGCTTAGAGGTGTTTTTGTCCTAAAATAATAAGTAAAAGGGTTTAAAATAAAGCAATTTATGTAAAAAAACAAACAAAATAACTTAAAAAGCATAATATATAAAAAGCAATTCTTAGATGGTTTTTATTGGCATTTAGAAGTTAAAAAATACTAGTATAGTTTTTAATTTATTATAGTTTTAAATAAAAAAATAAAATTTAAGGGAAATATGCAAAATTATTATATTTAGATATAGATTTTATTTTAAAAATTAGAAAATATGTAAGAGAAAAGTCAAAAATACAACTATCAAAAAATGAGAAGTTTTTATTATACAAAACACAAAGTTTTATATGTGAGAACTGAAAAGCGTTGACATTATGAGTGACAATTAGTAAAAAAAAGCTGAATTCTCACTGTTGATTACAAAAATTGTAGACATTATTTTTGACAACATTGTCACTGTTGACATTTTTTTAAAAAATTTACTATGTTTTTTTTCATAGTACGCTTAATTATATTTACGTGGGCTAGCAAAAATTAACCGTTTTCTGTGTGTTTTTGTTAACATAAAAATTAAAAAAAAACATATGAAAATAAGTAAAAAATTATCAAAGTTCTTTATTTCTTTATTAAAAATAATATTTGGGTAGTGTTAATATGATATTTTACCATTGTGTATATGTGAAGTTGTTAAAACATTGGCTAAGATATTAAAAAAGGAAATGTCAACAACATCACTTACGACATTCTTTATATGAGATGACATATTAATTTAGGCTTAATTGCACCACTCTAATTTGCTTAACTCCATCCTGGCAGATGATCACAAGCAAATAAACGACATCTACAAGTGTCAAAATTATTTTTAATTATAAATTCTATAGTAGCTTACATAGTAACTCACACTTAAATTATTAGATTGCCGTTAGCCACCAATTCACTTAATATATTAAAGCCAGAATAAGTGTCACATATATATTTATAAGATGAAAATTTCAACAATCAAATGTATGTGCACTGTCTTTTTTAATGTAATAATTCAATAATTTTTTTTAAAATGTGCACTTAATTTTTTATTGTAGATGTTTCAGTTTTGTTATTAAAAATAAGTTATGCTTAAAAAGTGTCAACATTGACACTTTTACGTTGTGAAAGCAAATAAAAAATAACTAATTTTTATTAGTAAAAGTAAAGGAAAAATCTGGTTAAATCAAGTTTTTATTAAGCTTAATATTAAATTGTGTCAATATGGCCATAATTTTGTTGTGTTTTCTGGGTTCAAACCCCTGAATGCTTTAAAAAGAATTAAGCTAGCACAACTAGCAAAAAACATAGGAGATTTAGAGTTTCAAGTCAATAGTGGCCATGTTGACAAAGTTTCAACATGGGCGCTGTTGCCAATTTGTCCCCTCTATTCAAAGGGGTAAATAAATTCTATTTTAAAAGCCAAATTAAATTAAGGTGTGAATTAAATTGCATCAATTAGAGCACTTCAAACTTGGTTTTTTGATTTTAGCTACTAGTAAAGACATTTTTAAAAAAGTCAAATTTAAGAAAAATATATAATTTTATGAGAAATTTTTGCTGAAAAAAGTTTGGAGATCAAAAAATCCATCAATTTGGAGATTTTTATCTCCACAATTCAACTTTAGGCACTTGCCCTGTTCATCAGGTTGTTGAGTTTCTGCATTACAGTAGCTCGGGTAAATTGCAACTGGGTGTCAATCTGTTCCCAAGACAGACCCTGTAGATTCAATGC
The DNA here is from genome assembly GCA_014839935.2 of Entomophthora muscae. Taxonomy (NCBI): domain Eukaryota; kingdom Fungi; phylum Entomophthoromycota; class Entomophthoromycetes; order Entomophthorales; family Entomophthoraceae; genus Entomophthora; species Entomophthora muscae. The sequence goes on along the minus strand of QTSX02002909.1, from coordinate 258,151 downwards.
CACAATTTCCTGAAAAATTTGGGCCTTGATGATTTGTTGCTTGAGGCACTGGGTCACAGAAGCTGAAGCCTGATTGGATGAGGTAGGGCAGGTTGGGTGGTGGCAGGAAGTTGTTCTGGATTGAAGTTGTCATCCTGATTGGTTGGTTGGCGGGCAGCTTATGCCAGGGTGGGTACAGGAGCAGGGGCAGAGCTAGACACTAAGTGACTACTGAACAAGTCAAAGCCATATGGATCAGGGGTCAAGTACAGGTTGGCTTCCTTGTTACCTGCCTCAAAGGCTTGGGTATAAATGGGTGCCTCCACGTTCTGAGCCTTGCCTCCATTGAAGCAGGCCTGGCTGCTTCTGGCTTGGCTGCTGGTGCCGTTAAAAATGTTGTTGCTAGTAAAAACCATCTTGGAATAAAACCTATAATAATATCACTAAAAGTAGAAGCTTAAAATTTAATGATTTATTTTTATTGTAATCTTTAGTCCATATTTGGAAGGTTCTCAAAACCATTTCATACAAATCAGGATTCATAAAAATGAATAAAATGCCTCTGTCCCTAAATTGGGTAGCTGTTAATTGGTTATTAAACTGTTATTTTTCTATTTTAGGCTTCCCATACTACACATCTTAGTGACTTCATTTGGTTTTGTGTTTGTGGAATCTTGCTTCTAGATTGCTCCTATTTTGTTTCATTTTAGTTCTTCTGTCAGTGCCTCATATGAATCCTGATTGGATTATAATATACTTCAGAATAGCATCCATTCATCTCACTTGTTGTGTCAGTTCATTTTGTTTGTGGTTTAAACTACACAGCTTGATGTTTGATATAATTTTGTATAATGGGCTAGTGAAATTTGTTTTTTGTTTGACAGTTCATTTATTAACTGAATTTTTTTAAATTAATTGAATCCTGAATCTTGTGCAACTTGTATTTTTTTAAATCTGAAACAATTTTGTTTAAATCTGAGTTAGTTTTGGTTGTTTCCGTAGCTTTTAAAACTACTGTACTGTACTTGAAAATAAACTCATTTGCCATAAATCCTAAAAAAATAAACTTATGTTTTTCATATTTTATTTCACATATTAATATATTTTTTGAGCAACTGGGGTTATTGCTGGTATGTTTAAAGCTACAGATAGATGTTAGCCTTGTCAATGTACTCTACCTAATCCTATTCAAGATCACTACAGACTATAATAGAATAGAATTTTGAAGATAATTACGTTTATTGGGACTGAAGTACAATCTAGCCAGTGGCTGCTATCTATCCAGATGTAACTAAGATCTTGTTATAATCCTTTCAGGTGTTTGTATCAATATACACTGCAACAACCCTTGTTCTTGTCCTTTAATACAGTTCTAAGTGGCTACCTTCACAATAGGTCCATCTTTGCTGGCTGCGCCTATCCTGATTGGCTTTCTCTGGAATGTGTGTTCCTACTTACCTTAGCAAGGTATAAATAGCACTTCAGCTACAGCTAACACTCTTCTTGAGCTATCCTACTATTATCTATTAATTGGTTGTATCTTACATGACTATTATTGTGCTGGGAAACTACGCCGTATTTAGTTGACACTTATATATGGTCCCTAGTCTGTCCTCCAACATTGGAGGGTAGAATTCCAGTATTTTATTTGCAGGGCTTAATCAGTGATCCTTTTCTGGCTAGCAGCCTTCTGCTTATTAATGCAACAGGTTGGACTATAGATTATATGCCATATAATAACAGACTCAATCTGATATTGACTATTAGATTATCCGCTGTAATGCTGACCCAAACCAATAAGGAACCCAATTATACGCTGTGTGATGCTGATCCAAACTTGGTATTTCTTAGCCATATGTGCATCACTTGTTTGATATACTCATATATGTCCATCAGGTTGGGTGGGACTGAGTTAATACAACATCCAGTAGGATGGAATGGGCGGTATACCTTTGATGATTACGTGATTATACACTGTGTAATCAATAATAAACACTATATTGGCTAACATTTATACAGCATATAATGCCAATATCAATTATAATAAACTAGGAATTATACAGCGTATAATCACTACACATCAGAATGATAATCAATCAATAATACAGTGTGTAATTTTTGCATCTATCATAATAAACTAACAATTATACGGCGTATAACTGCCATATCTATTATAATATATTGGTGATTAAATGGCATATATTACTACACTTAATATAACATTGACCTAGTGATAATATGGTGTGTAACTGATAAAGATCTATGTGCAACAATTAGCCTGATCATTTGTGGTCAATAAGCCTAATATCATAATATTTATGTTATATTACTTTTGAAAAATCCCATATAACATGATTGTGGCCATACAACATCAGCCTTGGATGATTAGAAAGATAATTTTTCCAGTTTAGGATAAACAAATGAATTATTTTTGAAACTTAGGTGGTGACCCCCTAGCAAAACTCAATCACACAATACTTATTGTTCCTCAATTTTAATATCCTGGTACACAAAGCCAAAAATGGAGTCAACTTGATTTATCAAGAAAGGAAGCACAATCCACCAGAAATCCAAATCCAGAACAGACTCAATTTAGTACCTAGCTCATTAGTAGGATCAAGCCATTCTCCTGTCCATCTAACTTATTGATCAGCAGTAATCCTGTCTTGCTAAAGAATTTACTGATACTATATAGTCTCTCACACTAAAATAGAAATATAATAAAGCTTTTAAACACTTTCCCCTTGTAACTCTGCTGAAAAAGAAGAAGTTACAACAACAACATAACCTACTAAGAAAATAAAAAAAGCTTTAAAAAGTAATACTATTCTTTAAAATGAGCACATAATTTTTTCTTTATCAGTTTATGGGCCAAGCAGCTTTAATTAAATTAAGCTTTTATCAATAATAAACCTAAGATATATATTGTTTAATTTATTTAATCTAATTCTGTAGAATAGTTTTGTGAATGATCATATTCACAGCATTTTAATCTTATCTATGTTGGACCAAATTACAAAAACAAGGTTGGGCTTTTTATTTTTCTTTGGTTTTGAAATTACAATAGCTTCTCAAGAGGAGTTGAAACTATTTTACATAAACCCTTGTGCCACAATAATCAGAGCCCACATGCAAAGATGTCACATTATCCCTCTGTCTTTGTAATTTTTTGTGGTTATCCAAAACATTATAGATTTCATTACTATTTTCAAAATAAAATCTAAGTTTGCTTCATGTTCTTACTTTTTGTGTTTTCCTGTTCTCTGTGAACTTTACCTATTCATCACTATAGAATAAATATGTGTATTCTTTTTTCTTAGGGTCTTAGTTGAATACCTTGTTTACCTGAAGACCAAGCCCCTGGCCTAGTACAAACCCAATCCTATGTAGGGTTAATCTTTTGTAGCACCTGGATTTGCATACAATAGAACACAACAAATAAAATCACAACCTCCTGAGTACAAAATCCTAAAGCTTAATTAAATGAATAATGTAGTCATCTCTTACTATAATAAGTATTATAATTTTTATTTTTAAAATTTATTTATAATCTTAGATCCAATACTAAAATACTAACTTCACCACATCCTCCCTTTCTAATATTACCATTTAAAATTTTAATAGCATTTGACTCTTATAATTTTTAACTTATCTATTGTATTAAAAAATAAAACTAATTTAAAAATGGTCTAAGGTTTATAAAAACCCATCTTTAGCATTTTGTGTTATTTTATTACTACTAACAACCTTTTTAATTTTAGGGTATATGGCTTAAGTTTTCCCTAACATATTCATATTGTGAGCTTGTTTTGTTCAATCCAAGGTCATACCATCAATTTTAAAAATACAAGCTGTGATCTTGCCTCAATATGCTATAAAATGCAGATAAAAATATTAAAATTATTAGATAGTGTCAGAAAATTGCAGACTGTGGTATTTTATCATCTGCCAGCTGATATCCTAAGTCTTCTAACATTAGGAAAGTACAGAGAACATGTGACTTTGGTGTAACCTTTGGCTTGGAATATTTGTTGTCATAAGAAGTAGCAAGTCTTACTGGGCCCAAGGCCTGGAGGATTTGGGTTGGTTCTTCCTACTTCTGGATATAGGTTCATGTTTTATCTCTGTATTTTACTATAGATAATTATACTGTACAACAACAGTATCATCTTTTGCTCTCCACCAATAAAGCCTAAGAGAGTATTTCATTGAAGAAATGAGACTTGGATCAATCATTAAGTCAATTAAGAATTATCAGTCTTTTATTCTAATGGACTGGCTTTAAGGCAGCCTGCCTGCATACATTTTATATGAGTTAGCTCACAATGCTAGAAGAGACTGAATTAGCATTAGGGCAACACAGCAGGAGGTCCAGCCTTTCTGGGGTGGTTTTAACAGAAGGCTTTCTTGACATCTTCCACAGATTGGTATCCTTTCTGTCTACCTGGGCCACTTCCAGGGCTAGCTAGCCAGTGGTTGGCTACTAGTTTACGGATATGATTGTTTCACTTAATCAGAGCTACTCTAGTCCAACAGACTCAAAGCCTTTTTATCTTAGAGTGTTTATCCTGACAACCCAGTCCATTTTGGACTCTTCTAGATGTAATGCAGATGACAGTTCTTATGACGGCCCTCTTGTTCTAGGATTCCATTAAAGTTTAGAATAGAAATTATTATGATATGCATGTTTGAGGTGGTTGTTGAGGTTAACTAATTAATGAGCAGTAATTGCCTGTTCTATTACTTAGTTGCAATGCATGAATTTTTAATGCCAGGGCATGATTTGGTCATTGACTCATTGATTCCACCAACCCCCAATCCACATTATTTGATTAAAACCATTCCTAAGAGTTATTAACCACCAGCCTGCGTTACTTAGATTAATTAACTGTTGGCCCATGTTATTTTGTTGAATCTTTTTATTAGTCAATATCCAGAAATTCTGAAAGATAGTATAATCTAAACAAGTTTTGTTAAAAGCAACTGAGAAAGAATTTTCTTTAATACAATAGATTACTAAACTAAATATACATACTCGTAAGAAAAATGGGCATATATATGATATTAATTGGATACTACTATTAGGATCAATTGAAATTTATTTACTGAAATACTAAATATCAAAATTTAACAAGATCAGAGCTTTAATAGCATAGGGGAATTTTATTACTAATAAGCAGACATACAACATTAAATTATTCTCAAAAAAATTCAAAAGAGACTAATTAAATATGATCATATCAAAGTATAAGCAAATTTTTTTAATGATAATTAGCTTTCCAGGTTAAAAACATATAATTTTTAGAATTTAGGTAGTTTGTACAAGTAAAAGAAATTAGTAAAAATACTTCATAAGGATCAAAGCTACTTTTTATACAGAAGTTGACAGGTTATCTAACAGCAGCCAAATAAATCTCAGTGGTTCACCCTGAAGCATGACTTTGATATGGAATTTTTATAGTAAAAATGCAAAGTTGATTTATTTCATCATTATAAAAGAATCCTATATGATTATAGGTACTCCAAATAATAAGGATAAGACAAAAAATAAAAAATTCTGACTTTTTTTACACCAGTAACAACCAAAACTCCTATAGTTAAATAAACCTCCAAAGCATCAAGTAATAAAGCTATGTATTCTCTATTATTTGGAAACCCTTTAACCTTTATTTCAGCATTTTATCTATCTATTGGGCCTATATAAGATCAGTAAAAAAATTACTTTTAAAAATTAGGCAACTTACCATCTTTAATTATAACACATGAATCCTGCTAATTCAGAAAAAAAATTTATACATATTAAGTTATTGTGAGATGCTTATCAATGGGTTGATTAAGGTATGAAAGTATACAAAGAAGTACATTTTAGGATAAAAATATTTATAAATTTGTCACTTGAGACTAAAATTATAATAGTATTAAAATTTAATTCAAAAATTGATAAACTAAAGGGCAACTGTGGTAAGTTTGACTCACTGGTGATCAACTCCCTGGTAGTTGACACTATAGTAAAGTGAGAATTCAGCTTTTGCCCTGACAACAACTGGAAATCAACACTTTTGTAATTAACAGATCTTGATGTACTGAAAATTTTAATATAAAAAATTAAGCCTTACAGCCTGGTATACTAAAGTTACCCAGAGAGCTCAAAAAATGCAATAAAAAAGTACCCTAATTAATATAAATAATGAGAAAAGCAACTAGTTCTCATTTTACTATGTAATTTACACTCTTTATTATAAAAATATTTTTTATTACCATAAAAATTAAAATTCCAATGAACCAAAAATAAACAAAAACACAACAAAAAAGTTATGTAAAATATGAAGAAATATTAATATTTTTTTGATATAGTTCATATAAGCACAACTGTGAATATCATATGTTTTAATTGGAAATTCACAAAAATTAAGATATTTCACTTACTTTCAACTATAAATATTCATCTCAAACTTACCATGCATACATGAAATAATCACTGATATCTAATTAAATTAAAAAAATTAAAATTAAAACTAAAAACTAAATGATCAAAAATAATAAAAAATTAAAGTTAAAAAGTTAAAAGTTAAAAGTGAAAATCATATAACTGAGAAAAGCAAGCAAGTTTATTCCTCATCATTATTTCCCTGTTTCATTTTGGCCCCTTCCAGGAGGGCAGTGGCAACAAGCTCAAGCTGTTTCTTAAGCTCAGAGGCTTTTTATTTGTGCTTAGCTGCACCCTGGATGGCCTTGGTGAAGAGGGTACAGTGGGTGGTTGACTTGGTGGGAGGGACGCAGTTGGAGAGATCTTGGAGCTTGGAGATTGTTTTCTCTTGCTCATGCTGCAGGAGAGAGAAGAACTTATTAAACTTTGGATGAAGCCCAAAGTTGGCTTTAAGATGCTTTTGATAAGCCTCTAATGCCAAAGTGATCTTACGCTCCCTGTTGACAGCTGCCTGGTACACGTTCTAGCTGGCCTTGGTGCGGACCTTGCCTTGCCTCTGCGTGACAACCTTCCCAATCCACTGGGGCTCAAAGTACTTGAGGAAAGGCTTGAACTCTGGGTGCAAAACTATGTAGGGATTCTTTGAGAGCACATTGAACCCCTGCACAGTGTTCTCTGGCTTTAAAAAAGCCAAGGCACTGAATTGTGCCAGCATAAATCTGCAGGTGTCTGAAGTATCCCTCCGGCTCAACCTACTAAGCTTGGTCTGGGCCTGAACGTTACAAGCAACTTCTTGGCAGAAGTGGAAGTGGTACCCCTGCACCTCCCTGCTGAACAGCTGCTCAAATGCATTGAACTGAGCAGGCTCAAAGTCCATAATGCACATGCAAGGCCCAAGAGCTCTTAGCCTTGCTTTTTCCTCCAAGTCCAGGGTGGCCTTGTCCTTGTCAGGGGAAGGTGGGTTGGTGCAGATGTGGGGGGAGTCTTCTTGGATTTATCATTGTTGGCAGGAGGAAGGAGGACAATTGCTTGGCAGAGGATGGAGAACACGCGGGTATAGATGGCCTCAGTGGCCCCAGGAAGAATAAAAAACACAAGTGGAATCACCCAGATGTCAATCTGGGCATGGACCATCCAGATCTGCTTGAACATCTGGGGTAAGTGGCAAAAAAACCATCAATTAGCCAGGTTGATACCCTTTTCAACTCCATCAGGTTCTGCTGAGTTGAGTAGCAAATTATGTGGTCCTTGGCAGCAGGCCTGTTGTCATGGAGCAGGAAGCGCTCCCCACTCAGAAGCTGCTTGAGCTTGTGGGTGAGCGTAAGCTCTGAGAGGACGTCTGGAGCCTTGGGGGGATTGACGGCAGTATATTTATTGTTGAGGAACTTAACCAACTGCTCTTGAGTTGGTACCAACTTGAGATTGTTGGGTTTGAGATGTTGCAAAGCCTTTATGGCCAGATCAGAAGCCCAGAGATGAGAGGATGTGGGTTTTAATTGAACAAGGTACCACTTCAGCATCTGAGTGATTAGATGATTGGGGGCTCACAAGTGTGCTCCCCCTTCTCCGCTGTTACTTGCTCCCAGCCCTTGTTGTTTAGCCGTGGCCCACAAGTCTTATACTCACAGACAAAGTGCTTGCTATTGGTCTGTTGCTTTTGGTTGTTGCAATTGAAGATGTAGTTGTCAGCAACATAACCAGGGCTTCCCTTTACGGACATGATTGGGAAGTAATAAGGGAAGCGCTTGGGAACTTTAAGCTCTCTGTCCACATTACAGATATTATGGATGGCCAGTAGATCCCAAGCCACATGACCAGAAACTTTGAACTTCTTAGAGTACTCCTATGGCTCATCTTGGGGATCAGATGAGGGAGGGGGGAAGAGCCATCAGGTTGGGGAGGGGAAGGGTTCTTTGAGGCCTGCTTGGATGCCTCCTTTTTCTTACCAGAAGAAGAGGTGGGCTCCTTGGCAGCCTTCAATTGCTTGGTATGCCGCTCCTTGGTGGGCTTGGAGTTGGCCTCTGAGTGGTAAAAGGAGTGGTTGGTAAGATCACCATCAGATTTATTGGGGGATGAATTTTTGGGGGAAGGTGAAGGGGATGTGGAAGATGAGGGTGGAGCAGGGGGAGGAGTAGGGGGAGATGGAGTGGGAGGAGATGGTATTGGAGACTTTGCCTTTGCAGGCTTCTTGGCATGCTTGGGAGTGAAGGCAGTTTCTTTGGAGCCCTTGGAGGCTTGGCGCTTGGGCTGTTCTTGTTTGATTTTGTCTAAAGAAGAGTTTAGCATTGTAAATAATAAAAGTATGAAAGATATGAAACACAGAGGTAAAAAAAGTAAAAGTTAAATGAAAAGTATGCAAATAAAGTTTTATTTATCAAGAAAAAAAAACATAAAAAAGTAAATAAAAGAAAAATAGAAACTCAAAGTATAGATATAAAGGTTAAAACATAGAAAATAAGTGAATTTATGATGAAGCATCAGAGATGTTAGGTTCAGCATAACATCTTAGTGTTAAATCAATGTAAAAGTTTAATTGAAAATCAAAAAATTATGAAAATTATATGGAGAGCAGCAGAAAAAGTAGTAGATTATAATATCAAAAAAAATAAAAAAATAAAAATGTGGAATTTTTTATTAAGAGTTGAAAATTCAAAACATGGTAAAGTGTCAAGTTTGGCACTATCAATCAGCTGGGAAAAGCTGAATTCTCACTATCAAGTATGCCAGAGTCAAGCAGAAACATCAAATTTACTATGTTTTTTACATATAAAACAGGCTTAAATTTAAAACAGGTTCAAAAGTTAACCCAAAAGCAAGGCAGTTTCATATGCTCAAAAATTAAAAAAGATACAACATAAGTTAAAAAAGTAAATGAGTGGAAATGTGTTTATTTTTGATTAGTGTATGCTGTGAGGAGCTGGGAGTAAATTATTTACCATAGTGTTGGTTAAACGTTAAGAAGCTCTCTGTACTAATCCCCAAGTTAAAGTGTCAAGTGGATGAGTTTTGAGTGGTGCTCATAGTGCGTCACATATTAATTTAGCCTTAATTCCGAGCCTTTGATTAGTTAAATCCAAAACTGATCAGGTGTCAAGTGGATAGAGTTATCAAAGAAGGTGTCAAGTTTCAGTTTTTTATAAATTACATATGAAATCTCTTAATAAATTGGGCTTAATTTATGTGGCGCCACTTTATCCACAAACCTGGGAATGACATAATGTAAAACAAGTGGGGTATTTGATTAATATCTATACCACTAAATCCAGCATAGTGGTGCTTGGCAGCTTAATCAACAACTATGGACACTAATAATAAAAATATAATAGTAAATAATAAATTTTATATACGTGCATATGTATTTTATTAATAAAATTTAAATTTAGCTTAAAAAGTGTCAAACTGGTCACTTTTTGGTTTAGAGTGTTGAACACAGGTTTTTTCATTTCTATTAGTAAATTTACTTATAGGCGCCCCTTAAATTGGTATTTTAGCTAACCAATTTATTAAACAGAGTTGAGTTCAAGTAAATTTACCCTTGGTTTTTGGTTTTGAACCCCTAAATTACTAGTAAAAATTAGCTTAAAATTGGTTAAGCCAAAAAAACTAATAGATTCACATAAGCAGCACTCAACTCCCTGGTACTCAGCACTTTGTCAAGTACCAGGGAGTCAATCACCAGGGAGTCGAACTTACCACAGTTGCCAAATAAAAGCTGTTTAAAAATAAATATCTGTACAGTTTACTGCTTGATAAAACTTAATTTTAACTTATAATATTTAAAAATTTATTTACCTGTAAAAAGCCTCAAAGATTGGGACTTATTCATATCTTTTGTATTAGATACTATCCCTTATAATTTATAAAATATAACATAGTGCGGTATCCATGAAAATACTTTAAAAGTGAATATGTGCGGAATGAAGCAGTTGTAAATTAAGCTTTTAGAAATTTAGCTAGTCCATCTAATTAATAGTTGAAATCGATGTTCGAATCTGGAAACATGTCTTCAGATGTCATAGATAATGAGTTTTCTTTGGGAGGCCTGGTTTGAGGCACCAAACAGTATTTAAGTGAATTTAAATTCATTTAAATATCCTTACTTGAAAATTTGGTGTGAATTTATAGCAGCTAGAATCGGCTTGTTTTTATTTGCCGGGCTTGGTGGAAATCATTATTATCCCTCTATTTTTTCCATCACAAGTTCTTTTGATCATCGCAGAGACAAAGAGAAAGCATATTTGGATATTTAATAAGCCGCTTAATATAATTATATATAAGTCTTTGTCAGAAATGTTATGGTAGCTTCATTCTTTATTTATCAAGCCAGGCTTTGTAAGATGCTTTGTTTGAATTCCAAAGCTTCGACATTGGAAAAGATTTGACTCCAGCTATTGGCCTATTATTCCGAAGCATAAAATAAGATCAGTAAATCAGAAAGATAGCCTTTATTTTTATACTAGCAATTCATATTTAAAAATAGAATTTGTTAATACATGTTGGGTAGAGATTAAATATATCACATTTCCTTTGAAATCAATCAAATGTGAAACCTTCACCAAATAAAATTAGTGCTAAAAATCCAAAGGGATGGTAATATACTATTCCACAGTCTTTATAAAACTTGCTGACATGAGGAATTGACTTTGGTTCCACCCACGGGTTTGACTATATAACATGGTTCATGGAAGGAATATCTCTATCATTTTGGCGTGATTGAATTTCACTGATAATGGGGGATCAAGAGGACAACCATTCATATGAAAATTCTACATTTTTGTTCTCAAGCATTTTAAGCTATCATGAATCTGAAGAAAGTTATTCTGATTCCGACCAAGAGTCAGGGGACCAGATTAACGGAATTTCTTTTGATGTACCTCCTGGGCTATTAGAACAGTTCCCATTGGAAAATCCTGGGATGTCACTTATTTATGCTTTGCGTGAACAGTATCCCTTGTCTGATCAAGAAAGTGATCCGCAGAATGATACCACGAATAATAATTTAAACCGTCTTCAGCACGGTCTAAATGCTCGATCTGGATTGGCTTTGGGGACCTATCGGCCAAGCCCAGCTTTAATTGAATTTGGAAGACGCTTGATGCCTTACTTTAGAAACCATCTCCGAGCGCTTCAAGGTCGAGAGCCAGTGGACTTAGGACAAGAAATTATCTCAAGTGATAGTGAAGTATCTTCCATGTCTATTCTTGAAGAGGGTTTGGATGGACGAAATGAATCAGAAACTGAATCAGAAACTTATCCAAACGAAGAGCTAAAGAGAAAAGCTTCTTTAGATCAAAGCTTCCCTACTAAAAACAAAGCCGCTCAAGTAATAGGTAAGTTTTTTTAAATTATTATATATACTTTAAAAAGAAAAAAGCAGAAAATGACTAACTTTTAAGTTTTCTTTTTCCTTGTCTTGATGCTAGTTGCAACCATAGTGCTCTTTTTCTTGCTGTACGAACCTGGTTCTTCAACACCTGGAATTACATGGCCACCCAACAATCAACTTTATGATTAGTTTAGTTCAATAAATACTTTACCATTTTTGGAATCTGAAATTTATTTCAGAAATTCCTAAATTTCCACTTCTCATGATATTATTATAATATATTATAAGTAAAATTAGAGAAACCTCCAAGAATAAATTCTTGACTGACAATGCACTTGGTTCTTAAGCTTGTATTTAGCTTTTCTACATTTGAATTTACAGATCACATGGTTTATTTAAATTTCTATTTTTTGTTTAATGTATTTGCCTTTGGTACAGGAGGAGGGGAAAACTGTGACATGTTGATTTTTATATACATGAAGCAGCTATAGTTTTTAGATAAAGAGCAGCAAGGGGCAATTTTTCAGCTCTGTGTATTAATTTAAGAATAATAAGCTACAAAGCTTTCCCTAAACTTATAAATAGAAAACTTATATGTAAATATAATTTAGTTTAATGATAATATCTAGAAAATAAATATACATCTTTTTGAAAGGTTAACACTCTAACCCCAAGGGATAGATTAAAAAGGCTTCAAAAAATAATATTGTGTAATTAATAAAGAAAACCTAAGTTTTTTAAAAGCAAGATTATTCAGGTTTTACTTGCCTAAGTCAGTTGCCTAGGGAAATAGAAAATAATCTTGAAAAATAAAATTTCTAAAAAGGTGAACTTCCCTGATTCATTATTAAAACAACTTGAATAGTTGGATTTATGACATTTAATCATTTTTCCCTTAAAAAATAGATATTATAAGATTGTACAAGATTTATTTAGCTCCAGCTTTTGTCATTTTATCCTTATTTATTTTTAATACATCAAAAGTAAAATTTTAATTGGGTCTAATGTCACAACAATGAAAAGTCCTCCACATTGGGAAATAATTTCTTTGGGAGTTGACTCAACTACAAAATAGTCAGTGTAGCTCCTGGTCATCCTCATGCTGTACAAGGGTCAAAATTTTAAAATCTTGAAAGCAACAGTACCTGGAAGCACCCCATGACTGTCATGATGTACATATACATTATGTGGCTTCTCATAATTCTTATAAAATTCTACCTTCTGTCAATAAAATAGTTCTTCTTTTCCCCCCTTTATCTTGTTTCATATTTACTTAAAGGAAGTATATGATCAATATTAGGGTCCCAAATTATACCAAAAGATAAGGCCAAACTTTTAATATAATTCTCCATTCTTGAGGGTAAAATACAATCTTTTAAAGGGTTTGTAGGCTGAATGTTAATTTCAGATGAAAATTTACATATTATAATATCCAAATGTCAAATGCTTCTCCTGTAAAAAGTATTAATTAAATTATTTTTTGATATTTCTACATCATGGTTTAATTTTCTATATGTACAAAAGAATCAGTGAGAATTGAAGAGAATAATCAAGATTAAAATCCAATGAATTTATTTTGATTGGCAATAGATTTTGGTTGACTTAAATTTTTCATCTGTGTTTAATTTGCTTTTAGATGAGTTGATTTTGTTTTAATCTGAGTTTTCTTTTTCTTACATGTGAGTCTTTTTTCTTTGTGGAATAGATTTGATAGCTATTGTATTGTTTAAAAAAAGTTGTCATTAGTTCAGTTTATCATCTTATATAAAATTGATTCATTGCCCTTGTCAGAAATCTGTGAACTGTGGTATTTTGTCATCCACCTGATTATGTCCTAAGTCTTCTAACATTAGGAAAGCACAGAGAACCTGTGACTTTGGTGTAACCTGTGGCCCAGAATACTTTGTGGTCATCAGAAGTAGCAAGTCTGACTGGGCCCAAGGCCTGGAGGATTTGGGACAGTTCTTCCTACTTATGGATATAGGTTCATATATGTCTCTATGTTTTACTATAGATAATTATACTGTACAACAACAGTATCATCTTTTGCACTCCACTAATAAAGCCTAATATAGGATCACATCAAGGAAATAGGACTTGGATCAATAATCAAGTCAATAAGGAATTATCAGTCTTTTATTCTAATGGACTGGCTTTAAGGTGGCCTTCCTGCATACGTTATATCTGAGTTAGCTCACAACGCTAGAACAGACTGAATTAGCATTAGGGTAACACAGCAGGAGGCCCAACCTTTTTGGGGTGGTTTTGAAAGAAGCTTGATTGACATCTTCCAAATATTGGTTTCCTTTCTGTCTACCTTGGCCACTTCCAGGGCTATCTAGCCAGTGGTTGGCTACTAATTCACAGAGATAATTGTTTCACTTAATCAGAGCTACTCTAATACAATAGGCCCAAAGCCTTTTATCTTAGATTATTTGGCCTGATGGCCCAGTCCATGTTGGACTCTTCTGGAAGTGATTCAGATGATGGCTCATATGATGGTCCTTGTTCTAGGATATAATTAAAGTTTAGAATAGTGATTATTATGGGAAGCATGTTTTAGGTGGTTGTTGAGGTGAACTAATTAATGAGCAGTAATTGCATGTTCCACTAATTAATTACAATGTATGATTTTTTTAGTGCCAGGATATGATTTGGTCATTGATTCATTGATCCCACGGCCCACGTCATTCTGTTGAAACTTCCTAAGAGTGAAAGACAGCTGGCCCACATTAATTGGTTGAATGTGTTAATTAGTCAATATCCCAAAATCCTGACAGCCCTTGTGGAATTATCTAAAATTTAAAATTTAAATTACTTTTATCCTTAGATTTTATGAGCTTCATATAAAAAACTCATCTATTTTTAGTCATAAACTAGATTCTTCATTTAAGTTTATAGATAAAAGAAATTTGGTTCAACTTTTTAGGGAAATCTCATTTCAAAAAACTAGTAACTAAATGATACAACTTAACCTAAACTTCAAAACTATTAAGATAAATTAGATTTTAATCCTGTAAAGACAACTGAAAATTCAAACCAAAGTATAAATTGAGTCCAAAATATAACTGATTTAGTTAAAATATACTTTCAATCAATGTGTTTATTTTTTATTGTTTGGAATGAGTTAACCTTGTTTTAATAATATTTTTTATTTATCATTATAGTGGTTTTAAAAACTGTTAAGAACAGAGAAATGAACTCTCCTAAAGCAAACTCAACTCAATTCAGCTGAGAATAAAATAAACTCAGCATAAAATTAAAAAATACATAACTTATATCAAAGATTAAAATATTTTCTGGATTGTTTTATATTTTTTAAGCTTAGGTGATTCCAATCACAGCTTCAGTGATTTTGCTTTAGGTTAACTTGATTATTTAAATCTCAACATATTATAAAACTAATGTTTGACTGTTAACAATAAAGTATCTATAAAATAGGTAGCAAAGAAGATAATAGTTTAAAAAAATAATTAATTCTTTTTAAGTGATTTAAAAAGTATTTTCAGGTAAATAAAGTAAAAGATTTATGACTCCTCTGACAAGATACCTTTTTAAACCTATTTATTATTTGATTAATTATCTTTAAACCATTTTAAATAAAAATTATTGTGAAAAAAGTAGAAATTTTGTTATGAACTAAAAATGGATAATTTGCCATAAAAAGTTTAAGTGCTTAATTTTGTGTGTATTTCTTTTTGGATCAACATCTAGCTCACTATTATGGTTTCAATAATTCCCTCTTCTAAATCCTTTTAGTCCATATTATTTATATTTTATTCTTTAATAATAATAATATTCTACCTTTTTGATAATAAACATTGTTCTTTATTTAAAGATCATATTATAATATTACTGTGTATTTTACTTACAAAAACAATCCATTTATAAGCACTAAAGAAATATTAAAACCCTCAAGGGATTTCTTTTTAAAAAATTGTTTGGTTTTACATTTTTTTTCTTTTGGTTATTCTTACAAACATATCAGTAACCAATTTTATTTACTCTGTTTTGTCACATTCCCCAATATTTATATATTTAAATGTATGTTTTTTGGGGAGGTGATGCTTTTAGATGCAAGATAAAGAGATATAAGAATAATTATGTTGAATATTTGTGGATAGCCTTATAAAGCAATTGTAGAACATAAAAAGGATCAAGGTATTTCCATATGCTTAGGAGGGAATCCAGAAATCATTCTAAAAGTAGGGGAAATATTGAATGGCAGCAGACATGCAAGAGCCATATTTGGATTGCCAGACTTTACCACCACAACACTTTTTTATAGTATCTTATATTGAAGGCGCAACTTGTTGGATATTCTGTCTATCCTTAAAGTGTTCCTTTTTGTAATAATCATAATAAACTGTTGGTGAAACAGCAGAGCTGATCACAGAAAAACAACAACCCACCAAAAAGGGTGCTAGCTTGATTCAATTACCAAAGCCAAAAATATGAAGTTTAGAAGAGAATTTAAAGTATAAAGTTTAAAGATATTACTTCTAAATAATAAGCTAAATATATTTACTTATGGGAACCAGGTATCTAACACAAGGAAACTTAAGTTCTCTAAAGTCAAATGTGTATGTTATAGATTTTTAAAAAACTATTTACTAGCTTGATCTATTTTCTCTTTATATATTTATTCACAAAAAACAATTAGATCAAATAGAAATGTACATTAACATAATTGCTAAACTAGCATCTAAGAAAGGCAGGGAAGATAAAAAATTACCAAACATCTTTTCAAAATATACCTTGGAGTATACATTAGGGAAAATTTAGGTTGTAATCTGGGACAACTTTCTAAAGCCTAAAAACAAAAATCAGTTTATAAATAAATTTAGTGGTGGTTTAGGTATCTTAATTGTTGTATATTTGAATTCACTAGAGGTTTTGATTGGCCTAAGAAAGATAGTTCACAGATTGACTCCTGCAAAAGACTTTGCTTTTGATTTTGATCTGTAGAGTTCTCTTTACCCAAATACAGATTGATAGCAATATATGAACCTTCTGTATCCTTACCAGCCTCTCACTTCTTGAATTATCCCAATAAGGCTACAAGGATCAAACATCTGGGTATAATATTCAAAGCCTTTTTCTGCATTAAAATAAGTTCATTTTTGCTCATTAATTTTTACATTGAATCTTCAGCACTCATTCTCTATTTGCTAGGAAGATATCTATTAATCATACCAAGATCAAACAGTCTTAAAGCCAGAACCTCATGTCTTAAGTATTTATAATTTCCATCATATTTTTTATTATTTCAAATAATAAAACGCAACCTGACGTTGATAATAAGTGAAATTCTATCTTCACCAAAAGTTATGCTAAGGTATAAAAGATTTGATCATGGTCTAGGCTAAACCATTAAATTTTAATAAACCTTATATAAACAATATATTGGGCTCTCCTTTAATCCTGTTGAGAAAAACATAAATTCTGGCTAAAAAAATCTACTTAGCCAGGTCAAGATCAGCTTAAACACAAACAAACTTGAAAAGGGTAAGTTTGAATTGATTAGTAATAGAATTGATTGAATTTCTATTTATTTTTAGGAAGACTCAGTTCCAATCCCTTTGAGAGTCTTAAGACTATCTTAATAATCAAATGAAGTGCTTTATAAACTTGATATTTATATAATATGAAGATTATATATAGCTTCTGGGCCTCTTGATAAAGGAACAATAGTTTAGCTTGGCATATGGTGGGCTATGATAACTTTTTCACACTGGGATGAGTAATTCCATTTAAAATTTTCATTTTTAAGATGATGCAGCTCTCCTTGCCAGGGTTTAAAGCAGGTTTTCTCCAATGGATAGCCTTTTAGAGCTAAATTAGTAGCCAAAATTGGTTTGGATTTTCTTTTGGAAACTTCCCATAATCAACTTTGTTTATGGTGGGTATCTATAATTGGCTTGAACTTAAATAGCAGTTCAATTGATCCAAGTCTGAGTGAGATAAATGGTACTGCAGCTAGGATTTAATACAATCTAGAAAAAATTTCAAAAAAAATTAAAATTGGCTTTTATGTAAGGAATCTTTATAGACATTAATTCATAGGGTGATTAGCAGAATTGACTTTAAAGTGCAAAAAGCTTTAAACTTGGATTTTTATTCAAATATATGCTCTGGTTAGAGCATTTTATACTAGCCATTTCGATTTCTTAGGTTGGATAAGAAAATAGTCTAAAGCTTAAAATAAACTTTAAATGCTTTCTTATCGCCAACTTTGCTAACAATTTTGAATTTAAAACTAAAGGTTAAAGGAGAGACATAATAAAAATATATAGTCACCGTTAAACACATGTATTATTTAAAGATGTAAAAAATATATCAAGAAACTTTCGTGGTTAGCATTTGGCTATTCAAAGAGGATTCTCAAAGAAAAATATAAATCATATAGTAAAATTAAACACAGTAAACACTTGAACTAATCTAGCGTTTAACATTTTTTTAAGTTTTTGCTAAGTGAAATATTTTGGCTGGAGTCAATCTAGGCCAACACATTTTTATTCATGCCAAGGCTCCTACTGGGGGATTTTGAATAGCTCGATGGGTTTGATGGGCAGATAAAGCTATTGATAATGCAAGGGTACATAGCAATTTTTTATGTACTTGGTTAATAGTTTTCGGAGTCCAAATGTATCGGGATAGAGCTATTTATATCATTGATTCTTGATTATAGCTGACTGGGTGACCATTGAAAACATACGCTAGAGCAAAGTGGAGTGGGATTGTGGTTACGAAGGTTTTTGATTCCGGAATGCTCTACATTCTATTGGCAAGAGTGGTTAATAAAACTTGTATGTGATTCTACTTTTCTGGGCCTGGGTAATTGAGCACATTTTTTTGTGAATATTAATTTTTAATTACAGAAAGCATATAAGTTTAACACAACTTAAAGTTGTATATGCGCAGGGCTACCAGATTTTCAAATTCTCTTTAATTCTAAGTAATAAATACTTTGAATATATGCGACAAAAGCTAAAACCTTGGGTAAGTCGATCCAATGAAGAAAATGTTAACCTTTACTTAAATGCTGAGCTTTTTGCCGATTAAAAGGGTTGATTTTCTGAATATAAATTTAATTAGGCTTGGTCAATTTAAATATTTAGTTAGTTAGTTGTGAATCATATAAGATTTTTTTATTTATCCACTAAAAAGAGTAAACTTTGGTATATATCTTAAAATCAACTATATAAATAAAAGAAAGAAACAGCTAGGCATAGTTAAACATTACCAGAAAATAAGGAGGAAAAGTTACAAATAGTACGCATACCTTATTTATCAGGCTTTGGTGTTCAAGGCTTCTATCATCTCTACTTTGTCATCATAAGTTCATTGTGATCATCCCAGAGCACAAAGAGAAATCCAGATGGGATATTTAATAAGCCACCTTATACAATTATATTTTATATTTATTTAAAAAAATATAAATAGCTTCATCCTTTATTCATCAAACCATTCGTTGTAATGTGATTTGTTAAATTCAAAAAAGCTTCAATACGAAAGAAAGCATTTGACTCCATCTATCGGCCTAATACTCTGAAACATAAAGCACAGTCTATAAATCATAAGTATGGTCTTTGTTCATATGATGTAAATTTATGCTACCTAGTAAATTTAGTTAATATGTGATAAGTGGAGCTTAACTGGAACATATTTTCTTTATAATATTTTATAGAGGAAACCTTCTTCAAATCAAATCGATTCTAAAAAATCCGAGTGGTTGTAATAGATAACCCATAATTTTAACAAACCAGCTGACAGTTCATATCGATTTGGCTCCTCCGTGGGGGTATATAAACTATAGGGCTCATTTAATTTGAGATATTTAGTACATTGCCTTTTCTTTTACAATGGAGGATCAAGATGATGTCTTTTTGAATGAAGAAAACAATTTACTTTCACTCAGCTCCTTAGTTTTTTCGGAATCCGAAGAAAGTGAATCAGATTATGATGAAAGAGATTACTTTGATGGGATTGATTTTGTTGTACCTACTTCAATATTGAACCAGTATCCTTCCGAGGACCCTATTTTGGCACTTGAAATTGCGTTGATTGAACGGAGTCTTCTAGCTAAGCAAGGGAAGAGTCATCTAGGTGCTTCAGATATTCTTTCCGCAACCCCCAGCGCTGGATATGAGAATGGGCAGTCTGTCTCACAGATGCTTGAATTCGGGAGGCTTTTGATTCCCTACTATACCAGATATATTCAAATGTTATATGATCTTGCTTCAGATAATTCGGAGCAAGAAAACAGTCACAGCGACAGTGATACTTCTTCCGTGTCTTTAAATGATTGGACTGGATAGTGAAATGAATTTATTTCTGGAGGTTCAGGCAATAAACCTTGTTTAAATCCGGTTTTAAACTGAATCGTGTAGGATATGAAGCTTTAGAAGTTTCTACTATTCACACGAAGATATAAGAATTAAAACTCTAAACCAATCAAAACTTATAATACAGTTTACTTCTTTTTTGAATTAAATATTACTTTCCCTTTTTAATAGATTATTTATGTTTAAATCTTTTTAATTTCAGGTTTAGCCTGCAATTGTATTTATGAATATCTGTATAAATCTCCAAAAATAAATCAGGTTTACATTTCAAACCTAGTTTTTAAAAGTGATTTTTTCTGGTTTTATCACAATGTAAATTAGTAGAATCCCTTCGCTTAATAATGTGTACCATGAAGGATAAAAAAATAAAGCCCAAGCTTTTTCCAGGCCTTTAACAGCTAAAACGAGCCCCCTTGCACGTTTGAATACAAGACAGCGTTCCAATGCAGTTACTGAGTAATATTTGCATGTAATTCAAGCTTGGGTGGCTGGATTAATTTTCATTAAAATGCTTGATTCTAAGCAACTCTTTATTTAATATAAAGAAGTTTTATTTCACACTAAGTGGAAGGCATCGCGAAATTTTCGATATATGATTGATAATGTACCCTTAAAGCCTGGAACATAAAAATATACATACGAAGTTGGTGCAGCTAGTAAGAAATATGCATGTTCTTTTTTAATGCTCTGGTTCTGGTGCATTCATAGGAGATTTCTCAACAATCAGATGTTTCCAACCATACACCTTAACTATTGGGATTAACTATCCTAATTATATAATAAAATTAAAAATACATTACCAAGATTGCTTCGATAGTCATCACATCATTATAACCCAAGCCAGCTTAAGCCGAAATTTATTTGCTTAGTAAAAGGGTCTTTGTAAATATTTTAACGCATGGCAAAACGCTTTTATCATTACCATCCCAAATCTCCTGCTACTACCGAACTGTTATCTGGGTGGTGAATACCATGCTACAATTCTAATATTTAACCAACTCAGATAAGCAACATAATCCTGAATTTTCTTTTACTTATTTTAGACTTGGTAAACCTTCTAGTGTCGTAAGACCAAAACATATATTCTCATAATACCAGAGACCGTAAAGCAATATTACACTATTATCAGCTGAAGACAGCCACAGTCAGCTTTAAACCGGAATCTCTATACACAAGTAATCCCCCATTTCTCGAATTTATTTTTATTGAATCTCAATAAAACAATTACCCTTCACTTTCCCTGCAATAGGATTGTTTTCTGTTAAGAGCCAAATCAGTTTATCGCGTCTGCTTGTATATTAAATTATATCGCCATGAATTAAGCATTCAGAATGCCAGCTCTTATTTACCCACTCGTAAAGGAGGTTATTTGGGCCTTATGCTTAAATTCTATATCTTTAAATAGCTGTCTATTGGAAATTACTATTTATACTATTCCAAAAATGAGGTATATTTATCAGCTTCCAGTTTCCCAATAAATTTCTGGACTGCTCAATCTCTACTTGATCCAACTGCACCATCTATCCTCATCCAAATTCGCTACAGGCTCCATACTTTACTTGTGATAACCCTTTCTTAATAACATTCAAGAGCTCAAAACACAACACAACCCAGACCATTAATCATTAAGCTGATCCGATAATGTTCAAACAGACACATTAACTTTATTTAAATGGGGCTTTATCAAATACTCCACCACATCTTAACAGAAAGATCACCCCATTTTTCTCAGTGAAGTAAAAGAGAACTTGATCAAAGCCAGCAGCAGGTCATTTTATACATCTAGTGTTTTAAAACCCCATTAACTAGCCAGGAAGGGTGCCTAAACCATCTCAGAACTGGCATATCAATTTATGACATCTTAAATTTTGTAGTAAGCTTTATTGTCTTCAATAAAGGCTGATACCTGAAATAAAAACAGTTAAATAGATATTTTTACTCGAGGTCCTATATTATGCTTCCTTAAAATGTACCTTTTTAAATTTCTCATCTTGAGTCAAATTAATGAAAAATTCAAAATAATAACTTTATTTATATAAGAAAATATATATTGTAGGTCTGTTTAAGCATCTTGGTTTTTGAAACCTCAATCTACACTCTATACTACTTAAGTAATTATGCTTATGTCTGCAATAAACTGAATTCTTTTATATTCTGCTAGCAGATAAATATACCTAATAATCTAATATAAGAATTATTATATCAACTCATAACAATAATAATTTGATAGGACAACTATAGAGAAATCTACTCCCTGGTAGTTTTTAGATTGTCAACTACCACAGGATCAACTACCAGATATGAAAATCCCTTAGTGTATTTTTTTGCAAAAAAACAATTTATGTTACTTATTTATTAGTAATTCAGGGGGGACTCAAAACCAAAAGCAAAGCACTGGAAATCAACTTTGTTCAATAATGCATTTTTAAAAGATTAATTTAGGAGGTAATTGATATGTAAACTTACAAATAAAAGTTAAAGCTACTAGCAATTGACTCTCAAAAAGTAAAAGTGGTCAAATCAACCCTTTTTAAGCCAATAACCATATTTCATTAATAGAAACACATACACTTTTATGTATAGTTTTATTATTTACTATTAATTATTTATCTTTAATATCCACAGGTGTATAGTAGGCTTCTAAGCACCAGTATACTAGATTTAGGGGTATATTTGTTAATCAGTCAACTCCCTTGTTTCACATCATGTCTATCTCAGATGTTAGATCAATTGATGCCAAATAAATTAGGCAAAATTAATTTATAGATTTTTTGCAACAACAACAAAATTACTCCCTCTTAGGTGATTAATTCCCAAAGTGATTCTCAATTAATAATTAGATCAGTGGCATTCTTATCAGCCAACCATCTTATAAAGGGATCAAAACTTGTGAGTCCCAAATAAAACATTACCTGGACAAGCCTCCTGACTACTGTGACCTACATGGGTAATATGTGGCTTCCCATGATACTATATAATTCTCAAAATTCATATTTATCAAGTATCATTCTCTTCTTAATTTTCCCCTTTATTTTGCTTAAATACTTCCCAGAAGTATATGCTTAACTTTATTCTAGGCCCATTTTTTCTGTTTTAGAAGTCATGAAGTAAGAAACTTTTTTTCAATATTGGCTTGAATTATAATTCCTTAAAGAGATAGAGCACCAGTTATTTCACTAAATGCAAAATGGGTTGAGAATTATACTATTAGAGCTGTGTAGCTCAGATCTGAGTTCAAATAAAAGTTTTGGTGGCAAATTGCCCATACTAAAATCAGAACAGAGAATCATAAGGTAGACTGAAGCGTTAAGCCTAAAAATCTATGAATGAAGAAGATAAGTTGTAGCAAAAAAAGAGCAGTAAGACAACAAACAAAACATGAAGGCAGACATTTAAAAAGAAATGATTCTTCAACAATGGACATAGATGTTGCAATATTGAATACTCCACTCTAATTGCTATTGAGATAACTGGAATCAATACATTGATACAATTTGCTAATGGATTCCTTAAGTTGATTTTCTCAATTACAATTGGATTCAACTGGTGGAGCTAAAATACTCAGGCTTATTATCAACCCATATGAGTTTAATAAACACAGCTTTTAACCTTAAAATTAACACTTATACTTTGATATTGCCTTTTATTTATTAGTTGAAGTTGGTGTTTAGTAAGCCTTAAATAGTTTAGTGATATAAGTATATTTTATCTATACTTTATTTTAGATAAACTTTAGCTTGTAGATTTAGCTAGTTTAGATAGCCCAAATTTACGACAATAGACCTGCTGGTTTCAAGTGTAAGCTTTTTTCAACCAGGGAAGGAAATGGATGTTATGGCATGAGATGGAGTGTTTTCAACCCCAAAATTCCTTCATCTAAAGGTGTAGTCAAAGCTTATAGTTTTGTAGGAAGAAATGACTGAAACTTGTTTTCAGAGGGGAAAGTGGAGGAAATATAACCAAACCAAGGGAGGTAAAATCAGAGATGATTAGCTGTGTGGAACTATTTTCATTTCCAGAAGGAGGCCTCAACTGATACATGTATACAGTCATAATTTGTTGAATTTGGGCAACCAGATGGTTAACTTATAGGGTTTAGGGAGTGGTGGTATTATATAAACCTAAGTGAATAGCTATTTGGATAGAATTCTGGGTGGTGTGGGTTAATTTCTTTGTTTAAAGTTTGGGCTACTGCAACTTTTTTTATCAAAGGCTCAGTTGGTATCATCTAAAGATTGCAGGGCTTTGTATATTTTCTTTTCCTACACTCTTCTTTCTTGGATTTCTTATCATAGGCAAATATGTTACTAACGTGACAGATTATACAGCCTTTAATAGCCAATTTGATTCAATATTAAATTAAGGATTATAAAGTTTGTAATTAATATTCAAATTGAGGACTTTAAAAGATTATATAACATGTAGTTGTGATTCATTATTTTTTCCTCTGTTAGGCAAATATTGGAACCAAATATATAACATATAATCATAGGATGAATAGTCACAATGGAGTTAATTGGCTGGTGATTATACAACATGCAATTTTTAGCTAATACTAATAAACTAGTAGTTATACAGTTTAAAAGTCTACAATTAATAATAAAAAAATATATATTACACAACATGTAGCTGATACTTTTGGGCTTATTAAACTGGTGACATTATTTTGTGCGATCTCCAAGATCTTATGACAATGGTTAACCTGAGTATTTGGAGTCAATCAGCCTGATCTCATAACTGGCAACCACTACGCCTGGCAATACATGTGGGATATACCAAAGATACTCTCTCAACAGTTCTTTTGTTCACTCTTCTATTAGTGACAAATTTGGTAGATTTCCTGGAAATTTCAGGTACTCTAGGGATAGATTTATCATTTTGCTAGTCTGTGAGTCCTGATTTCTTTGGTGTGTTTGAGTGACTCTTTCCCCCACTCCCTGACTCCAAGACGCTCTCTTCTTCAACTTCCATAAAACCACTATATTTTTAAACCACACATAAATTTAAACCTGAAGTTGCAGATTGAATGGATTAGACATTAAGTTGTCTATCTAGGAATTAAGCAATAGAACAGTTGCGCAATTGCGCTATTGCATCCTGATTTTACTAGGGATAAAGACGTTTAAAACGCCTCTAAAACAGGTGTTTAATTTGCCTTTCAGATGCGCACAAGGCACAGGCTTTACTTCCACAATTATAAATAGAACAACAAAGTTATTTATATCTATCTCCTTAAGGAAAGCCACATGAAGCGGTTGTTCTCTTGCAGTGGACTTTTAGCTATACCAATCCACTCTCCTCCATTAGGGAAAACCTTCTGTCTGTGCCTCCCTGTCCCTGGTGGCAATTCCCCTGCCTCACACTATATAAGTGTAATACTATATAAATAAACACCAGTTTTTTCTTATTATCTTCTTATATTCTTCTGTCCTTACCCAGGCTGTCACTATACCACAACAGGTATAGTATTAAGATAAAGAAGTAGTAGACTAACTATTTGTAGAAATCAGCACCCAGGCTGCATATTTTCCAACATTGGCGCTCATGGCTTCTTCAAACCACAGCTCCCTCTCTTCCTACCCCCACAGCCCTGTTTTTGTGGAGAGAGAGATGTCCTTGCCTATACCTGCAGCTCCTTCTGTCCAACTCACTCCAGGATCAACCTTCACTGCTTCTGGCTCTCTCTCTTGTAGACTCCATGGCTCTTCCTATGGTCAACCAGGACTAAGCCAGTGGTTACCTAACTGCCAACAACTTTTGGGAATTGCCAGCTCCCAGTCAAGTATGATCTGCTGGATGAACTCCATTGAAAAAGCCCTTACCTCCTTGATACCAATCCAGCCTGACCCCATGGCTGAAGCAACTGGCATGAACCGCGTCTCCAGCTCCTTGGAGCCTGCCTTGGTGAAGTAAGTATGCTGTCAATATTCTCCTCCTTCTTCTTCTGGATGTTCTCCTGATAGAATCTCCCTCAATTCAGGAACCCTTCAAACTGATAGCTGCTCTTGGCCCTGCTCTGGCCCCCCAAACCTTGCTCAAAATATATCAGAAGCTGTTTACTCCCACTTGGAATGGCTCTATGGATGAGCAAGATAGAACATGTACTTTCTTCCTTGGTACCCACCCAGATGAATCAGCATGTTGCCCTGGAGTTCTATGATCATCAACAGAAAACTCCTAAGCCGTAAGACATCCATAACAGCTGCACCATGGGATTCTCTGCTCTTCAGGATACTATTAAGGCTCAAAAGAGACAAATGGGGTTTCTGGAAGAGGAATTATTTCTGGTCTTTTAGGAAAAGAAAGAGTGGCTAGATGAGTTGGATGCTCAATGTGCTCTTGTTGACTCTCTTCAGGATCAACTAAGCAAGCACCTTAAAGATGCCTCAGCAATTAGTACCCCTGATACTCTAATGGGATTGCATGGGAATGCTAAAGCTGATAGTTCCACCTCTCAGAAGATCCTTTCTACATTGCCCCTTCATGACTCCCACTACTGTAACAGAAGCAATGAAGAGGATGTCTGCTTCATTGCATCTTCAGCAGGTACCCTGGAGTCTTCCTAGGAACCTGATAGCAATCCCTTCATCACTCCTGATGGTCCTTAAGCAACTAAACCTCAGGCTAGTCATAGCAAGTAAGAATTCCCTGATGATTCTTGCATTGAGGAGTACAATGAGGATAACTCAAAAAACTACTAAGCAGCCAGAACAAGGAGAAATCCTTGGCCGCATTTGTGGTTTCACCTCCCTCCTCTCCCCCCTGACAAGCCTGTGCCTGACCCTGGCACTTGTTGTTCCTTTACAACAGAGCTTTCTGATGCCCCTACGTTGGTTGACTTTGCCTCTCAATCAGAAACATTGGATTCTTTCACTGTGAGAATGCAAGAAGATCTTGCCTACTGGGTCCCCATATCCAAGTTTTTTTTGGCCATGGAACTGATACCTGGCTACTGGCAGATTTATCTCCCTCCAGATGGCCCAGAGAATTGTTCCATCCTTGCCAACCAAAGGCTGTTCTAACCTACCAGGATGCCTCAGGGTCTCTGTAATGCCCCAGCCACCTTCCAACAAGCTATGGATGCTGTGATGGGGAGCCTCAAGCCCTCATGTGCCCTGGTCTATCTGGATGACATTAACTTCTTCTCATGCATCTATAACAAAAACCCTGGAACCCCTGGAAGAAGTGTTCAAACGTCTTCACTACATCAATCTGGAGTACACCAATGGAGAGCTTACAGTTGCATATACACTGTGTAGTAAGAAGGCCAAGGTGCTACCTCTCTAAATTTTGGAGGCCAGGGGTATCCCAGTATATGCCTCCCGTAGTGTGACTATCCCACCTGACTCTCAGGTGATCCACAATACAGGCCTCTTGCTGGCTCTACTGGCTGGAACTCATGGAGAAATCTTTGGCATCCCTAATGCGTCCAGACTAGAACCATGGGTTGCACCAGGCATCCTCATGCCAAGTGAGAAGGAGGTACTCATACTCTTGGTCAACATGAGTTGTGAAGCTATGGTTGTCTCCAAACACCAACTTCTGGCTTATATACAACTTGAATAGCATGACAACCTGAAGGAGACTGCCCCCTTTGCAGACTTCTCTGAGTTGGGTCTACCCTATGAGCAAACACTGATGCTATCAGTCATAAGCCGTGACTCCCTATCTGGCCTCTCTGAAGAGCAGAAGGATCAAGCTATGGATCTCTTTGCCCAGTATAAAGATGTGTTTGCCAAGGATGATTATGACCTGGGCAAGGCTGCAGATGTTGTTTATCATATTAACACCCAAGGTAGTCTACCTATTCACTCCAGACCTATACGGCACAGTCAAGCCAATCATGCTGTGGCTAACAAAAAGTTTCAGAAGCTATTGGGATCTGGCTTTCTGTTCCCTAGTAAAAGCCCTTGGTCTTCCCCTCTCCTGATTGTCAAAAAGAAGGATGGTAGCAACCGTGTGGTGTTGACTACCATCAACTGAATGCTGTTACCAAGAAGGATTCATATCCCCTCCCTTGTATTGACAATACCTTGGACTGACTGGGTGGCGTCAAGTTCTTCAGCGCCATGGACCTTATCAGTGGGTACTGGCAGATTGACCTACCCCCTGCTGATCAAGAAAAATGTGCAATCATCACTGACCAAGGGCTATTCCAACCCACAAGGATGCCTCAAGGTTTTTCCAATGCCCCAGCTACCTTCCAATGGGCTATGGATGCAGTGATAGGCGACCTCAAACTCACCAGTGTCTTGGTCTACTGGGATGACCTTAATGTGTTCTCCTGAACCTTTAAAGATCACCTACAACACTTGGAGGAAGTCTTCCAGAGATTACTTGCAGCTAATCTCAAGCTCATGCCACACAAGTGCAACTTCTTAAAGAAGCATCTTGAGTTCTCGGGGTTCATCATTAGCCAAGATGGACTCTGCCCTGTACCTCTGAAGGTGGAAGCCATTGAGAAAATGCAGATTCTGGCTAATAAGCGGGACGTTCAGGTCTTCCTGGGGATGATTGGGTACTACCACCGCTTCATCCCCAACTTTGCATCCCTGGGTGACCCCCTTTTTCAACTTGTCCGAGCTGATAAGGAATTCTTCTGGAGCCCAGCATGCTAATCTGCCTTCAATGCTCTCAAAGGAACACTGACTGCAGCCCCTTTACTAGCCTACCCTGACTTTTCCAAGCCATTTGAGGTTCATACAGATGCTAGTCTGACTGCAATTGGGGGTGTTCTCTCCCAAATGGACTCTGAAGGACTTGAACATCCTGTTAGATACTGCTCACATACGCTTAATGTTCACAAGAGGAACTACACTGTCACCAAACAAGATTGTCTGGCTGTGATATACTCCTACCAACAGTTCAGAGTCTATCTCCATGGGGTACATTTCACAGTTGTAAAAGACCATGCCTTCTTGCAATGGCTGAAGACCCTCAAGGACCCCAAAGGACGTCTGGCGTATTGGGCCATTAAACTTTAGGCTTATGACTACAAAATCATTAATTGAGCCAGAGCAGTCCACCATAATGCTGACTGTCTCTCCTGTCTTCCCACTGTTGCCCTAGTATCCTCCATGGCTGACATTCTCTATGACAAGCTTATGGAGGATCCTTCTTTGTGAGGGGAGGAGCTGATAGAGATACAGAGAGCTCTCAAGAAGCTAGCTGTTGATACCAAGGTCTCTAAGGGACAACTCCTGAAGATTTGTGGAGACTCCTGGCTACCCTACATACGCCCATCCCTACGCATGGACTCAGTGGTGGCTGCTCACAAGACTACTGGCCATGGTGGCATACAGAAGACGTTAGCTCTGTTACAGCAGCACTGCTCCTGGTAAGGAATACACACTGACGTAGTAGATACACTAGCCAACTGTCATGACTGCAACATTGAGAGGCCTAAGGTTGCCAAGTTTTAACACATACTTGTACGCCCTGGGTTTGCCTTCCACAGTGTAGCCATTGACGCAGTGGGCCCTCTGCCAGCTACCAACAGTTGCAACAAGTTCATCATTGTGGCAGTTGACTATCTGACTAAATGAATAGAGGCCAAGGCAATTCCCAACCAATCTGCACTGGTGACAGCCATGTTCATCCTGGAGAACATCATGTACAAACATGGTTGCCCCCAGATTCTGCTGACAGACAATGGTACCAACTTCATCAGTTATATCACCCCCCTGCCTCAATCAACTGATGGAAATTGTGGGACACTATCCACTCCTTATCACCCACAGACAAATGGCATGGTAGAGCGCACTAATGGAAGCCTGGTCCAGATACTCCAGAAGCTCAGTCCTCAACATGAGACTGAATGGGATACCTTCCTTCCTGCGGCCACCTTTGCATATAACATTGGGTACCATTGTGTCACTGGCAAGCCGCCCTTTCAACTGCTCTACAGCCAGCAACCAGGACTACCCCCTTTACTATATTCCTTGGTAAAGCCCATCCTGGCTGTGTCCCCAGAGGCGTACCTCAACAAGCTGGTTCAAACTCTTATTTGCTTGCAATCAGAGACCTAACCTGTAAACTTAAACTATAAGTTACAGGATCTAGAACAAACTGCATCCAAACGCCCCACCTTACCCACTTACCTGGTAGGAGACTCAGTCTAATTCTTCAGCAATAGAGGGTACAGCTACAAATCCAAACTTGCCTCCCTTTGGCAAGGCCCAGTTCAAGTTATCCAGAAGACTGGCCCTGACTCCTACACCCTTAGGAGCCCCATTCTGGGCAATTGATCACTAGAGTACACGCTCAGTATTGTGTGCTGCTCCTAGTGACCAAGAGTAAGCCCCAAAGAGGATAATAACCCAAAAAATAAAAGCCTAATTAAAAAATTCCATGGGTTGTTGTCCTGTTTGCAATAGTGTTGCACCAAATTATGAGGAATAAGAATAAAAGAGAAATGTGTTTATTGGAGACTGACAAGACTCTTCCTGTACCACACCAACTGTTCTATCACCTGAATGGCAGCCAGGAAACACAACTGGTTACCTATAGATCCGCAAAGCCAATGACCAAATATTGGGCAACAAACCCCCACCTAACAAAAATGTGATTGACCATAACACCATAGCTGCTACCTAGAGACGCCAAGTCATTCTTGACCCTGTTGTCTAATACAGTGGAGGGAAATGTTGCAGATTGAATGGATTAGACATTAAATTGTCTATCTAGGAATTGAGCAACAGAATGGCTACGCAATTGTGCTATTACATCCTGATTTTACTAGGGATAAAGACGTTTAAAGCATCTCTAAAATAGGTGTTTAATTTGCCTTTCAAATGTGCACAAGGCACAGGCTTTACTTCCGCAATTAAAAATAGAACAACAAAGTTATTTATATCTACCTCCTTAAGGAAAACCAGATAGAAGTGGTTGTTCTCTTGCAGTGGACTTTTAGCCGTGCCAATCCACTCTCCTCTATTAGGAAGTCCTTCTGTCTGTGCCTCCCTGCCCCTGGTGGCAATTCCCCTGCCTCACACTATATAAGTGCAATACTATCTAACTAAACACCAGTTTTGTCTTATTATCTTCTTATATTCTTCTGTCCTTACCCAGGCTGTCACTATACCACAACAGGTATAGTATTAAGATAAAGAAGTAGTAGACTAACTATTTGTAGAAATCAGCACCCAGGCTGCATATTTTACAACACCTGTGATAACTTTGTTATATCTGACACCCTGTTGTCTGGATTCTTCTATTCTACTACCAAATAAAATTAAAACAGTATAACATCAAATCATTTTAGCAATATAATTTTTTGAATTTTGAATTTTTATTTATAGTAACTCCAAAAAAAAAATTCCCTGTCATCTATTCCATGTTGTATGTTAAATTTCTATATTTATTTTGGCTGTAAATATGCTTTTCTAGCTGTATATGTTGACATATTTGTTTTATTCACCAATCTTAGCCCAGAAATTGATACTCAGAATATCATCCTTATTATTTATACTCCAGATAAAATATATTAGTTAGGATTTACTGGTACACTGTGAAAAATATTTAGTTTT
The DNA here is from genome assembly GCA_014839935.2 of Entomophthora muscae. NCBI lineage: Eukaryota > Fungi > Entomophthoromycota > Entomophthoromycetes > Entomophthorales > Entomophthoraceae > Entomophthora > Entomophthora muscae. Next base: position 226,543 of record QTSX02002909.1, on the reverse strand, counting down.
TTATTTGATAAGTTTTTATTTGTTTCTGTTGGTACAGGGGTTTGTGGATAAACAAGATTCTCACTCTAGTTCTTAGTATTGAAACAGCAACTTGACTTATCAGCAAAGATCCAAGTAAGCAGGTTTATGACCTGTGATCCAATTATCCAGTCACCTTAATCCAAGTTAGGAAGACAAATTGGTTTTCCAAATACAATAGCATGAACAGAAGCTGATTCTTCCCAGTGGGTAACTTGTTTTGGCGCTTGACTCATTACCAGGATCAAGCCACCCCCTTCAACATCACACAGTGTGATCAACACTTACATTTTCCTACTATCCATGATTCACAATGACTACATAATACTTATCTCTTAATAAAAAATATTATCTAGTCTCCAAATATTTTCTCCCTTACAACTCTGCATAAACAGCACAAATACAACATTGATATCATAAGTAGGTTTTCCATCCTACTTTATTCCCCTAAATTCCGCCTGTTGACTATACCTGCTGTTGTTAACAAATCCTTGATAGAATCATGTCTGGCCTCCTGCTGTACTGGACCCCGTACACACCTGGTACCAAAATACCCAATGGCTTTGTCCTGTACCAAAACACAGTGACCCTGCTTTCTGCCTTCAACGCCATATCTGCACAAGGGTTCTTCCAGGCTGCCCCTGCTATGCCTTATGCAACTGATGAGAGTACCATACCAGCCTACATAGCCCAAGGACTTTGAAGCACTGCCCTGTAACCCTTTGCAGGAGCCAATGACAATAACACTGTGGCATGGATCCAGTCTCCCAAAGCAAGCTATCTCAAATGGAATGCCCACATTGATTTTGGATTGCAGAAATCTTCATCTGATTGACTTACAATACTGGCACCTGGTGAAACAAGTAGCATGAAGAACACACCAAGAAGAATTGGGACACCTTCAAGCAAGACTTCTTGACAAGATTTGTGCTGAAGGACACCACACTCATGATCATCTGCCAAGTGAAGAACTTTACCCAGACTGGCACAGTGAAGGAGCTCACCCGCACCTACAAGAAACTCTAACTATGTGCCCCTCCAATATTGCTTTTGATACTCCAGCTATGCACCTCATGTACTACTCCAAACTCAAGTTGCATGTAATGAGACACGTGAACTTGGATCAAGTGATTAACTTGAAAAGCCTATACCGCAAGGCAGAGAAAGCATAACAAACGTCCAACGCTCTCCACAAGGCAAAAAAGGAAAGAGAGAGCACCCCAAAGATTCTCACCTAGCTAGGCGTTCCAACAGACCACCCCCTGGGAACAACAACAGCAGTGTAAACCACAAACCTGCAGGTTCAAATGGACATGGGAACAGGGACAACAGCCAGTCAAACCAAACCCATTTCTGTATCACTGCCACTCAAGATAACCAAGATAAGGGAAAAGCCCAGGGAGAGCACTAAGCAATCCAATCTCTCCCCACACAATTCCTGACTTGCCTAATGACAAATCCCCACTTAAGGACGTGGACCAATGCCCAATGATTCAAGTGCCCTCAGAAGACCTGGTACTTTACACCATTGCAAGAAACCTAAATATTCTTATGTCTTACCCTTTCCACTTTTGCAGTTAAACAGGCTCAGCACTCCTGGATTTGGGAGCAGATCAAACCCTGGTCAACAGTAGCTTTGTGGACAAGTTCAAGCTGGCCACTAATCCTTTGCGGATTAAAAACGTGGTCCTGGCTGACAAACACCACATTGCTGTGACAAAGGAAACTTCCTCCTTCTCTGTCATGCTTGAGAACCTCTACTCCACCATCCAAGGTCCCATCATTGACTTACCAAAGTTTGACATTGTGCTGGGACTAGAATGGTTGCAAAAAAACAATCCTCATATAGACTGGGCAACCTCAGTGTTGACCATCAAACACAAAGGTGTCAACCACCAGATCTACCCAGACTCAGTAGACCAGCTCCTGTGCAACCATATCTTTTTATTCATCACAGAGACCCTTGACAAAAAGGAGAACCTCAAGACAATTGACTTGGACTCTTACCATTACAAGATCATACATTTCAAATATCACAAGGACACTGCTACACCTCAGGATTATGAGATTGTAGCCTGTCATTCAGAAATCTTCAAAGAGCTCTACCTGGGTTGCCACCAGAGAAACACATCCAACACTCCATTCCACTCAAAGGAGCTGTACCTAAGGCGCAACTCATCTATTGCCTTACCCCAAACAAGGACAGCACCCTATATGCTTATCTCAAGGAGTCATTAGAGAAAGGACATATCTGCCCCTCACAGTCCCCTTTTGGTGCTGCTGTATTCTTTATAGCAAAGAAAGATGATATCCTGCACCTAGTCACGGATTATTGGGCCCTAAACAAAGTTACTATCAAGAATTGTTACCCATTACCACTCATTGACAACCTCTTTGATGCCTTGGGCAGCACCTCTGTCTTCTCTAAAATTGACCTGACTGCAGGTTATAACCAGATCTGTATCAAGGAAGAAGACATTCCCAAGATAGCATTCTGCACTGAATATGGTTTGTACAAGTGTGTGGTACTCAACTTTGGTATGAAAAACGCCCCATCAACCTTTGTGATCTTCATGAACGGGGTGTTTGCCCCCCACATTGGCAAGCACGCCTTGGTATACCTAGACAACATCATTGTCTACAGTCCCTTGATGGGACAGCATCACAAGGATCTGGAGGCAGTCTTTGCCACCCTGGAGCAACAAAAGTTGCTAGCCAAGCCCTCCAAATACCAATTCTTCCACAAGCAACTACCCTTCTTGGGACACATAGTCTTGAAGAATGGCATTAAATCTGACAGCCAGAAAATCCAGATCATTTGCAAAATGCCACTGCCAAAAGACAAGTCAGAACTTTGCACGTTCAGGGGAATGGTTACCTATGTACAACAATTCATACATTACTATGGCGTCCTGACTGCACCTCTGTCTTCCATAACTGACACCAAATCTAAGTTTGTAAGGACCCCCCAATGTGACCTTTGCTTCAGAAATCTTAAGGAGAAACTCACAACAGCACCCATCCTACAATACCCCAAACATGATGGGGAATATCAAATGGAAACAGACGCCTCTGACACATCCATTGGAGGAGTACTACAAATCAAAAACAATGATAGTGATTTCCTACCTGTGGCCTATGAATCACACAAATTGACAGATGACAAGTGTCAATACCCTATACATGACAAGGAGTTGTTGGCAATTGTGCACTGCCTAGTCAAAAGATGTTGCTATCTAGAACAACAAGAAGAGTCCATAGCCTTGACAGACCACAAGTCACTCATCTACTTTAAAACACAAGCAAACCTATCCCGCCAGCAAGCCTGCTGGATGGAATTTCTGGAGATATTCAACATGTGCATACAGTATAAGCCTGGGCCAGAGCTTGCCATGGCAGATGCACTTTCACAACTATATGTCAGAGCCACAAGGGGCAAGGGTGGACTCAATCCAGACTGGCCTCTCCTGGTGCTCCAGACAAAGTCAATGGCTTCCCCCTTGGCATCACAAACATAACAAAAGAAATCATCACTAAGAACAAGCACTTATTTGCCAATGTATATGGAACCCAGCACCAAAAAATGTCTGACAGATAAATCATCCCATACATTCCCACACACCAGCAAGTTGATACAATACTACGTATCACAGAGACCTGGGACACACAAAAAGCCGCAGTCTCTATGAATTTCTTAAACACAAAGCATGGTGGCTAACTTTATACCAAGACATCCAGGAAGTCCTGGGCCAGTGCAAAGTATGTGAGAAATTTGCAAGGAGCAAGACCCCACCTAAATCAGTATTACCTATTTGTACACAACTACCATTCAAGGTGTGAACCCTAGATATTGTGAGCCCTATGCCAGGGAAACATAACAACAAGAAGTACATCATTACTGCAATAGACTTTGCCACACAATGGCCAGTGGCACAAGCAGTTAAAACACACACCAGCAACAATGTACTGCGCTTCATAGGAAAAGAAATCATAAGCAAGTTCAGAAAGACAGAACACCTGATAACCAATGGAGGCAAAGAATTATTCTCCAAAGATACTAATGTATACCTCACCAAAAATGGGGTCCCTCACACAGTGACAACACCTTACCATCCTCAGGCCAATGGACACGTGGAGCAGCTGAATGGAAGCCTTGTGCAAGCCTTGGCCAAGCTCACCACCAGAAGACCTGAGGACTGGTACAAGCAGCTACCAACTGCATTACTTGTATTCCAGACCTACATTGTCAGGATTAACAATTCTCTTTCCCTGGAAACCTGGGCCCAGGAGCCAGATTTGAACCCTGACCCTAGATTCCCCCATACCACCAGCCCTATGGACCAAAGTGCTTCCTGCCCGCGTATTCCTGAGGTCAAGCCCCTGCAAGCTGATACCAAAAATGCTGGCCCAAATGATAAAACAAGCCAAACCAAAGAAGTCAGAACACCAAATAGAGGAATCATCAAAGCGCCTAATGAAGGCAGCAATATTTCAACTATTAGCTTCATGAGTTGAAGTCTACACTGGCAATCAATCAAGAGTCATACCCAGAAAAAGTTGCGGGCCCACAGCCCAACCCCATGACCACAACACAAGAGCAAGATAATCAAGTAGCCAATTTGAGATTCTTGATCAATGAAAGAACTCCCGGCCCAAGTGCCATTTTGCCGCCTTTGAACCCAATCACCCAGGCCTCCCAGACCCATCTTTCCCAATGCCCTGATGAGTCCCCATGGAAAATAGTAAGTTTGGAAGTGGGGTGCTATATTGACCAAAGGACCCCATGCTCCAAACTTATTGCCATTTTTGAATAAAGGTTATGTTATTTTGGCTCACACAGATACTGCCTTATTTTGTATTTGCTATCTACTGATTCAGTATAAGATTCTGGCCCTCCTGCCCCTCTACTTTCAGTTTTCTGTTCTCCTGGTGTACCCTTTGGCCCCGTACATTTCACCAACTATCCTTTGAAACCTGAATACAAGGACTAAACCCCAGAAATAATACTCAAACTTGATCCTTTGGCCCAAATACAATTAGCAGTTAGATACAACCGTCAAGGCCTGTGGATATTCTAAACACCCAAATTGTTTAGAGGAAAATTCAATTACCCTCTTGCTAATAATGTTCACATGGAACTGCCTGTGACACCCAAGCCCATGCCTGCTTCCTCACCTGACCTCTCAACCAACCACACTGACAAGCTCTTCAGGATTGCATGCATCACCCTCACAGGGGTGATCAACACTATAATCCTGGCTGCTGGCCTGTGGTCTTGGGTGGGAAAGTCTGCCTCCTACCTTTTAAAGTTAGCTCCCCTCTTTTGGTGGGCGCTGCCTTCAAAATAACCAGCCCAAATTACCCCCAAAAAGGACAGGCTGGCCGCCAAAGACTGGATCCCTGACACATGTGAACAGATCCACCAGCAAAAGCCCCTTTGAGCTAGTTTATGGAACACAACCCAATATCATCCAGGCGCTATCAGGGGCTAAGATGGAGATGTCAGACAAGGTTCCACCCTGCTCAGATCCCCAGGTCAAACAGGCTAATAGCAACTAATCAGAAAAAGAAGAAAAGCGCCTAAAAAAGACCTTTGTCCCCATCAAATACAGACACAAGGTTGGCAACAAGGTTTGGGTCATGAATATTGACAAAAGTAAACTACAGTCAGAAAAAGTTGGCCCTGCCATCATCCTAAAGGTAAACAAAAACAACACTTACCCTGTACAAGGGCTTGGGAAACAAAGACAGAACAAAATCCTCCACCATGATTGCCTCAGGCCTTGCAAAGCAAGACAAAAGCAACAGGAGACTGTAATACCTGCTACCAAATAACAGTTAGTCCAGTATCATGCCTGGGCTCCTGACAACCTCCCTGACAACCTGGCCCCAGAGGAGGCCAACCTTCAGCCGGGGGGGAGGTGTCAAAACAGCAGGCTTAACCTGCCAGCAAGGTTCCAAGTAAGCAGGTTGGTGACCTATGATCTGATTACCTAGTCACCTGAAGCCAAGTTAGGAAGATAACTCAGTTTTCCAAATACAATAACATGAACAGAAGCTGGTCCTCATCAGTGGGTAACTTGTTTTGACACTCAACTCATTACCAGGATCAAGCCACCCCCTTTAATATACCATAGTGTGATCAACACTATCATGTTCCTACTATCCATGATTCATAATGACTATATAATACTTATCTCTCAATAAAGAATATTATCTAGTTTCCAAATTTTCCCCCCTTATAACTCTGCTAAACCAACACAGCTATGACATTAGATTTGTTGTTTCTTTTTCCAAGAACTTAATAATCATAGTGACTTTAGAGTGTTACTGTATTTATTAAAGTTTCATGATCAGTTGAGTTTTTATCAATCCCATATATATTTGTAGTATACATTTTTTTTGTATGTCCTGACTTTTTACCCATTAATGCCTTTTTGCCGTGAATTTTAGTTTAATTTTTACTAAAAAGCTGCGCTTTGTTTGGGATGAGCTGATATTTAAGGCTGGTATATTTCTGTTTATCTTGACAGGTTATTAAATTGCTATATTGGTATTTATGGGCTTTTTAAATCCATGTCCTTTTGATTATTTACTAGTTGAGTTAATATTAATTGGATTTCATTTTAATCCCCTTTTCTATTTATCTTAAATATAATCACATTTTGTTTAAATGTTATTTCATTTTGTTCATCTGCACAGCTGTGAAAACCACTGTGAATATCAAGGTTTAGCCATGCTTAATAGATTTAAGCTATTATAGACTTCAATTTGAGTTAAAACCTGTAAATAACCTAAAATCCACTATAAAAACTTAATTAGATTATTGCTACCTTCGAAAAAAGAAGAAAAAATCAACAAATTAAATCTTTTGATGTATCAGCTTTTAAAAAATAATCAGGGGTTTCTTGAAAAATAATGCATCAGAGTCAACCAGATTTTATTAAGAGTAAAATTGGTACACTGGAGTTTACAATGATTGATTATATAATAGATAAAATATTACCTTAAAGGCCTTATGAGAATAAATGTAAGTTTTCTAAATGCTGGTTTGTTATTACAAATCGCTAAGTAAGATTATATACCGTACTTTTTATTTTTACTGTTTTTTAGTTATTTTTAATAGGTGCGCTATTTCAAAAGTGATGTCTACACATATAAGATATTCTATATTATATTATATTATATATAGCCTTTATTGTTACATTTTTGGTTCCATAAATATGTAGATAAAACTTACTTTGATTCTTTTTTGATGCAGGGTATTATAGATTTTAACCATGTTTTGATTTTTTGCAACAGGCCGTGCTAAATTTCGATTCGTTTGTGGCCTGACTTGAGCCATCAGATAAACTGGCTAACTCTCATCTTCATTAACCACTGCATAAGTTTAAGATTATATTGATCCTATTCAAATGAACTCAGACCAAGCTAAACTCAAAAAAGATTTTATGGCCATCTTTCCGGATTAAAATCATAGCTTTGCTCGACCTCCTTTTGGGAATATAAACCATTTTCTTTTAATCAACGTATCGTCTCATTATTTTTCATCACCTTTATTCTCTCTTAAACTTTTTTAATGACAAGCTTCTGAAATGTTTCTGGTTTTTAGATCGACAAAATCTTTTATGTACCTAATTTACGTATAAAAACAATTCCATAAAGGATCAGCTTAATTGGATTGTATCTCTATTCAACCTTTGGGAGAGAACCATACTTTTGCAAAGAAATTTATTTTAAGAAGTGAAAATCACCACTTGGATTGGATTTAGGGGTTGGTGAACGGTTTTGATAGCGAAATGATTATAGTTTAGAAGAAATAAGATTTGCTAAAGTTTGACTTCTAAGGTATCAATAAATTTGCATTTCATTTCCAGATACTATAGCTCGATTGTAAGCAAATGATAAAGGCTATTTAAAAGCATAGACAGAAAAAAGATGTCATACCAAAAGAATTATAGGGGTATAAGCATTGTCTTGATCAACTTGATTTTTCTTTGTTTGCATGCAGTAATAAAAATTAGGGATTGATAGTTTTTCCAAAGTGCTAGAATTCCTCATAAGCTTTATTGATGAATTTGATCATGAGGATTGTAAGCGGATTGAATGTTTGGATCTTCTTCGGGTACTGGTACTGTAGAAATAGTTGAATCACTGAGTGAGTTTCTAGGCCATATAGCATCAAAATCAACGCCTCGCTGCATTTGAAGACGGGGTCTTGAACTTTGATTAAAAATTCTGCTCAATTCCTGCATAGTCATAATATGCTGAAGCCGATATTCAGTTCTCAAACCCCCCAGTAAAGTGTGATCTCTAAAATGAGAGTTGGTAGAACTTGTATTCGAAGCCTCATTTTGTGATACATCCTCTCGTGATATATCGTCTTGCGGGATATCAACTTGATGAGATACAGTGGTATGCTCATGTAAAGCAAAAAGTATTCCCATGACAGGAAACTCTGAAGGAGACTGCCCTGATAAAGCAATAGGAATAATGGAAGATAGTTGATAAAAATAATTCATTGCTTCACTATCATCAATCTCGGAATCATTTTGTGAATTTGTTCTTGAGTAATAAAAAGATTCATTGTAGCCTCTTTCATTTCCATTATCCATTTTATGATAGTTGCAATATCCTTAAGATGAAGAGTTTATAAAGGCTTGAGTCCGAATTTATACTCTAGCTCTTTTTTAGAGCATGGGTTGATTGTTTATTAGTCATAAGCTTTGACAAAGCCAATTGGAATTGCCTCACTGGTTTACTATGCTTTGGATGCTTCACGGATAATCTCGTTTTAATCCAAGGCTTCAAAGTCATTTTCTCCATGAAAACACTTCTTTTGTATTTACTAATTTCTGCCTATATATAACACAATAAAATAAAAATAGCACTTCAGATTCTGGAGCCAGTTGGACAAGTTTTAAAATGTGCTGCGTGTGGAGTGAAACGTCTTCTTTAATATCACAGCTTTGAATCTAAACAAAGGTGATAGGAAACCTATATATTATTAATAGGCTATTCAGCTGGGATTACCAGAGAGATTTAATATTCATAATGGATTTCTCTTTGTACTGTGATGAATCACAGGTAAATGACTTTAAAGTAAATGCAGAATTACGCAACACCAAAGCTTTTCAAAAATTCACGTGCCATTTATGACCTTCACAACATATTTTCCAGTGGCGGTTTAAATTTCATCACCGACTTCAGGGGCTATAAATTTATTCCTCTGGATAAAAGCCACACATTTCCGGCTCTTGATTTAAATTAATTATATTTTTTTAAGTTAATCGATATCTATTCCCACTAAATCTTGTTATTTCAACAAAGTAAAAATAATTATGATGTAATTAAATAACATTTCAAGAATTACTCTGACTTCATATGCTTCTTCCTCGAAAAATAAAAGGTTCTTAATTGACAGTATGATATCATATTTGATAAAATCAAAAGCATTCCAGAATCTAAAAAGCCAATTAACCCACTTATCAATGTATACCGACTTGGATCCATTGATTTGAATGTATACGTTCGATGATCAAATGTCGAACCAGGATTTAGGATCAAAACTAGAACCTTCCAGAAGCAAGTTTTTAAATAATCAAACTAGGTTTTTATTAAATTTTAATAAGAGCGGCGGTAAAAGGACCGCGAGCGTAGAGAAAGTGGGGCAGGGGCTGGTTTTAATGTTTCGCTGTCATTGGTTTGTCTGGCCGGTCCATGCAGGAAACTCCAATTATGGTTAAGGTCCTGATGAAAACAGCCACATAAAGGCAGACCCATCCAGAAGGAAGATGCCATCAAAACATTTATCAACAAAGGATTCTGGCATATCCTCGTTAATCATAGCTTTTACCTACTGCTAACTGCTACCTATTTACTGCTCCATCACTGGATGCCTTGCTAAAAATGAATTATAAAAGCAGGTAGTAATGTAATTAAAAACTTATATTAACTCATTTTCTTGGCTAAAAATAAAAAGCAAATGTTTATTTTTTACTTGGTAATGATATTAAAAGCTTTCTATTTTGATCCCACCAGTTAAAAAATGCTATTTTTCGCTTAAATACACATATTATAATTAGCTAGATGTTAAAACAAAACAATTGGCATCAAACTGCGTGTCACCATATCAAAGTTGAAATTTGAAAATATAGAACCTTTCTTACATTTTATCTTAATTACTTTTCAAAATCAACCAGAACATGCTAAAAGTATACAATAAGCAGAATTTGAATATGCTTTGCTTTATTTTGATTAAAAATATAAAAAAATTGATAATAAATCACTTTATACTATCGAAACTAACTGATTTAATAGGATTCAAATCCACATTTAATTACGGAAACTTTCTAAATTTTAAAATAAGTTATTTACTCAAAAAGTTTTCTCGATTAAAAAATATTATTTTATTTCTTTTTTTCAAAATTGTACCTAATCATGGGAATATGTATAGCACAAGGCGTGAGAGGAATATGAATTTTCGTCCCTTAAAATAAGGCTTAATTTAGTCATCTTTATCAGACGTCATTAAATTAAGGAAATTACTTAATTTTTTCCTAGAGTAGTCGGTATCAGACAATAATTCTAGCCCAGTGATATCAACTTTAAATATCTGAATATGATTCTATAGTCGAAATTGAAGTTTGATGATATTTAGGTATAAAATTAGAATTAATCTTAATTTTATATTAATATAACTAATGAAATTAAAATACCAAGTCTAATGATGGAGGTGGTTATGACCCGTTGCCTTCTTTGGGCCCTCTACTGATTGTTTGGTATATACCTTACTAGTATAAAGAATAGTGAAAAAAGTTGTGTGTACTGTAAGACTTCCTAGGAATAAGACACATGAATTGACTGTTGGGTGTCACTAAAAAGCAGGAGCTGAGTTTTCCTAGGGGTTGGTCTCTTTGGCCTTCCTTTTGCCTGTGGGATAAATAAGTGTTAGTTCTATTTTACTAGATTGATCAAATGTCAGAAGACAATGAAGCTGCTTGAGGAAAGCACATTTCATATGCAGCAGAGCCCTTTGAGGTAGTGCACCAAGGCCTCAACACACTTGCTAATAGGAGGGAACCCAATGTGTGGCGCTGTAACTCAGGGTGGTGGGTCCAATCCCTGCTGTTCTCATCCACCAGTAGTCTAGCGCCCTGAGGGTTGACCCTCTGTGGTAGAAAAACATAAACCCAAATAAACTGGGTCTAATCTTGGGACTCTAGCTTAAGCTTTTTTAAAATCAAGTTTATATATCAAAAATTTATTTTTTCTTTAGCATTTTTGACAGTTTTTCCTGAGTATTATTTTAATATTAAACTTACCTTTACTTTTTTGCAAGCAAGGTGTACTTTCTTTATGAAAACAAACAGCACATACCCCTGTCAAAGCCTAATCATTTTCTTCAGAATTAAGAAACCACCAAAATTTTGTTTAGTTTTGATTTAATTTTTATAGATGTCATAAAAATTTAACTAATAAAATAAGCTGATAGATATTATGTGTATCAAGAGCATTGTCAAGAAAACTCTAAAGCTACCAGTTCTGGACTCTGAGCCAAAACAGTGCCTTTATAACACTTAAATGTAATATAATATCTTTCTTTTGAGAGAAGTTTAGAGTCAGGGCCTTAAAAAGGCTCTTCTGACACAGGCTTCTACACAAAAATAATTTAAATGGTGGCAGATTTAATTTTATGAAAACCCCTTGAAGTAAAACATACTGTAAATTCAGAATCTAAACGTAAAAATCCAGGTTTGCTACAGTAGTTTTAAAAGCTATGGTGTCAGGATTGACAGTTCTTCCTCTCTGGAAACCCGGCCCCAGAAGCAGGAATTGAACCCCAACCCTGGACCCCCTGGGCTGCCGGGCCTGTGGACCGCAGGACTGCCCACCCACGCCTTTCTGGGATTGAGCCCCCACAAGCTGATACCAAGAAATTTGGCCCATGCAGTGAAACAAGCCAAACCAGGGAATTATTACACCAAATGGAAGACTAATCACAGCGCCTAATGGAGGTACTGATTTGGCAACTATCAGCTTCAAGAACTTGAAGTCTACACCAGCAACCAATCAGGAGCCAACCCAGGAAAAAGGCACATGCCCACAGCCTGGTCCCATGACCACAACACTAAAGCAAGATAATCAGGTAGCCAAATCAAGATTATTGACCAATGAAAAAACTCCCAGGCTGAGTGCCATTTTGCTGCCTTTGGACCCAAGCACCCAGCCCCCGGCCCTGCCTTTCCAAATGCCCTGATAAACCCCCATGGAAAATGTTAAGTTGGAGGTGGGGTACTATATAGACCAAAGGACCCCGCGCTTCAAACTTATTGCTGTTTTTAAATAAAGGTTATGTTATTTTGGCTCACACAGCTGTTGCAGATTGAATGGATTAGAATTAAGTTGTCCATCTAGGAATTGAGCAACAGAAAAATTGTGAAATCACTTTATTACGTCCTGATTTCACTAAGGATAAAACGTTTAAAACACCTCTAAAACGGTTGTTTGAAGCACCTTTCAAATGCACATAAGGCACAGGCTTTACTTCCAAGGTTAATAATATAACAACAAAGTTATTTCTATCTGCCTCCTTAAGGAAAGCCGCATGAAACTGATTGTTCTCTTGCATGGGACTTTCTGCTATGCCAATCCACTCTCCTCTATTAGGAAGTCCTTCTTTCTGTGCCTTCCTTCCCCTGGTGGCTATTCACTTGCCTCACACTATATAAGTGCAATACTATCATAATAAACACCAGTTTTTTCTTATTATCTTCTTATATTCTTCTGTCCTTACCCAGGCTGTCACTATACCACAACAGGTATAGTATTAAGATAAAGAAGGAGTAGACTAACTATTTGTAGAAATCAGCGCCCAGGCTGCATATTTTACAACATTGGCGCTCATGGCTTCTTCAAACCACAATTCCCTCTCTTCCTACCCCCATGGCCCTGTTTTGGTGGAGGGAGAGATATCCTTGCCTATACCTGCGGCTACTTCTGCCCAACCCACTCCAGGATCAACCTTCACTGCTTCTGGCTCTCTATTGGTAGACTACAAGGCTCTTCCTATGGTCAACCAGGACTAAGCTGGTGGTTGCCTAACTGCCAACAACTTTTGGAAATTGCCAGCTCCCAATCAAGTATGATCTCCTGGCTTAACTCTATTGAAAAAGTCCTTACCTTCTTGATACCAATCCAGCCTGACCCCATGGCTGAAGCAACTGGCATGAACCGCGTCTCCTGCTCCTTGGAGCCTGCCTTGGTGAAGTAAGTATGCTGTCAATATTCTCCTCCTTCTCCTTCTGGTTGTCCTCCTGATGGAATCTCCCTTAATTCTGGAACCCTCCAAACTGATAGCTGCTCAGGCCCCCCAAACCTTGCTCAAAATATATCAGAAGCTGTTCACTCCCACTCTGGAATAGCTCTATGGATGAGCAGGATAGAACATGTACTTTCTTCCTTGGTACCCAGCCAGATGAATAAGCATGTTGCCCTGGAGTTCTATGATCATCAATATAAACTCCTAAGCCAGAAGACATCCATAACAGCTGCACCATGGGATTCTCTGCTCTTCAGGATACTATTAAGACTCAAGAGAGACAAATGGGATTTGTGGAAGAGGAATTAGTTCTGGCCTTTCAGGAAAAGAAAGCATGGCTAGATGAGTTGGATGCTCAAAATGCATCCTTGACTCCATTCAGGACCAAATAAGCAAGCACCTTGAAGACACCTCAGCAATCAGTTCCCCTGATACTCTAATGGGATTGCATGGGAATGCTAAAGCTGATAGTTTCTCCTCTAAGAAGATCCTTACTACATTGCCCCTTCCTGACTCTTGTCACTATCACAGAAGCAATGGAGAGGATGTCTGCTTCATTGCACCTTCAGCAGGTACCCTGGAGTCTCCCTGGGAACCTGATAGCAATCCCTTCATCACTCCTGATGGTTCTGAAGCAACTAAACCTCAGGCTAGTCAGAACAGGGAAGAATTCACTGATGATTCTGGCATTGAGGAGTACAATGAAGATAACTCAAAAAACTACTAAGCAGCCAGAACAAGGAGAAATCCTTGGCCGCATTTGTGGTTTCACCTTCCTCCTCTCCCCCCTGACAAGCCTTTGCCTGACCCTGGCACTTGTTTTTCCTTTACAACAGAGCCTTCTGATGCCCCTCCGCTGGTTGACTTTGCCTCTCAATCAGAAATGTTGGATTCTTGCACTGTGAGAATGCAACAAGATCTTGCCTACTGGGTCCCCACATCCAAGTTCTTCTTGGTCATGGACCTGATACCTGGCTACTGGCAGATTGATCTCCCTCCAGATGACCCAGAGAATTATTTTATCCTTGCCAACCAAAGGCTGTTCCACCCTACCAGGATGCCTCAGTGTGGTGCTCAAGGGTTGTAGGGATGGTTTGAGAGTAGCTGAGCAACTGGAAACAAAACATGACTAATATCTTCTTACTCAACAGAACCTCTATTGGTGGACTCTGTAAGTAGTCTAAGATTTGTAAGTCAATTGTTATGTTTCTATAGTGAATGATTCTTGTTTATTGGGGACCTTGTGGGGGTCTTTTTATACTTGGAGGGTAGGAGGGAAAAGAAAGGGTGAGTCATGCTGACTAGGTTCTAGACTGTCAGGCAATGAGCTTATTCTTGGAGGGCTGAAACATTTTGGGGAATATTCAGAAATAAATGGGTTGAATTAGCAAGAAATGAACATTTGGGCATGTGATCTGTAGTCAGGTGGTTGTAGCACATAGTAGGGCTGTCTCTGGGGAATTGAGTAATGAATAGGGTTTCAGACTACTCTCTTTTAGGGTTCTCACTTTGGCAAAAAGAGGGGCGGAAGATCATTATACTAATTTACATAGTGGGCACAAGTAATGCGTCAATGGGTCTTTAATTGCCATATAATAAACCTCTTTTGATTGGACACTAATTGCCATATGAAAACCCATTCTGATGGGTCACTCTCTGACGCATCTGCAGCTAGCTGCAGGTGCATTGATTGTTCTATAATTGGAGACAACGCTGTGTAATTTGGAGGGTTACCTTCCAATGGTAATAACAAAAAAGAGCAGCAGTTTCCCTTATACTTTTATAAATAAGAAATCAGTCCCAATATGGCAATACTAGGGAGTGGCACCCTGCACCACACACCCCCAGATCAGGATGAGGCTCCATCTAAAATAGTAAATTTGAGGCCCTCATAATGGCAGGTGGATGCACACCTGAAACCAATTTAAAAGAGCCAATCACTTGTTGAGTGGCCTAATAATAATTGGTGAATAGACTTAGAGGGGTGAGGCATGATGAATCACCCAATGATCATCAAGCCAAATTAATTGGGTAAAATCAGGTATAAATAGAAGCGTCCTGAATGGTTCTCTTTAGTTAAAAAATGCTATTATCTTCTGCCGCCTGCCGCGTCTGCAAATTATTTGCCTCCTTACAGGCCGCACTAAATGCTCTTTGTCAAGCAAAGCTTGAGGCCCCTGAACAGGGTGTGGGCTCCTCAATGGAATGGGAAGAACACATCTTGGAGGACCTCCCAAAGGAGGACCGCAAAATTGTACGGGCCCCATTAATGTCTGTAGCCTTTGCCATTGCGCCCAGTTGGATGCACACTGCCAAGGGGCGCCAATACCTCCAACTGGACAAGAAGGATGACTAGTTCAAAGCTACCCAGTCCCACACACAAGCCTTCCAGGCCTGAGGCTCAAGAAGGATCCAGTTCACAACCTGACCCTAAAGATTGCAGCCCCCAAGTTGCCCTGCTTCCCCAGCTACTCAGTGCCAACATCATTGTGACCTGGCCCGTGGGGTGGAGGTGACCTCGCCAACCAGCAACAAACAGGCCTTACAGGAGGTGATGGCCCAGACTGCTTGCAATGCAGCTGCTGTGCAAGCAGCTTCTGAGGCTCTTGTTGATGAGCAGCTGCGCATAGCTCTGGAGGCGACAGATTGTTTGAGTGTGGATAATCCTGTTGAGGACACCCTGGTCCCTCGGGTGGCCATCAAAGAGACTTTTGCTGACATGGGGCTAGATAATGTGACTATAACCCATAATGCGCCTGATTGTTCCAAGAAAGTCCTTGGCCCCTACAGCCAGATGGCTATTAATGCGGTCCAGCTTGACAAACAGTCTGAAAACAACTATCAGGAAGTTAGGGCCGCCCTTCACTTGAGCCCATGGCGCAAATTCTGGAGCTAGTTTGGAACAAGGATTTGATGTGGTTCTGGAACTCCTTGGTGAACACCTATGTGTGTGTGCCTCCAGTGGGGCGCCTTCCTTCCTTGTCAAATCTTATCAACATTGCACAGCTTGGGCCTGGATGTCAGGTAGCCAGGCCCTTTACCGCCTAGGTGGGTCACTTGGTGGAGAACGCCATGGCCATTGACACCGTCATGCCCTTTTTTTCACCTTATCAGAATTTTCCCGACTGATTGCAACTTGTCCTTGCAAGATGGCAGACATCACCTTTGCTTGAAATGCCCTGATCTCATCAGTGGAGACTTGGGGTGTTGAGCAGGACGTTTGCCCCATTCTTTTGTATCATGGGTTTGATGGGGCCTCTCAGAGCTGGCGTTACTGCCTGTTTGCCAACTGGGTTGGGAAGTTGGACCCTAACTTGTACCACCAGCAGGTGCAAGCTCTCATCACTCTGGGCCTGTCCTTCAACCTGTCAAATTGAGCTAACCTGTCCCGCAAGAAGGTGGCCACTGCCATTGACAGCATGTGAGCCCATCTTACTATGGGTTGCCTTGCCAAGGGATTCAAGCCATACAAATACATAATTCAAGACACACTCATCCTAGCTGCCATCTACACCAGCCATCATCCTCCTGAGAAGTGCTGCATGTACAATTGGATGCTGCAGGCTCCAATCAGCAACCAAGTAGCTGCCTACAACAATGACCATATGTTCCCTTTCTTTGTGGCTGCCAAGATCACTAATCACTATATGGGGTTCATGACCCCTCATCCACTGCAGGAATAAATCCTTTTGCTTATTCCATATATATTTATATGTATTTTTTTTCTTCTATATTTATTTATTCATCATAATCATCATTTTTTCTTCATTTTTTCTTTCTTCTGGGATAAGTCCCTTTTTTATTTATGCAGACTATATCAACAATTGGTCTCTTCAGCCTGATCCTATGAAGGGGTAGTAGTATACCTTGCTTTATCAATTTTCTATATTCCTATGTAATGTTTCCTCTGCTGCCCTATATAGAAGAGATAATAGCAATGCCAGCAGGGGCTGTGTAAAGCCGCATGGCTTTACTGAGGGTTGCCCATGTAGGAAGAAGTTGGCAAGGGGCAAGGAGACTCCTTGTCAACTACAGGGGCTGCTTTCATGAACTTGGCATGCACTTGCTGATAAGTTTGACCAGAGCAAATGTTGAACCGTATATGCATCAAAGCTACTTTTCTCAATTACCACAAATGGCCCTGAGAATATTGGGATGAGCTTGTGGGGACGTCCAGAAGTCCAAGCCCTGGAGAGGAATACATGTTGGTCAATCTTGAAAGAAGCCAGCTTGGACAATGCTTTATGTCACAGGCAAACACAGCACGCTGATTTGTCCCCAAAGTGTTATATGCTTCATGATGCAGAGTTATTAGCCCTTTGGTGAGGGCTCTCAGGTGATCATCAGGAGATCTACCTGGATCCAATTAATAAGTTGCTAGGAGCCCAGGTAGGGAGGGTTGTTGTCCATAAACCATCTGGAAGGGGGAGCAACCAGTAGCGGTTTGATTAGTTACTTGGTACACCATAAGTACCAAGGGGACTAAAGCATCCCAAGAAAAGCCTGATTCTAACATGAGCTTTTTGAGGATAGTCTTGAGGGTGCCATTGACTTGTGCAATAGAGCCATTTATTTCTGGGTGATATGGAGTAGATTTTGTGTCCTTAATTCCCATGACCTTGTTTAATTCAGCCAGAAGCTTGCTGGTGAAGTTGGTCCCATTATTTGTCAAGATGGTGTATGAACAGCCATGATTGGTCATGATATGTGATAGAAAAAATTGGGCGGTGTGCTTGGTTGTAGGGGCAGGAATAGCCTTGGCTTTGACCCATTTGCTGAAATGGTCAATGGATACAATAAGATATCTATTCCCACAACTAGTCTTATTTGGGCCTACTGGTCCTACCACATCAATGCTAATTGTGTGAAATGTGTGGGTAAAAGGATGCAGTCTATAGCTAGTGGCCTTGGATAGGGGGCAATATCTGGAGCAAGTCATGCAACTTTGACACTATTCTAATACGTCAGTGTACATACCTTACCAATAACAATGTGATGCAAGTGTTGCCATCATGTGTTTTTTGCTTGCATGCCTGGTGGCTAGGTTATGAAATTGTCGTAATATGGCTAGCTGCCAAGAGGGGCAAATATATGTCAGTTGATGTCCCTTGACTTCCTTGTATAGACAGCTG
Organism: Entomophthora muscae; assembly: GCA_014839935.2. Classification (NCBI taxonomy): domain Eukaryota; kingdom Fungi; phylum Entomophthoromycota; class Entomophthoromycetes; order Entomophthorales; family Entomophthoraceae; genus Entomophthora; species Entomophthora muscae. The sequence goes on along the minus strand of QTSX02002909.1, from coordinate 208,072 downwards.
TCTCTAATTGTGGTGCTATGAGCAAGTTTGGCTAGGGTTTTCTGAGCCTCTGGAGGGATACTATCCCATTTAGAGGGAAAAGGAATGAGATCAAACAGGGCATCTCCTTTGGGGGCAAGGGCTGCTACTAGTGGAAGTCTAGATAGTCCATCAGTGTTGGCGTGCTTGGCTCCAGGGCGGTGTACAAGTTTGTAGTTGTATGCCTGCAATCTCACTACCCAGCGAGCCAATCTCTCTTTGGGGTCCTTTAGGTTAGCTAGCCACTTCAGGGAGTAATGATCAGTCACAACCTTGAAGTGGGACCCATAAAAGTAGAGACAGCACTCTTTGATACCATATAAGACTGCTAGGCACTCTTATTCAGTTACTGAGTATTTTTGTTCATGGACATTCAGGGTTCTAGAGAAATATCCAACAGGGTGATTGTGGCCTTCATTATCCAATTGCGTGAGGACCACTCCTACTGCTACTAAGCTGTTATCTGTGTACAGAATGAACTCTTTAGAGAAGTTGGGATATGCCAGAACCAGGGATTCTACTAAAGCTTGCTTGAGCGCCTCAAACCCAATTTGGCAATCATGGTCCCATACAAATTCTACATCCTTTTTTAGGAGGCAAAAAGGGGTTGAGCCAGATTGGCAAATGCTTCCATAAAACAGCAATAGTAATCAACCATCTGAAGAAGCATTGTAGGTCCTTGACAGTGGTGAGGGCAGCAAGTTTAGATATGGCTGTTACCTTGGCTGGGATAGGAGCAATGCCTTTCTTATTGATGACATGGCCTAGGAACTCAAGGTTTTCTTTAAAGAATTGACACTTCTTTGGCTTGAGTTTCATCCCTATCTTGTCTAGCCTGACAAAGACCTTCTCTAAGTCTCTAAGATGATCCTCAAAGCTTTTTGAGTACACGTTGATGTCATCCAAATATACAAGGACACAGATGGACTTTAGGTTGCAGAAGGTGGTGTTCATAAGCCTTTGGAAGGTGACCAGGGCGTTGGCTAGTCCTTGCGGCATCCAGGTTGGTTAGTACAGACCATCCACAGTCACAATGGCATAGTTCTCCTGGTCTTCAACTTCCATAGGTATCTGCCAGTAGCCTGCTACAAGATCCATGGCTGAGAATAAATGCACATCTCCAGCTTGTCCAGGGTGTCATCAATCTGAGGTTAGGGATACCTATCTTTCTTGGAGATGGCGTTCAACTTCATGTAGTCAATTACCACTTGATTGGTTCCATCTTTCTTTTTTACCAGGAGCAAAGGACTGGCCCAGGGACTATTGGATGGTACTAAGAGACCTCCTTCCAATAATTTGTCAACTTCCTGTTGGATTATCCAATTAGCCATGGGGAATTGACAGTACACGGTCTGGAATAGGGGTTGCGCTTCCCCTGTGTTGACTTTATGGAAGCAGTTATTGGCACAACCCAGTTTGGCGTCAGAGTTGGCAAAAAGCTGCCTGTACTTCTTGATGAGCTCCAGAAACTGTTCATTCTGTTGCAAGTCTATGTCCCCAATTTTTTTGTCTTGTAGGATGGGTGCTATTAGGTCATGACCAGGGTTTGGTAATCCTAGCTCATACAGCAATCCAATGGAATAGGCAGAGGAAATAGATTTATTTGAGGCAATTTTTAGGAAGGCTACCCCAGAGTTGTGACCAATTTCTAGAGTAGAGGAGTGAGGGTTGGCCACTAGGATAGTGACTTCATCAGTAGTCTCTCCTGGGATGAGATGGGTTGCAACTGTGGGCAGCCTGGGACGTGGAAAACCTTTTGCCAATACTCCCCCATGCAACCCTTTAGGTATGCGTAGATTAATACCTGTTCCTATGATGACTTAGGATTTAGGAGGGATAATTACACTGTTCTTTGACCAAATCAGGATAGGGTTGTTGTAGCAAACGGTGGTTGGTAGCTGGCTTATTTGAGTTGAGGTGGTTTCATAGGGGATCCCTATCATCCCAGATGGGCAGGTTATCAGGATGCATCCTCTAGGGTTCATGCCTTTGGGAGGGACTCTAGGCCAGCCATCTGGTATCAGGAGGGGGAATCCCTGGCCTAGAAGGTGAAATGCACCAGGCTTATGATCTATGGTGATCCCAAACTGGTCCATAAAGGAGGAACCCATCAATATGTTGTAGTTTTTGGCTTCCAGGATGGTAGCTGGGCAGGTGACCACAATATCCCTGAACTTCAAAGGGACTAATGAGTTTGCGCCTTTGGATCTGGCAGGATTGTTGCCTGCTGTACCAAAGGTTCTACTGCACTCAACGTCTGGTGTTAAACAAAGCCTACATGTGAATTGGGAGGATAGGATTAAGGTTGGTGCGCTGCTATCCAGGACATCACAAATTGGGATACCAAATACCTCAGTTTGTACCCATGTGCTTGAACCAACTAAGAGGCCATTTACTCCTTCTACCCGGCAGACAAGGGGGAGTCCTTTTTCCAGCTCTTTGATGGCTTTCTGTAGGGTGGGAAGGATGTGGACAATATCACTCAACGGAGTAGTGATCACAGTTTTTGAAAGGGCTTTGGTTATGTTGCTGATGGTGGGGTGAGTTTTCTGGAGGTTCTGAGCCTGGAGGATGTATGGCAAAGTGGGATCAACCTTCAAGGAGTTTATTTTGTGGGGGGTACCTCCTTGTGGGTTGAGGCTTTTGTACATGTGTGATTGGGCACAGCCATTATTAATGAGTTGGGGCTAGAGAGATCAGGAGGGACCTTTTTACTAGGCGGAGACACACTGGTCCTGTGTGCTCTGCTTAGTAGTTTTTTGGCCCTTCTGAGGCACTATCCTCTTGCAATGTGTTGGGCAAGGCGTTTACACTGGGTTTTGAGTCAGAGGGCTCTTCTTTCACTTCTAGTTGGCGGTGTGGGCAGTTCCTTGCAAAGTGTCCTTTCCATCCACACTTAAAGAATTCTTGTTCTTCCATGGGTTGTCTTTCCGCATAGAGAACTCTGTCATTGTCCTCTTCATATTCCTCTGCCACATTTATTACCCAGCAGGATGGATACACAGGGTGTGGGGCCTGGCATAAGGTATGTTTTTGGAGGGAGGCAGCTATGCAAAGCACTGTTTGGGTTGAAGTAGGTGTAAACAGCTGTGGTTGGAAGACAGACAAGTGTGGGAAGGGGCAGATTGCATGGAGAAGAGCTGTTGCTGCTTCTTGGGGAGTCAGGAAGTTGATAGACATTAGGGTTTGAGCCTCAACCCTAAATCTTCTACCAAATTCTGGAAGCAACTCATCTTTCTTCAGAGAGATAGTCAAGAAATTGGCCTTCTTGTCCTCTAGCTGTTCAGGGGAACCATAGGTATCACCAAGGATATTTTTAATTTCCCTGTAAGACCCCTCCCTTCACTAAGAGAGGCAACCACGGTGGAGAAGGCAGTTTTGTCCAGGCTATCCAACAGTTTAGCGCGGGCAACTGGCTCTGGGCTATCCCTGGTCATAAGCTCAAACCCTTTGAGAAAGACATGAATATTGATGGGTCCTCCTGGTTTGAACTTGGTGTTTAGCTTGAGACTGGGGCCAGAGCTTGCACAAGAGTCCCATGAAGGCAGGCCAGGGTCAGAAGGGGCTGGTCCTGGAGGTCTGTAGGGCAGTCCTAATGGCCAGGCAGTGGCCCTGGTGGTCCTGAGGGTCAGCCTGGTGGGGGTCCTGGTGGCCCTGGGGGTCCTTCAGATAAAGCTCTAGGATAGCCTCAAGGTGGAAGCAACGGCCCAGCAGGGGTGTAAGCCTCATTGGGGTAACTTGGCTGAAAGAAAGACCCCTCTTGTGGATATGGTTGGGGGTTAGGGTCTGAGTACCTGGAAGGGGGAAGCTACTAAGGGTATTGTTGAGGATGTGAGTGTCCAGGATTTGGAGGGGTCTCCCAGTGTGCAGTTGCAGGGTCTGCCCTAGGATCATTAGTGTGGGCCGGTGATTGAGTGTCCAGGAGATGTTCCCCGGGAGTTTGATTGGCGGCGTATGATACTGAGGTGAAGCCAGGGGTCAAGATGTCTGGGATAGGCAGGAAGGAGGTTGACATTGGGGAGGGGACCCCTTGGGTGGCCCAGGGGAAACTTCAATATGTCTCTCCAGCCGGGTGAGTACTGAATGAGGCTGTTGTGGTTTCTACTGGCTTGAGAACAGAACACACTACCTCTTCTGAGGCCAAGGCAGAGGCAGATGTTGGGCATGATTGAGTACTACCTGATCCTCCTAGATTTATTGAGACAAATATTTTGGTCAGGTTGGAGATCAGCAACTTTAGGCTAGTGTCCTTCTCCTTAAGAGTGGAGAGTTCCTTGTTGTAAGTGGAGGCATGGGTTTCCTGCTTCTGTTTCAGGATGGACAGCTCCTGTTGGACGCGCTTAAGTTGGGTTGTCAATTGTTGAATGAGGCCAAGGTGTTTGGTCTGGTTGGCCTCAGTTTCTGCCTTGAAGGCAACCTGGTCCAACTAGAGCGCTTCTACCTTAGAATAGGTTGTGTTGCCATCAGTTCCCACAATGTCCAGGTCTTCCCATGTTTGCGCGAGATCATGTTAAAGTAAGTTGAGATTGTTCTTCAGGACCTCTAGGTCATCCTGAGTCTGGTTGACTCTAGACGCAGAATTCCCAGCCCACCAGTTGCAAGCCTCTTGGATATCTGTTAGCTGGGCCTGAATGTCACTGATGCCTACGTAATGTTGGGTGGAGTGGCCAGTTAATGTTGGCCACTTCTTTGACCAAGGGTTGAATTACTTGCTGTTGAAGGGCAGAGTGGTCTTTGGTTATCTGTCAAGTGATAGTTACGGTGTCTGAGTGCATGGCTCCCAGAACCTCATGCTTGTGTCTGATCTGGTGAAGTTGGTCTTGAAGGGGGTTTACTGCTGCCTCTGTATAGCCCCTTAGTCAGTTCAAAACAGTGATGGTCTGTTCACTGCTGTTATGTTGTTGCTCCAGCAAATTTACCAGCGCAGTTATCATAGGGTGGTTAAACTGGATCAGATAGGCCTTGACCCTCTGGGTGTGCCTATGGCGGTGGAGGTGAGAACATCCCCATTCTTGTTCAGAAACTGGCTGAAATGTTCCATATCTGATATAATGGGATCATCAGAGGGGCCAGGGTGAGCAACTTGGTGCATTGATAGAGGGGGAGCACTGGGAACAGATTGGTAGGATGGAGGAGCAGTAGGGACAGGAAGAGGCTCTATACGTGAGACAAATGGGGCACAGGAGCTAGTTTGTTTGAGGGTCCAACGTTTTCAGGGAGGGGCACAGGATTTCCAGACAGAGCCCTAGGGTGGCAATGATTTCCACTTGATGTAGATAACCAGGATGGAGTCTGAGGAAGATTGGCGGGGGGTTCTTCATCTACCTCAAAGAAGTCCTCTACAGGATCCTCGTCTGAGGCAGGGGAGGGGCTTTGCGGGCAGACTGAGGTTGGGTGTTGTCTTAGGGGCTCAACAGCTTGGGGAACAGAAGAGACAGAGGCAGGCAGGCAAGTTCTAGGTTGGGCTTGTGGGGGAAGGTCAGAGATCAAGGCAGCAGGTTCCTCAACCTCTATAAGCAGTTGAGAAGATCCTGTGCTAGGGGCGGCTTGACCCTCAGGGTGGGAGACTTTGGTGGGAGTTGAGACTCAATCAGCGTTGCGGGGCCGGCCCCGGCCTCTGCGTGCCAGGGTTGAGCAGACAGGGCGCAGGGGCTGGCGTTGCGTTGAGCGTAGTTGGCGGTGAAACAACGTGGGTGATCCATGGTTTCAGAGTAACAGGTTTGGTCCCTGGACTAGAGATCTCCGGCAGCAGTGCAAAGGGCAGTGGTGGATACCCCTGTAGTGAGCACTGGAAATGTGGTGCTCAAGGGTTGTAGGGATGGTTTGAGAGTGGCTGAGCAACTAGAAAAACAACAGGACTAATATCTTCTTAATCAACAGAACCTCTATTGGTGGGCTCTGCAAGTAGTCTAAGATTTGTAAGTCAATTGTTATGTTTCTATGGTGAATGATTCTGTTTATTGGGGACCTCTTGGGGTCTTTTTACTTGGAGGAAAAGAGGGAAAAGAAAGGGTGAGTCATGCTGACTAGGGATTAGACTGTCAGGCAATGGGTCTATTCTTAGAGGGCTGAAACATTTTGGAGAATATTCAAAGGGAAAGGGGTTGAATTGGGCAAGAAATGAACATTTGGGCATATGATCTGTAGTCAGGTGGTTGCAGCACATAGTAGGGCCGTCTCTGGGAACTTGAGTGTAGAATAGGGTTTCAGACTACTCTCTTTTAGGGTTCCCATTTTGGCAAAAAGAGAGATGGAAGATCAGTATACCAATTTACATATGGGCACAAGCAATGGCTCAATAATTAGTGCATCTGCAGCTAGCCGCAGATGCTTCAATTGGTCACTAATTTTCATATGAAAACCCATTCTGATGGGTCACTCTCTGATGCATCTGTGGCTAGCTGCAGTTGCGTCAATTGGTCTATAATTGGAGACAACACTATGTAATTTAGAGGGTTACCTTCCAATGGTAATAACAAAAAAGGGCAGCAGTTCCCCTTATACTTTTCTAAATAAGGAATCAGTCCCAACATAGCAATACTAGGGAGTGGCACCCTGCACCACACTCAGGGTCTCTCCAATGCCCCAGCCACCTTCCAACAAGCTATGGATGCTGTGATGGGGAACCTCAAGCCCTCATGTGCCCTGGTCTATCTGGATGACATTAACGTCTTCTCATGCATCTATAACAAACACCTGGAACCCCTGGAAGAAGTGTTCAAATGTCTGCACTACATAAATCTGGAGTACGCCAATAGAGAGCTTCCAGTTGCCTATACACTGTGTAGTAAGAAGGTCAAGGTGCTACCTCTCTCAATTTTGAAAGCAAAGGGTATCCCAGTCTACGCCTCCTGTAATGTGACTATCCCACCTGGCTCTCAGGTGATCAACAAAACAGGCCTCTTGCTGGCTCTACTGGCTGGCACTCATGGAGAAATCTTTGGTATCCCTGATGCGTCCAGACTAGAACCATGGGTTGCACCAGGCATCCTCATGCCAAGTGGAAGAAGGTACTCATACTCTTGGCCAACATGAGTGGTGAAGCTATGGTTGTCTCCAAACATCAACTTCTGGCTTATATACAACTGGAAGAGCATGACAACCTGCAGGAGACTGCCCCCTTTGTGGACTTCCCTGAGTTGGGTCTACCCTGTGAGCAACCACTGGTGCTATCAGTCATAAGCCGCAACTTCCTATCCAGCCTCTCCAAAGAACAGAAGGATCAAACTATGGATCTCTTTGCCCAGTATAAGGATGTGTTTGCCAAGGATGATTATGACCTGAGCAAGGCTGCAGATATTACTCATCATATTGACACCCAAGGCAGTCCACCTATCTGTTCCAGACCTGTATGGCACAGTCAAGCCAATCATCTTGTGGCTAACAAGGAGCTTCAGAAGCTATTGGGATCTGGCTTACTGGTCCCCAGTAAAAGCCCTTGGGCTTGCTATCTCCTGATTGTCAAAAAGAAGGATGGCAGCAACCGTGTGGTGATTGACTACTGTCAACTGAATGCTGTTACCAAGAAGGATTCATATCCCCTCCCTTGTATTGACAATACCTTGGACCAACTGGGTGGCACCAAGTTCTTCAGCGCCATGGACCTTATCAGTGGGTACTGGCAGATTGACCTACCCCCTGCTGATCAAGAAAAATGTGCAATCATCACTGACCAAGGGCTATTCCAACCCACAAGGATGCCTCAAGGTCTTTCCAATGCCCCGGCTACCTTCCAGCGGGCCATGGATGCAGGGATGGGCGACCTCAAACTTACCAGTGTCTTGGTCTACCTGGATGACATTAATGTTTTCTCCCAAACCTTTAATGATCACCTACAACACTTGGAGGAAGTCTTCCAGAGGTTACTTGCAGCCAATCTCAAGCTCAAGCCACACAAGTGCAACTTCATCAGGAGCACCTTGAGTTCTTGGGTTTTATCATTAGCCAAGATGCACTCTGCCCTATACCTTTGCTGGTAGGAGCCATTGAGAAAATGCAGATCCCAGCCAATAAGCGGAACATACAGGCCTTCCTGGGGATGATTGGGTACTTTTGTTGCTTCATCCCCAGCTTTGCATCCCTGGGCAATCCCCTTTTTCAGCTTCTCCAAGCTATTAAGGAATTATTCTGGAGCCCAGCAACCAATCTGTCTTCAATGCTCTCAAAGGAACAGACTGCAGCTCCTATACTGGTCTACCCTGACTTTGCCAAGCCGTTTGAGGTTCATACAGATGCTAGTCTGACTGCAATTGGGGGTGTTCTCTCCCAAATGGACTCTGAAGGACTTGAACATCCTGTTGGATACTGCTCACATATGCTTGATGTTCACAAGAGGAACTACACTGTCACCAAACAAGAGTGTCTGGCTGTGATGTGCTCCTACCAACAGTTAATAGTCTATCTTTACGGGGTACATTTCATGGTTGTAACAGACCATGCCTCCTTGCAATGGCTGAAGACCCTCAAGGACCCCAAAGGACGTCTGGCGCGTTGGCCATTAAACTTCAGGCTTATGACTACAAGATCATTCATCAAGCTGGGGCAGCCCACCATAATGCTTACTGTCTCTCCTGCCTCCCCACTGTTGCCTTAGTATCCCCCCATGGCTGACATTCTCTATGACAAGCTTATGGAGGATCCTTCTTTGTGGGGGGGAAGAGCTGGTAGAGATACAGAGAGCTCTCAAGAAGTTAGCTGTTGATACCAAGGTCTCTAAGGGACAACTCCTGAAGCTTTGTAGACTCTTGGCTACCCTACATACGCCCATCCCTAGGCATGGACTCAGTGGTGGCCACTCACAAGACTACTGGCCATGGTGGCATACAGAAGACGTTAGCTCTTCTACAGCAGCACTGCTTCTGGGAAGGAATGCACACTGATGTAGTAGATACGCTAGCCAACTGTCATGACTGAAACATTGAGAGACCTAAGATTGCCAAGTTCCAACACAGACTTGTACGCCCTGGGTTTGCCTTCCACAGTGTAGCCATTGACATAGTGGGCCCCCTGTCAGCTACCAACAGTTGCAACAAGTTCATCATTGTGGCGGTTGACCATCTGACTAAATGGGTAGAAGCCAAGGCAATTCCCAACCAATTTGCACTGGTGACAGCCATGTTTACCCTGGAGAATATCATATACAAACATGGTTTCCCCCAGATTCTGCTGAAAGACAATGGTACCAACTTCACCAGTTATATCATCCCCCGCCTCAACCAATTGATGGTAATCTTGGGACACTAACCACTCCTTATCACCCACAGATAAATGGCATGCTAGAGCGCACTAATGGGAGCCTGGTCCAGATACTCCAGAAACTTAGTCACCAACATGAAACTTAATTGTATACCTTCCTGCCTGCGGCCACCTGTGCATATAATATTGGGTACCATTGTACCACTGGCAAGCCACCCTATCAACTGCTCTACGGCCAGCAACCAGGACTTCCCCCTTTACTATATTCCTTGGTAAAGCCCATCCTGGCTGTGTCCCCAGAGGCGTACCTCAACAAGCTGGTTCAAACTCTTTTTGCTTGCAATCAGAGGCCTACACCGTAAACTTAAACTATAAGTTACAGGATCTAGAACAAGCTGCATCCAAACGCCCCGCCTTACCCACTTACCTGGTAGGAGACTCAGTCTAATTCTTCAGCAATAGAGGGTACGGCTGCAAATCTAAACTTGCCTCCCTTTGGCAAGGCCCAGTTTAAGTTATCCAGAAGACTGGCCCCAACGCCTAAACCCTTAAGGAGCCCCATTCTGGGCAATGATTACTAGAGTACACGCTCAGTATATGTGTGATGCTCCTAGTGACCAAGAGTAAGCCTTAATGAAGACAACAACCTGAAAAATAAAAGCCTAATTAAAAAATTCCATGGGTTGTTGTCCTGTTTGCAATAGTGTTGCACCAAAGTATGAGGAATAAGAATAAAAGAGAAATGTGTTTATTGGAGACTGACAAGACTCTTCCTGTACCACATCAACTGTTCTACCACCTGAATGGCAGCCAGGAAACACACTGGTTACCTACAAATCTGCAAAGCCAATAACCAAAGATTGGGCAACAAACCCCCACCTAACAAGAATGTGATTGACCACAACACCATAGCTGCTACCTAGAGATGCCAAGCCATTCTTGACCCTGTTGTCTAATCCAGCGGAGGGAAATGTCATAGATTGAATGGATTAGACATTAAGTCATCTATCTAGGAATTGAGCAACAGAACAGTCACACAATTGCTTTTTTGCATCCTGATTTTATAAAGGATAAAAACGTTTAAAACGCCTCTAAAACAGGTGTTTGAAGCGCCTTTCAAATGTGCATAAGGCACAGGCTTTACTTCCAATGTTAATAATAGAATAACAAAGTTATTTATATCTGCCTCCTTAAGGAAAGCCACATGAAACCAGTTGTTCTCTTGCATGGGACTTTCTGCTGTGCCAATACACCTCCTCCATTAGGGAAGTCCTTCTGTCTGTGGCTCCCTTCCCCTGGTGGAAATTCCCCCACGTCATAATATATAAGTGCAATACTATAATAATAAACATCAGTTTTATTTTATTATCTTCTTATATTATTCTGTCCTTACCCAGGCTGTCACTATACCACAACAGGTATAGTATTAAGATAAAGAAGTAGTAGAGTAACTATTTGTTGAAATCAGCACCCAGGCTGCATATTTTACAGCAACAGCTATTGCTTTATTTTGTATTTGCTATCTACCAATTCAGTTCAAAGTCTCCTGGCTTGTCTGCCCCACCGCCTGCAGTCTTCTGTCCTCCTGGTGTACCCTTTGGACCTGTCCATTTTGCCAACTACCCTCTGAAATCTGAATACAAGGAATACACCCTGGAAAAGATACTCAAACTCAATCCTTTGGCCCGCATACAATCTGCAATTAGATACAACTAACAAGGCATGTGGATATTTTCAACACCCAAGTTGTTCAGAGGGAAATTGAACTATCTTACTGCTTACAACCTGGCCATGGAATCACCTGTGACCCCAAAACTTATGCCCGCTTCCTCTCCCAACCTCCCAACCAACCATTCTGGCAAGCTGTTTGGGATTGTGTACATCACCCTCACAGGAGTGATTGAAACTATAATCCCAGCTGCTGGCTTGTGGTCCTTGGTGAGAAAGTCTGCCTCCTACCTTTTAAAGTTAGCTCCCCTCTTGTGGTGGGCACTGCCTGTAAAATACCTGGCATAAGTTACCCCTGAAAACAACAGGCCGCCTGCCCAAGTCTGGACCCCTGACATATGGCGACAAGCCAAAAAATTTCATGTTTAATAAAAATGAACTCAGATTTAAAGGAACTTAAAAATAGATGAATTTATATTGATTTACAATAGATTTGGATTATTTTAATTTTGCTTAAATCTGAATTTATTTTGTTTACTTCTGAGTTCATTTTGTTTGTTGCCATAGATTTTAAAACTATTGTAAATCTTTGATCCAAATTTTGAATTACTGTAAATTCAGAACCTGAATATAAAAATGTGGGATTGTCAAATCCTTGGTCTAAATTTTGAATCACTTTTGCAGGATAGTCTTTTTTTAATTGAATTATTTGTATTTTTCTTTAGATTTTTAAAAATGCGGGAACTCAGACACTTTGCAAAGTTCAAGTCAAACAGAATATTTCCAATGGACAAAACAAATTAACTGGAATCAGTTTTGAAGTATTCAAATCCATCAACCATTTTCATTAAGCTTACTATGTTTTTTGAAATTGCGGGATTGTCAATTCAAGAACCAAATTTCAAATCACTTTTGAATGCCACTAGTAAACTCAGATATTAATTGCAGGAACTGGAATCCAAATCAAATGTACAGTTAGAAACTAGGACAAATCAACCCAAATTAAGAAGCTCCACTCATGATAAAATCAAATGAAAAATTCAATCTTGATAGCCATGTTTAGACATGAAAATTAAGTGAAAAGCAGAACTGTCTAAACCTGGAAATTATACAATATTCTGCAATCCAAATCACTAATATAGCAACCACAAACCCATATAATGATATATGAGCCACCCTCCTGATGACGCAAATTTTTTTTAAAAGTTTTTTGTACTCCAGCTTAGCCAGGGGCCAACAAAACTTTGTTTTGAGGAAGAAAGGAAAGGTGGGAAAGATAAAACATCAGTTTATTACACTATGTGTTTATTTATTGCTATTAAGGATGCTTGATTACAGATGATTTTAAAAATTGCTAATAACAAATTAGAACAATATATTAAAATCTTTTTTATCAAGTTGCTTTTTCCTTGTTGTGGTGATTGTTCATTTGTTGTTGATACTTGTCTTCATTTAATTGGATGGCTTCACCTTCAGTTGCCTTGACAATAGGAAATCAAGTTGCCTCCACAACCACAGCTGGCCTTGGGGAGCAACTTGATTTCATATTGTCAAGGCAGCTGAAGGTGAAACTATCTAATTAAATGCAGGCACAATATCAACAAAAAATGAACAATTACCACAAGGTAAAACAACTTGATAAAAATAGATTTTAAAATATTGTTCTACTTTTTATTAATGTTCTTAATTCAATTATAGTAAGCATCTAAATTTTAGCTGTCCTAAAAAGGAATTGGGTGTTTTTTGAGAATGCCTATGATTCCCAAAAGAATTAGCACAAATCCACTCTAGACCCTTTAGCATCCTTTTTGAGATGCCCATGAATGAATTGTATTTCAAATTCACCTTATTTTAATATTTGAAATTTGGTTCTTGGATTTGACAATCCTACAATTTCATATTCATTAATTTTTACATGTTGTCTATGATTTTTTATACTTGTAGGAAATACCAAATTGTACATTAGAATCCTGCATGTATGATTCATGTATCCCACATTTGCTTGTTGTATTTTGTCTTTAGTTGAGTTATCTGCTCAAGGGATTCAAAATTGCCAATTTAAATAGATCAAAAAATGTCAAATTAAATGGTTGATTTTATTAAATATTTTATTTTTTGCTCAGGTGAATTGCCTGCAAATGTGATCCATAATTTGGACCAAGAGTTGACAATCCCAAATTTTTATGTTTAGGTTCTGAATTTACAGTTTCATTTAGGTTGTGAATATACTTCTTAGAATTATATGATAAAAGAAATAAGAAGATTTAGAAAAGATGGTTTGTTTATTGGAATAATATTAGAACCTTTTAAGGCTGGAAATAAAACACATATGTCCATGTTTATTGTGTGTGTATAGTTTATACTTCTGGGAAGTATAATAAACAGAAAAAGGGGGAGATTTAAGAAGAGAATGATACTTTATTGAATAGAAATATAGAATAATATATAGTATCATGACAAGCCACATGCTGTCCATGTACGTCATGGGGATCACGAGGCTTATCTGAGTAATGTTGCTATTAAGTCACAAGGCTTAATCAAGTTGTGTTCCATTTAGGACCTGGATTGAGTGATCTCTGTCATAGATGGTTGACTGATAATGGTGCCACCAGTTTTTTGACTGGCCAGTGATCCATTTATGAACCATTTGGTGTTTTACTTGGGGTGTTAATTTCCAAGAGGGAGTAATCAAAGATGTTGCAACATCTCCCCTTGGGGTACTAGAAGGCAGAGCCTTGGGAATTTTCCTAAGTGTGTTGGAGACGCAGGCCTGGTATTGATCCAATTTGGCGTTAGGAACAGGGAGTCTGGAGTTTTGTTGGGCTGTTCTTGCTTTGCATAGGTGGAGACAATCACGGTGCATATGTTTCATTTCAGTCCAGTCCCAATCCCTTTGATGATGTAGATGTTGTTGGGCTTGACTTCTGTGACCGTACAATAGACACTGTTGATTATCTAGCCAAATAAATACTCCAAGATATCAAGTTGCTCTGTTTTTGTTGTTTGTTTTAGATAGATAGGATTGGCTGGAATTCTTCAGAAAAAGATTCCTGAGAACTTAGTATCTATATTCAATAAAAGAACAGAAGGCAAGATTGGCCAAATCAATCTTGGAGACTAGGCGTCTCAAAAACAATTTAATTAACCAGGAAGATTAATTAATAGATACATGGGAATATAATTAATGAGGTTTTAATTATATTGGTTTATTGCCTTGACTGTGTCAAGAAGTTTGGTTAGGTTTAATCAAAATTAAATCCCCAAATTTTGGGTTAAAATTGCCGCTTTGGCAAATTCATTAGGTTGGAAGCGCTGAGGCGCTGTCTGGGAAAATTGCTGGGTGCTGTGGTTGCGCCTGGTTCAAGTTTTGAAGCATTTAATAAGTTTTAAGGCAAAAACCCATTAAATGCAAAAATAACTAAATAAAGGTAAGGATGCCTAGGAATTCAGGTTTGATCAGCTGGTTCCCAGTTGGAACATTGGTAGCTGAGTTTTGGGATGTGAAATCCACAGGGTTTTGGCGCCAAGAGCTGGGGAAGCTCCATGATGAATTGGTATATTAGGATGAATAGAGTCAGGTGACTTCTTTCCATTGTAGGTTGGTTCTCATAGGTTGAGAAATATTGGGGATCTTTAAGGTAAAGATCTAGGTTTAGATGACTCAAATGTCATAGACCATGTGATATGATTCATAGGTTGATTCAGGAACTGGAGTGGTTTTCAGCCAAATATGCCCCAAATGGTATATAAGCAAAAACAGCTAATTTTAAATAAAGATATATTGTCAATTTCAACGCTTTCTCCTCAACTTCTTTTTAATTATCATGTCTTCTTTATTAATATTTGGAAGAGCAAAATTTAGAGTGCTTTGCTCAAGACTGCTGCTGCAAGAAATGAAGTTCCTACCAGCTTGCTTGAGGAGGCTTGGGCAAGTCTGGAGGTCTCTAAGATTGCACCTGAGGAATCTTTGGTAGAAGTGAAAGCGGCTTTTGAAGAATTATACTCCAACTATTTTTCCAAAGAAGGAACCCCGGCACAAGAAAATTGATTTTATGCATGGGACTCCTGGAACTTGCTGTTAGGGTTTGATGAAATTTTGCAACAAGTAAAGGATAAAGCCAATTGTGAAGTTGAGGCGTTAAGAAACAGAGAGTAAAAGAGTGTCGCAATTATGGCTTGTTGGAGAGATGACAATAAAGCATTGTCTCACAAAATTGCCTCCCTGGAGGCAAAGATCCTCAAAGCTTTGTCACAGGAAGGTACCAGTAACAAGAGTCAAGGGCAAGATAACAGTAAGTTTGACTTGTTAGATCTGGATCTGTCACAAGTTCCATGATGATGCCTGGTCCACACAATCCTGGGTCCAATTTGTGTTGATCATGATTGACAACCCAGATTTTGTCACCACCTTTTAATCTCTCTTGTTGTAATGGGATTGCTTCCCTTTTGTTCCTTTGGTGTTCCATCTCCTCTTAGTCTTTTCTGGCGTGTTGTACGTTAGGATTGCTGTTGTCTGGCACCTTTTTGGGCAGAGGTAATTGTGGTCCTGCGGCTGTACTGACAAGTGCGGGCTTTTATCCATAGACAAGTTCATAAAGGCTTTTATCTGTATTGCAGTTAACCCTTGTTCTACAGACCATGAGTGTAGTTGGGATCATTTCAACTCAGGACTTTGGATTGTTAGCAGATAACCTACTGAGGATTTCTACAAGCACGCCATTTAATTTTTCTACTTGTCCATTTGCTTGAGGGTGATATGGGCTGGTAGTGATATGTTTTTATTCCATTATTGGCAAGGTAGATATTGGTGTCAATGGCCTTAAGTTTGGTGCCTACATCTGTGATTAGGAGGTCAGATTTACCAAACATGGCTATGATTTCTTTCCCAATGAATTATCTCACATTGTTGCCTTTGTGTTCATTATTGACTTGCGCCACGGGCCATATGGTTGCATAGTCAATAGCTGTTATGATGTAATTTTTGCCCTTGTTTTTACCAGGCATTGATCCCACAATATCCAGTGACCATACCTTGAAGGGTTGCTTGATGGATATGGGTACTAGTGACTTGGGTGGTGCCTTGGTTTGGGCATACTTCTTGCAGAATTTGCATTGTTCCGGTACCTCTTTGATATCATCTAGTATGTTGGGCCACCAGTAGTGTGTCTTGAGGTATTTGTGTAAGTTTCTACTGCAGGTTTGTCCAAGGTCTCTGTGATATTGGAGGATGGTGTAAATCTTTTGAGTTGCTGGGATGTAGGGTATGGTGTCACCATTTGGAAGTATTCAGTGTAGCGTACCATATACGTTTTTTTGAACAGGTATTTGTTCTTAAGGACTTTCTCTTGGATGTCCATTGGTGTTCCAGGTGGGAACCCTTCCTGGAGATTTCCCATGATTGACATGGGCCAGTTGGGGTCATCATCAGCACAGAGGACATGTTTGCTGTATAGCCTTGACAGGGCATCTGTAGTAAGCATTTTCTTGCCTGGCTTATATTTGATTTGTATGGGGTATCTCTGTATGAGACTCATCCATTTTGCTTGTCCTCTTGACAGGTGTTGTTGTGTTTTGAAGAATACCAGCAACTTATGGTTGGTGAGTACTTTGAACGTTTGGGCTCCTTCCAGATAGCATCACCATTTCATGAGGCAATGTATGATGGCTACCAATTTCTTGTTGTGTATGGGGTATCTTTGTTCACTGTCGGATAGTTTCCTTGACTCATATGTCATGGGGAGGAAGTCTTTTTCTGCTGTTTGGATACAGAGTACTCCTCCTACGGCATAGTCAGAAGCATCTGTTTCCAGTTAATAGACTCCTTTACAATTTGGATAATGGAGGATAGGGGCAGTGGTCATGCGTTCCTTCAGCTGGCGGAAATGTTGGTCTTGTAACGGTGTCCAGACAAATTTGGTTGTTTTCCTGGTGATGGCTGACAAGGGGGCTATCAGGGCGCCCCATTTGGGGATGAACCTGCATAGGTAGGCTATCATTCCAAGGAAAGTGTGGAGTTTGCTCTTGTTCCTTGGGGCTGGCATCTCTGTTATAGCACTTATCTTATCTGGATCTGGTTTGATATTTTCCTTGCTGATGATATGGCCAAGGAATGAAAGTTCAGACAAGAACTCACATTGGACGGCTTGGCAATCAGTTGGTTGTCTTCCAGGGTACAGAGAACTGCATGGACGTCTTTCCAGTGATATTGCAGGTTGGGTCTGTAAATGATGATGTTGCCCAGGTAGATAATTTCTCTTTTTACAGTGTGTTCCTTGAATACTTCATTCATGAAGGTTACAAAGCTACTGGGAGTGTTTGTCATGCCAAAATTGAGAACAACACATTCAAAGGATCCATATTTAGTTTGAAATGCGGTCTTTGGAATGTCTTCAGGTTTCACGCAAATTTGGTGGTAACCTGATGTCTAATTAATTTTTGTGAATATTTGGGACCCCCCTAGGTCGTCAATTAGGGGTAGGGAATACCTGTTCTTAATTGTGACCATGTTGAGCGCTCTGTAGTTAGTGACTAGGTGGTGTCCTCCATATTTCTTTGCCACAAAACAGACTGCAGCGCCAAAAGGTGACTTTGATGGTCTTATGAGTCCTTTTTCAAGGGCTTAGTCAAGATAAGCCTTTAGGGTGTTGTCTTCTTGTAGTGTGAGGCAGTAGATAGATTGTGCTTTAGGTACACTCCCTTTGAGGTCAATTTTGGGTTTTATGCCACAGTCAAGAGGTAGTCCTGGCAGTGTCTCTTGGAAGACAGCAGGGAATTCACCAACTAGCTGGTCTCTGATGGGGTCTTTTTCATGCTGAGTCTCTGTATTTTTAAAGTGGATGACCTTGTATGTACAGGTACTTCAATCAATTTTGCTAGGGTTGAATTCCTTTTCTGTTTCCATGATTTTCACAAATACATGGTCTCTCATAAGTGTATCAAAGTGAGTTGGGTAAACATGGTGGTTTACTTCTCCTCTTTAGATGGTGAGGTTAGCACTGTCCCAGTCAATGTGAGGTTTTGGTCTTTTTCATACAGTCCAGGCCAAGTATAACATCATACTTGGGGATTGGTATGATTGGGCCGCTGAAAGTGATTTGTATCTCTTCAATTTGGGCGCGGAAAGGTTTAGCCTCTTAAGTGACTGGTGTGCTTTTGTTGTCTGCCATAATAACTGTGGTGCTCAAGGGTTTTAGGGATGGTCTGAGTGTAGCTGAGCAACTGGAAACACAACAAGACTAAATTCTTCTTACTTAACAGAACCTCTATTTTTGGGCCTGCAAGTAATCTAAGATTTGTAGGTCAATTGTTATGTTTTTATGGTGAATGATTCTGTTTATTGGGGACCTCTTGGGGTCTTTTTATACTTGGAGGGAGAGAAGGGAAAAGAAAAGGTGAGTCATGCTGAATAGGGTCTAGAATGTCAGGCAATGAGCTTATTCTTAGAGGGCTAAAACATTTTGGGGAATATTCAAGGGAAAGGGGTTAGATTGGGCAAGAAGAGAACATTTAGGCATGTGATCTGGGGTCAGGTGGTTGCAGCAATAGTAGGGCTGTCTTTAGGGAATTAAGTGTAGAATAGGGTTTCAGACTACTCTCTTTGACATCCACATTTTGGCAGAAAGAAGGGTGGAAGATCAAATAATCAATTTACATAGTGGGATAAACAATGGGTCATTAATTGCCATATATAAAACATCTTTCAATGGGTTGCCAATCAATGCATCTGCGGCTAGCCGCAGATGCTCTGATTGGTCACTAATTGCCATATAAAAACTCACTCCAATGGGTCACTCTCTGACGCATCTGCAGCTAGCCGCAGGTGCGTTGATTGGTCTATAATTGGAAAGGACACTATGTAATTTGGAGGGTACTCTCCAGGATAGATTATAAAAAAGGGCAGCAGTTCCCCTTATACTTTTCTAAATAAGGAACCAGTCCAGATAAGGCAATACTAGGGAGCGGTATCCTGCACCACAATAACTCTCCTGATTTTGCTTTGAGTGGTTGGCAATTTCATGAGGTCAGCAAATTTTTTGTCAACTAGGGACTGGTCTGCTCCAGTGTCAAATAGTGTGGTGCCCTGATATCTGCAAAAATGGAAAGGATAAGTGAGGAGTTTATTTCCAGTTTGGGCGGCAAACAGTAGAGGATTGCTGGAGGGTACTTGGATCATGGTGATTGAATCCACGTCCTTGTTTCTGTACAAGTCTTGTAGGTTGGGGAAGGGCGGCTTTCCTAAGCACTCCCTTGAGCTTTTCCCTCCTTGTTAGTGTCTTTGGTGCTTGCCTGGTTGGCTTGCGCAGTTCAATTTCCAGTTTGAGGATGGGTGTTATTGGCTTGGTTGCCTTGCTTATTGGGTTGAGGATCCTTCTTGGCTAAAGGACTCTCTTTGCACTTGTTGGTTGTGTGTAGATTGTCATATTTTTGGGCCGCATGTTTGCCTGCCAAAAATACTTCTTCAAGGTTCTTGCAGTGGGTCATATCAAACTGACGTATAATGTGTGTGGGGAGACCATTATAGAAGTCTAAATGTGGCCCAGGTTCATCAAAGTTAATGGTGTTGGGTGTGCAGTCACATAGGTCTTTGTATGCAGCAATGGATTCCTCAATTGCTCCTGTCATCTTGAAAGTTTCAAGTTCTGTCATGATTATAACATTGGAATCATTCATGGCAAACTTTTCAAGGAATGCGCTCTTGAACAGTTTCCAGTCTCCATTTTAGTTGGGGTGTTGGGCTATCCATTCACTTAAAAAGCGTGAGGCGGTCCCTGTAACGCTGAGGGCAATTTCACTGACACAGAGTCTTTGGGGGTACTCCACTTGTTCAAATTTTCTTTGTGTACTGTTGATCCAAAGAGAGGCGTTTTCTTGGTGTAGGCCTGCAAAGGCCCAATCTCAGCTGTGCGCAGGCGCTGGAATACAATATTGGGTATTTCAGGCTGCTGTGGTGCTGTTGGGATTGGAATTGTGGGTAATAGTATTTGGGCTTTGAGAGTGTTGTTTTTTTGATGGGTACAAGGACGCTGCCATAGATAACAAAACCTGCGGGGACGTCTTGCCCTTCTTCATAGTCTCTCCAGCCGTTAAGGAGTACCATTGCTTGGGTCCTTTTCTTAGGAGGAATTTTTCCTTCAAGTTGGGTAGCTATGGAAAACCTACCTGTGCTACCACTTTTGAGTTTATACTTCTGGGAAGTATAATAAACAGAAAAGGGGAAGATTTAAGAAGAAAATGATACTTTATTGAAAATGAATATATAATAATATATAGTATCATGACAAGCCACATGCCGTCCATGAACATCATGGGGGTCATGGGGCTTATCTGAGTAATGTTCCTCTTGAGTCACAAGGCTTAATCAAGTTGTGTTCCATTTAGGACCTGGATTGAGTGATCTCTGTCATAGATGGTTGACTAATAATGGTGCCACCAGTTTTTTGACTGGCCAGTGATCCATTCAGTGAACCATTTGGTGTTTTACTTGGGGTGTTAATTTCCAAGAGGGAGTAATCAAAGATGTTGCAACATGTGTATTTTTAAAAGGGGCCATAGCCAAAATAAAGAACTGGTCCTAGAAAAATATCTGAATCAAAAATGGGATTAATTTTTACTTAGTTTTCTTGATAACTTCTCAAGAAAATGATTTCCAAAAGAGAAAATCAAATTTTTTAACTGTAGGGCATAAAATACCACCTTGAAAAACTTTTTACTGTTTTGATGTGAAGCCAATAAAATAAGGGGACATGCACTTTGTAAATCAAGCCTTCTATAGCTCTATCAAAAAAGCAGACCATTGTTGAGGGACTGGATGTACCAGCATTCTGGCTGTTGCCAACATACATAACATCCAACCATTGCCTGGTGTGGCGCTAAACAACTGAGAGATAACCTTCCCAAATTATTGGCCAGCCAATTTCCCAAGACCCGTCTGGATATCCAGCTATGCTAATCTGATTTACAAATAACCTCCAATACTTGGTCCAACTTGAATACCTGCCACAACAAGCACAATATATAAGTCTATTATATTATTCAATAAAAATCATTCTCTTCTTCTCCAAATTTATCTTCTAAGCTTCCCCAAAAAAGTTGCTCCTCATCACCATTATACCTACTTCAAAAGTGAGCTTGTTCTGTTTTGACTCTTGTCAAGATTTTGTGGTCTTGAGGAATTTTTTTTTATTAAAGGACACTGTATTAGGAGTGTTGATAGGAGACTTTATGGCAGCAGTCTGTAGCTACCAATTGGGTCTTAGGGTACAGCTACAGCTGGGCAGAGTCCTGTGGGCCATAGGAGAAAATACACGGTTCTGAAAGTAGACGGCAGCGCGCTCTACTCAGATAGTTCTGACTACTAGGCGTCTGCTAGGAGTATACTAATAGATAAAGACCTTCAATCTCTATTCTCAATGTTGAATATTCTTCTCAATCTCTAAACAGGAGAGCACTTTTTATAGGGTGAATAAGCCCTCTTGCCAGATTGTAATCTGACGCATCTAACTCTTACTAGTCAGTCTATCTGTTCCCCAGACTTCTAAAATTAACCCCAAAGTTAGGCATCCATGCTGGTCTGGCATGGGACTTCAATAGATTACCAGACCTCAGCTTACCTCATCAGCGTATTGGCAGCATCTTGATTAAAGTTTATGCATGTGCAAGTTTGCTACCCTTTCAATTGAGTTTTTACATCATTCAGTATGCATTTAAACAACCTTCTAAATTGATCATTGATTTTGAGGCGTCTACAAGCACAAATGTTTGACAGCAGCTATCTTGCATTATTATTCTTGAATCACTCTGTCTTATTGGCTAAGAGGTGTTCTGTGATTTTAGCAAGAATCATCAAGCCTGTTTGCTCAGGTTTAATCCAATTAGAGAACTATTATTGGATCAGGATTAATCTTTGGAGTAATAATCAATGTGCTGATCAGCCAAGGCCAAGAGTGGGATCAGCTGATGCTTCTTAAAGCTTGCCAGCTGCATGGCAATTGGCTGTCTAACCAATCAGCTAGGGAAATAATGGTCAAGTCTACCTTATTTTTCCAGATTCCTGACAACCCTTATTACTTTATTTATGATACTTACCTTATTCCAAAACTTTAAGTCTTAGGAAACCATTGACAAAATTACTAAAACATTTTGGCTATTTTAAAGTGAAATTTATGTGAAAATAAACATAATGATGAAATGATGTTAAAATAGATTCCTAGGAATACCAATGTCAGAAACAAGGTTGTTAAAGTATTTGTAACTATTGCCTTTTAATATCTTTGCATTAGGCTTGATTAATCATACTTAATACTCTTGAGATTTCCTGATGATTTATCAGATCTTTTAATTATAGAAAGGATATTTGCTATTTTAATTTTTGTTGTATTATCCTTCTTTAACAAAGCTGTGTCTAATTATTATTAAAAGCTAAACATTTTTTGGTACTCATATTGCATTTCTTTTAAATAAATAACTTTTCTGTTTTCAAATCTATATTTTTAATTAATATACAATATCTTTAAAATCTATGGCTCTAAGAAAAAAACAACTCATCTGTGAGTGAAAATAACTCACCTGCGTGGGTGGGACCACTTCACGCAGCAATTGAGTGTGTCAAGGTGCAAGTCCTTGGGATATATCCTGTCAAGTGATGTATACTCAATAACTTCCTTTGGGGGGGAACAAAAACTCAAAAATAACTCACCTATAAACAAACTCAACTCAGATTAAAAATCAAAAACCAACAAATCTATATTGATTCATAATAGATTTGGGCACATTTTTATTCCGTTCTGAGATGCATAGATTCTGTTTACATCTGAAGATTTTGCTTACTGATGAGTTTTTTAATTATCAACTTAGCTTTAAAAAATTACTGTGACTAATTCTATCTAGTTTTAATCCCCCTAATGTTAAATATGTGTGAATTTTGGGGGAGATGACTCCTTTCTGAGTTTGTATGATAGCTTTTTAACAAAGGGAACCTCATATAATGATCCAATTATCCACTCCCCCAGAACTCATGTACATAGTATTACAGGTTTCCAAAAAAAGTCTCTGCTTTTAGAAGTTAATCATTTTCTCTTTGTGTTAATGAATCATTGTGTATTGGCTTCCTGTTTTAATTTCTGAATATTCAATGATCCTACGCTCTCATCACCTGGTCTCAGGCTCTTGATACATTCAAACAGATTTAATCTTTAATTTCTAACAGTGATGAAAGTGTAGCCTTTGATATCTTTTGCAATTTAGTTTGGACCATAATACAATCACTTAGCCTGAAAATAGACTAAAGATTAGATTATTTGGTTGTTATTCACCAAATATTAATTTAATACCCTGACAGCTATGATCATGACTAAATATTTGTTGTAGGGAATTTCAAAGTTATTAAAATTTACAATCTTTATTAGAAAAATCCCATGTAATCAATTATCTAATAATAATTGAGGGATTAAAGTAAATATAAACTTTCAGATCTAAATGATGGGAGTCTAATATAAATTTTTAATTAACAGGAAGGCTAATTAATAACCAGGAAGATATTTATGGTAATTTAAATAAATTTATTGAAAGTGATTGGCTGTGTTGTAATTGTAGCAGCAAAGGGTGCTAATTTCTACAAACAGTTGGTCAGGGACCTATTTCTCAATACTATACCTGGGGAGGGTATAGTGGCAGACTTTAGGACAGAAGAGTATAAAGGTATAATGACAAAACTAGTATTTATTGTGATAGTGTCACAGTTATATAGTTCAAGGCAGGGGAAATTCCACCAGGGGAAGGGAGGTACAGACAGAATGACTTTCCTAATGGAGGAGAGTGTAAAAGCACAGCAGAAAGTCCTGTGTGAGAGAACAACCAGTTTCACACGGCTTTCCTTAAGGAGGCAGATATAAATAACTTTGTTGTTCTATTATTAACCTCAGAAGTAAAGCCCGTGCCTTATGCACATTCAAAAGGCGCTTCAAACACCTGTTTTAGAGGCATTTTAAACATCTTTATCCCTAGTAAAATCAGGATGCAATAGAGTGATTGCACAATTGTTCTGTTGCTTAATCCCTAGGTGGACAACTTAACATCTAATCCATTCAGGATCTGCAACATTTCTCTCCAAAGATTAGACAACAGGGTTAAAAATGGCTGGCGTCTCAAGGTGACAGCTATGGTGAACATTCCCTCTAAAAGAGTTCAAGAAGAGTCTTGAAGAAGGTGCAAGTGATAATTCCTAAGAGACCCAGGCCTACCAAGGCAGTGGAGGTGGATAAGGCCATTAAGAAACATGTAGTCTTCCATGATGTGGATGGCAGCTATCTGGATTTGGGGATTCAGCTAGATCAGCTACTGGTTCCTCATCTGGCCTTAGTGGGGACAGAACCATTATTTGCTTCATTGTTCCTAGCTTTTAGTGAGCCCAAGGAGGTGACAGGAACTGGGTTGTAAAAGGGTGACAGCATCCATTGGCGGTTCTCAATGCAAGCAGCAGAAGAGTACTTGAAGGCTCAGTTGTGGATTTCCAATTTGAGGGCCAAATGCTCTTGGTCTTGCAGCAGGGGACGGTATCCAGCATAGTCAAGTCAGTCCTTTGCGCTTGGGCAACACCTGGGGTTACCAAGGCTCAATCAGTCAGTTGGAAAACCTCTGACAACTTTGAGCAACGTCTTTGGCAAGCCTTCCAGGAAGTGTTAAAGTCATATACAGTGGAGGGGACTGCTCATCTGGTACCAATGGTGATGGCTGGCAATCTTGTTCTTCAAGGGACCAACCACTGTGATACCAATTGGGAGGAGAACATGGGGGTCTTCCTTGAGTGAACCTTGTCTATATTCTACGGGGTGGGTGGTCAGGTCCCAGTAGAGTATGCCCTTTGCAAGAGTCTTCTGTGGGACTGTATCTTCTTGGGGGTTGTGTTCCTGTGGACATTGGGGTCAATTGTATGTCTTGTTTGGTGGGGGTTTGCTTCCCAATCCTTGGTCATCAGCTTTGCAGATCTGTAGGCAACCAGTTGTGTTTCCTGGCTGCCATTCAGGTGGTAGAACAGTTGGTGCAGTATTGGAAGAGTCTTGTCAGTCTCTAATAAACACTTTGTTCTTTCATTATTATTCCTTATACTTTGGTGCAACACTATCACAAACAGGACAACAACCCATGAAATTTTTTAATTATGCTTTTGTTTTTTTGGTTTGTTGTCCTCATTGGGGCTTACTCTTAGTCACTAGGAGCAGCACACATATACTGAACGTGTACTCTAGTTATCAATTGCCCAGAATGGGGCTCCTTAAAGGTGTAGGAGTTGGGGACAGTCTTCTGGATAACTTGAACTGGGCCTTGCCAAAGGGAGGCAAATCTGGATTTGTGGCTGTACCATCTATTGATGAAGAACTAGACTGAGTCTTCTACCAGGTAAGTGAGTAAAGCAGGGCGTCTGGATGAAGCTTTTTCTAGGTCCTGCAACTTATGGTTTAAGTTTACAGTGTAGGCCTCTGATTGCAAGAAAATAAGAGTTTGAACCAGCTTGTTGAGGTACGCCTCTGGGGACACAGCCAGGCTGGGCTTTTTCAAGCAATATAGTAAAGGGGGAAGTCCTGTTTTCCAGTTGTAGAGCAGTTGGAAGGACGGCTTGCCAGTGGTATAATGATACCCAATGTTATATGCAAAGGTGGCCGCAGGCAGGAAGGTATTTCATTCAGTCTCATGTTGGTGACTGAGCTTCCAGAGTATCTGGAACATGCTCTCATTAGTGTGCTCTACCATGCCATTTGTCTGTGGGTGATAAGGGTTGGATAGTGTCCCATATATTCCCATCAGTTGGTTGAGGCAGGGGATGATATAACTGGTGAAGTTGGTACCATTGTCTGTCAGCAGAATCTGGGGAAAACCATGTTTGTATATGATATTCTCCAGGATAAATGTGGCTGTCACCAGTGCAGATTGGTTGGGAATTGCCTTGGCCTCTATTCATTTAGTCAGATGGTCAACAGCCACAATGATAATCTTGTTGTGACTGTTGATAGCTGGCAGGTAGCCCACTACGTCAATGGCTACAGTGTGGAAGGCAAACCCAGGGCACACAAGTCTGTGTTAAAGCTTGGCAACCTTAGGTCTCTCAATGTTGCAGTCATGACAGTTGGCTAGTTTATCTACTACATCAATGTACATTCCTTCCAAGAAGCAGTGATGCTATAGCAGGGCTAACGTCTTCTGTATACCACCATGACCAGTAGTCTTTTGAGCAGCCACCACCAAGTTCATGCATAAGGATGGGCGTATGTACAGTGGCCAAGAGTCTCAATAAAGCTTCAGGAGTTGTCCCTTTAGGACCTTGGTATCAACAGCTAACTTCTTGTGAGCCCTCTTTATCTCTACTGGCTCCTCTTCCCACAAAAAAGGATCCTCCATAAGCTTTTCATAGAGAATGTCAGCCATGGGGGATACTAAGGCAACAGTGGGAAGGCAGGAGAGATAGTTTGCATTCTGATGGGCTGCTCTGGCTTGATGAATGATTTTGTAGTCATAAGCCTGAAGTTTAATGGCCCAATGCGCCAGACGTCCTTCAGGGTCCTTGAGGGTCTTCAGCCATTGCAGGGAGGCATGCTCTGTTACAACCGTGAAATGTACCCCCACAGAGATACACTCTGAACTGTTGGTAGGAGTGTATTACAGCCAGACACTTGAGTTTGGTGACAGTTTAGTTCATCTTGTTAACATTAAGCGTGAGCAAGCAGTATCCTACAGGGTGTTCAAGTCTCTTAGAGGCCAGTTGGGAGAGGAAACCCCCAATTGCAGTCAGGCTAGCATCTTTATGCTCCATAAATGGCTTTACAAAGTCAAGGTAGGCTAGTACAGGGGCTGCAGTCAGTGTTCCCTTGAGAGCATTGAAGGCAAATTGGGTTGCTGGGCTCCAGAAGAATTCCTTATCAGCTTGAAGCAGCTCAAAGGGGGTTGCCAAGGGATGCAAAGGTGGGGGATGAAGTGACAGTAGTACCCAATCATCCCAGGAAGACCTGCATGTCCTGCTTATTGGCTGGGATCTGCATTTCTCAATGGCTTCCACCTTCAGAGGTACAGGTCAGAGTCCATCTTTACTAACAATCACCCCAAGAACTCAAGGTGCTCCTTGAAGAAGTTGCACTTGCATGGCTTGAGCTTGAGATTGGCTGCAAGTAACCTCTGAAAGACTTTCTCCAAGTGCTGTAGGTGATCATTAAAGGTTTGGGAGAACACATTAATGTCATCCAGGTAGACTAAGACACTGGTGAGTTTGAGGTTGCCCATCACCGCATCCATAGCCCGTTGGAAGGTAGCCAGGGCATTGGACAGACCTTGGGGCATCATTGTGGATTGGAATAGCCCTTGATCAGTGATGATTTCACATTTCTCTTTATCAGCGGGGGTAGATTGATCTGCCAGTACCCACTGATAAGATTCATGGCGCTGAAGAACTTGGCGCCACCCAGTTGGTCCAAGGTATTGTCAATGTGAGGGAGGGGATATGAGTCCTTCTTGGTAACAGCATTCAGTTGAAAGTAGTCAATCACCACATAGTTACTGCCATACTTTTTTTGGAAATCAGGAGAGGGGAAGCCCAAGGGCTCTTACTGGGGACCAGTAATCCAGATCTCAATAGTTTCTGAAGCTCTTTGTTGGCTATGGCATGATTGGCTTGACTGCGCTGTATAGGTCTCAAGCAGATAGGTGGACTGCCTTGGGTGTCAATATGATGTGCAACATCTGCAGCCTTGCCCAGGTCATAATCATCCTTGGCAAACACATCTTTATACTGAGCAAAGAGATCCATGGCTTGATCCTTTTGCTCTTTGGAGAGGCCATATATGAAGTTGCGGCTTATGACCAATAGCACCTTTGGTTGTTCACAGGGTAGACCCAACTCAGAGAAGTCTGCAAAGGGGGAAGTCTCCTGCAGGTTGTCATGCTCTTCCAGTCATATATTAGCCATAAGTTGGTGTTTGGAGACAACCATAGCTTAACAACTTATGTTGGCCAAGAGTATGAGTACTGTGGGGTTCCTGGCCACCAGTTCTCATGATATGTCCTGGGTCATAACCTGGGATCGGCTTGGAGGAGTTGTCATTTACCAACAGTGGTAAGTAGTTGATCAGAAGCTTGTACTTGGCCTGCATAACTGCAAACTCTTCCAGCACCTTTCCAATCACTATGCAGGCATCCCCACCATGCACCTGTACTTCAGCGGGTGCCAACCCCTCTGTGGGTCTATATCACTCTTGTAACAACCTGATAAATTCATTTCCTATAAACTCCCTTCCTCTATCTGTCATCTAAATATGCTTAGTAAATCTCCCAAACCTCCTGGGAGGACTTACTAGTGGCAAATCTCCTACAACTCTGGAAATAGGTATCCTCTTTTCCTTGACCAGGGTAAAAGATATGGGGTAGTTCACTCATTAGACTTGTATTCTAATTACTGGAAATTTGGGAAGGGGTTGTAATAGGCCTTTATTCACAGTCAGAAGGAAGATCCCCTTAGAAACCTTCTGATATAATGCCTGGGTAAGGGAAACAATATGGGATTGCCAATACTGAGAGTCCTCCTTCAATCTCTTGGACTCCTTGAACTTGGTCTTGGGCACCTGCGCTTCAATCTTGGCTTATGCACCTTTATCTTGGTCTTCAGCTCCTTCTGTAGTTCTTGTGGCCTTTGTAATACACTTGATCCAGTCCCTGAAGAGTCTCAGATAGCTCCCCTTTTTATAGCTCCTTGTTTTAGACCAAAAATCTCTCTAGGACTCTGG
The DNA here is from genome assembly GCA_014839935.2 of Entomophthora muscae. Classification (NCBI taxonomy): domain Eukaryota; kingdom Fungi; phylum Entomophthoromycota; class Entomophthoromycetes; order Entomophthorales; family Entomophthoraceae; genus Entomophthora; species Entomophthora muscae. The sequence continues at coordinate 179,429 of QTSX02002909.1, read as the reverse complement.
TTTTCAAAATCTTAAACTATCCGGTTTTTCTCTGTATATGATAAATTAAACTTTTAAACTTACTTCAGCCAATAAAGCCCTGAATTTTCTGCTTCTGCTCCTCATTTTTTAGGCTTTAACTCTTAAGTTAAAGCCCTCAAAACACTGATTAAATAGACTCTGGCTTGCAGCCAATCATATGCCTCAATTCAACTGTTTTGCCAAAGAGTTTCCCCAGATGACTTGCTCTTGACTATGGTTCAAACCTGAGGCTGTCCTGCTCTGGGTAAACAACTGCTCCGTGTTTTGAACGAGTTTGCCGTGATTTTTGTCATGTTTCCCCAGTAAATCTTGAGTGCTTTCACGTATGTTTTACTTAAGCAAATTTTTAACCCTTGATTTTACAACGTTTCTCTGTGTTTCTCTGCGTTTTTCTCAACGTTTTGCAACTTTGAACCTGCTTGCTGCTTGCCCTTTTGCCTCTCCTAGTTGTTTTTGGCAAAATTTGCTCTTTTGCCCTCACAGTTTCTCTGTCCTGTTTCCAGCCTCTTTCTGGCTCCTTTCTGGCTCAATTCTAACCCAATAAATTCCCAGTTTAAATCCTGTATATTTTTTTCTTTCTCTTTTTTTCTTTTGTAGTATGATTTGATAATTAATTCTTTTTTCATACTATAATTTTGGCAGCATGAAATCCTTATTTAACTGCTTATTTTCTTAATATTTCCTTTTCAAAGACACCAAAATCAGTCTTCCAGCTTTTACTTCCAGTCTGGCTAGTCCTTCTAATTCATCTCCTATTCCTGCACTCACATCTTATGATCCTTCTGCCTTCTCTTCAACCATACCTCTCAGCTCATCAGTTTAACCAGCAATCAGTCCATCTTAGTTCATAGAACAGCTCCTTTCCAGTCATTGAACAGCCTATCAGTCTTCTGGCTACTTCTTTATCATGACCAGCTACCCCTGCATCATGATCTTTGAGCCCTTCAGCTTATCCTTAATAGAAGCCACCTTGGTTCTACCTTCACAATGAACCATTTTGGTTTCAAACTTCAATATGAACCAACAGTTCCTCAACTAGTTTTCACTGTGATCATACAGTCCCTCTTACTAGTCTTCTCTGCTGATCCCAAGACATGAACCACCTCAGTTCTTTATCTCAGTCCCTGTTACTAGAGCCTGTAGACCCAGGCATGAGTCTACATTGAACTGGTGTTTGACTGGACCCTTGTAAGTGGCAATTCACTTAGGCCATTCAACCATAGATCATCAAATTCTATGCTGTTGTTATTACTCACCCAGGTGATTAAGTCTGGGCTTTCAGTTGCAAAGTAATCAGCTTTACTTCCCAGAGGCCTGATCACACCAAGTTCTGAAGCTACTTCCCCAAGCAAACCGCCTTGGTAACACCTCTGTACAAATCTATGCCCTTCAATGCTCACTTTGGGTTTTCCCCAAAGCTCCCATAGGGGCATAAACATAGACACACTACCAGTCTGTTAGGTAAGATACTTGCTCACAGACCTCCTGTAAGCGTATCAGGGTTTGTAGAGCCCTCAGAGCTCTTCCCTTCCCTGGCAGCCCATACTACCTGCCAGGGGTCCAAAACTTACAGCCCTGGTAGGTGTCCCCTACCATGCTGGCACCTACTTCTACCCTGGCAGCCCGTGTTACCCGCCAGGGTCTAGACCTTCTCCAGCCTGAGCAGCAAACGCTATTTATCAGGCTGGATCACTCCCCACCCCAAAAATACAAAGTTTCCTGCTGAGCTATCTCATTTCTCACCCCTAGCAGCCACAGTTCCCTGCTAGGTGAGGACCTCTAGCCCACAGCAGCCAATATCTTCTACTGGGTGGAGACAACATCTTCCTCTAGTAGTCTTTACACCTACTATCTAGGCCTCACCGTCCCTAGTAGTCATCATTTCCTACTAGGCCTCTACCTGCAAAAAAATTCACTAAACTTTCACTTGGCCAACATAAGCCCTGCCTGCAAACCACCAAACATGTGGACCGTCACGGGGAACATACAATCATGTTTTTTGGGATTTAAACCTCTCAAGCCAAGGCCACAAATACCTTTCAGGATGAAGACACTATTGAAGACTTGGTAGTCTTGGCACCCAGCAAAGAAAAAAACAAAATTTTCTAATGGAGTCAAAAAACTCCTACCATGAGCTTAATGAGCTTGAAGTCTACCTTGATGCCCAATCAAGACCCTGCATCTGATGAAAATGTGAGCCTAAAGGCTGCATCAAAGATTATTGCTCAATAACAGAAAGGTAGTGCTACCCTTTCTAAGAACGCCAGCTAATGAACACCCCCTGCAACAGTGCCATTTTGCTGTCCTAAAACCTGTGAGTTTCAACCACCCAAATCCACTTTTTCTGATCTTATGATAAATCCTCAGTAGAAGATGTAAAGTCTAGCAGCAGGATACTATTTAAACTGTGGACCCAATATTATACTTTATCTTCATTTTTAAAAAAAGGTTATGAGATATTGGTTCTCTCAAATATTGCCATATTTATCTTAGTTATCTGACAATTCAACTATAATTCATCTGGTATGCCCCACCAACTGCAACTTATTGTCCTCTAGGTGTGCCCTTTAGTCCTGTTCACTTCACAGAGTACCCTTTGAAGCCTGAATACAGAGTTTTATTATCTTACAATATACTAGCACAAAATCCCTTGGCTTGTTCTAAAAATCTGACCAGATACAACAGAAAAAGCCCTTGGTATATTACTGAACCTAGACTGTTTAAAGATAAAAACAACTTCCTCTCTGTCTACCAGCTGGACATGAAGCCGCTCATAATTCCCAAACCAAAGCCTGTGTTTGCAACCAATCTCTCCCTAGCTTACACCAATAAGCTATTTGAGATAGTGTACATCACTCTCACAGGGATGATTGGTACTATAATACTGGCCATCATTATGTGGTTCTGGGTGGAAAAATCTATCATACCAAATTAAATAAGAGCAAATCTTATGATGGGCTTGCCCACTAGACATGTGCTCAATCTGATTCCGGAAAATGAAAGGCTGGCTATCAAAGGTTGGTTCCTTGACATCACGGCCTAATTTATTTTGGACTTTTCTAGGTGTTATTCAGGTGACAGTTTATATGACAGCCCTTTTGTTCTAGGATATAATTAAAGTCTATAAAAGTAATTATTATGAGATTATATGTGAAAATTTTTGATGTAAACTAATTAATTGTGTAATATCAATATTTTCCATTAATTGATTAACTAGGAACAGTAATTTTGTGAATGTCATGATGTGATTTAACCATCCATCTATAACTTTTTGCCTGTCACTTAAGTCTTTATGTTTGATCTATTAATAGGGCTGTATAGCTGTGTATTTGTGATTATTAGTTGAATATTTTAATTAGTCAATATCCTAAAATCCTGACACTGAATTATTTTTATTGTGAATAAAATATGTGCTGTAAAATATATAGATATAAAAAATAAAAAGCCTTTTAGATTGGGATGTGAACTCCCATCATTTCATCTATTCAGATATTAGTAAGCTAAATGATAAAAAGGCAAAATTGTTTTAGCTAATTTTTGGTAAATGTTTTTAATTGATATATAAGCTCACCAGATAGGTAATAACCTTTTTTTACCCCAACTAGGTTAAACTACTGATAAAATTTTAAATTCAGCCTATATAAAATAATAAAGTTTTGGATGACATGGATAAAATTTGCTAAAATCTTTATAATAAGCTTGTCTTGAAATCAAGAAATAGAGTCCTTAAAAATCAAGGTACCAATAAAGGAAATCCTAGAGCCTGGATAAAAACTCAAGTGATATAAACTTTATCTTATTTTACAAAAAAGCCCTTAGACAATTAAACAAGATAAAAAGATAAAAAGGTAGATGCATAAGCAGCAAACTTTATTAGAACTAAAGGTATTTCTGGAAGTCATTCACCATCTTTGAATGGAAAGGCTCAATATCATCACTATGAAAAGGCTCAACAAGATTATTGTATGCATAATTGCATTCTGAAGAAGGTTCAAATTGGTAGAACATCAGGTTTGATGGATTATAATCATCACTTTTAGCTCTGAAGAGGTTCGGGAGCGCTTTAGAGACTGCTGGATCAGCAAGAAAGGCTAATAGATGCAAGATGCCTCTTGAGTTTGTACCAAATCTATCCCAATAAAACAGGAAAAATATGTCATTCCCTGTAATATAATAGTGAAATATATCCAAATTGGCCGCAAAGTATGATAGGAAGCATGACAGTGGATACAAACAAGTCCGGTAAATTAAACTCTTCAAGCTTAGGAGTGAGACTATTCTTTCTGCTGGTTCTGCAGAACCAACAAAGCTCACTTTAAAGGAAGCACACATCTTAGATCTCACTTTATACACAACAATCAGTGAAATTGAAAGGCAGTAAAGGATAGTCAATGTTGAAAATACAGCAAAGTAAAGAAACTCAAAAGTCTCTATCAATGGGGATCCTGCTTTGAATGAACACAATCCAACTGAGTCCCTACCAAAAATCCCAAAAACTTTTTGTTAATAAGTTTAAAAATCTATTACCTAATAGTGGGACATCAAGAAATAGTGGTATCACTAATGAAACAATCCAGTAAAACCTTTCCCATTTCCAATTGGGCTTTTTACTGCAAAGAATGGTAAGATGTAAATTCAGTGCAATTGAGATATTCAAACACATATATATGTGATACATAAGGATTCCAAAAAATGCACTGATAGAGCATAATGAATCTCCTAGAGCATTTGGCATATATTCTGAAGTGTGGTTGAAAATATCAAGTACAGCAATTACAAGCTGCAGACGTAGTGAGACCCTGTTGACAGCAGATTGGTTATGTCGTTCTAAATATAAGTATTTTTATGTGTGGGATCTTACTTATTAAGAAAAATAGTGATATGACCAAAAGGGCACAGATAGCAGAGACCACATCTAAGCCTATAGCTATACGGTAAAGAATGTACATAATTTAAAATTAGAAATAAACTGTACTTTATATAATTGAGATGCATACCCACTTAAATTATATTGAAATGATCAGAGTACCTCCACCCCCTTTGAAGATCACAAAAAACTGTCTACTTTGGATCAGTTTCATACTGAATGCTTAATTATATTGTGATACAAATTCATTGGATAAAAACGTTCCGTTTATCTTAACCTGAACAAATAACTTGGATGAAGGATGTGGCATATTTTCAATGCCACTTTAAATCAAAATCGGATTATAAAGTATTAAAGTTTTGGAATTTTGGATTTTATTGATTTTAAAATTAATATGAACTTTGAAGCATGGATGGGCATCAAGTAAATCTGTTCTTCGCTAAAAATATAAGATAAATATTAATAAATCAGTAATGTGATAATGACTTTTGTAGTTTAGAGTAGTACAGCAGTTCACAGTTTAAATTGAATATTGTATGATATGATAGAGTTTTGCGGAAAACAGGAGTGCCATCATTTATCTGTTGGGTGGTAAAGCGTAGGTAAGATTTTCAATATGATGACTGGGCTCCACTGGGGTTGGATTTGGATCTGGGAGAAGATAAAAATCGATGACAGTTATCATACCGTCATTTACTTGGATCTCCCAGTACATTGCCTTTTCGACGGGTGACAAATTCTTAATAAATTAATATTTTAAAAATTTACTTTAATTTAAATATATGTTCTTATTTATTGGCTGGAATTGTTATCTTTCTAATAGGATTATCAATGTCTGAACATTTAGCCGGCCTAGTGGGTATCGTTATATTGTTGGATAAAATTTAAAATTGGAGCGCTGATCCTGATTGGTGGGTATATTGGGAACGTTTCAAAGATTTTGGCTTTTATGACTTTCAGAATACTGATTTAATACTCCTCGGGAAACTCTAATCAATATTGTAAGACACATCCTCTTCATAAAATCCCTCTCTGCTTCCACGATTTACCGAACCAATCAAATTGTGCCGACAAATTCCAATTGGGATGGACTACTTAGCACTGTAGGAAATACTGAAATAGTGTTAATAATGACGAAGCTTATGTGCATAGTACATATCATGTAAGTGATGAGAAAGACTACACTTGTTTAGCTGAAATTATAAACCGAAGTACGCGATAAAAAATATTCTTGGCTAATAAGTTTTTTGCTCACCATCAAATATGTTAAGCCTTAACTACTTTATACAGCATAGTATTTATTAACTGAAATTTACCTAAATACTGTAAGTGCTTACCAAAATCAAAACTGGACTTTTAGAAAAGCTGGTAAAAGTTTTAAATCCCAAAAAAATCTGGGTAACTAAAGTAAAGTCTGAAACCCCCATAGTCAATATGTTTAATGAAAATTCAAGACTTGTAAATCAAGGAAAACGAATAGCCCATAAGATCTTGATATGCTGATATGCAGCATAATATTATCCATAAAAATAACAAGGGTAACGTATAACTAAAAGATTTTTATAAGTCTTAGTTGTTGCTATAAAAAATCCTAAAAATAAAAAAGCCATTATTTAAACCTTTTAAAAAAGTACTTTTTAAAGTACTCAATATGTGATAAAATATACCATCGATGTAGATGTCTCTATAGCGGCTAATTGTATATCCCTGATTTTTAAGGCGAGTTAATTTTACCAGTACTTACAGAGGCATTTAACTACACTTTTTGTTAAACTGTAAGCTCCAAGGAAAAAATTCGGGCAAATATTTGTTATTTTTTGGTGTAGCATAAAACAAAAATCCATTGGTGTGTGATGGTGAAAATTGAGGGATAAAAAGACACGTAGGGGGATTAGAATTGTGCTATTTTTATAAATAAATAATCTCATTATAACTTTGAGACATAAAATAGACAACTTTAGACATAAAATTGTTCCTTTATTTTTACACAAAAAACAGGGGCTTCAAAAATAGATAACTTAGAGCCTAAACTATGATGATTCACTCCGAAAGCTGATACTGTAAATTCAAACCTAATGGCAAAAAATGTGGGATTGTCAAATCCTAGGGCTATTTTTGAATTGCATTTGCAAGCAACTCATATGAGTGAAAACTAAAATATTTAATGAAATAAAAATTAATTTTGACTTTTTATTTAAGTTTGCAAAGTTTTAATTCTTACTGGATAGGGCTGCAGCGTCCCACCCCCGGACAAAACCTGGAATATGTCCAAAGTTTCTCAAAATGTGGAAGGCAATATATTTTCTATTTAAAGCTTATTTTAAATCTGATCTTCTGGAATGCCGGAAAAAAGAAGATCTTTGTCTGGGGATGGGATGCTGCAGCCCTACTACTGGAGGATACTGACTAACTAAGAAAAAAACACCAAGAGAATGTGGGATACATTAATCAGAAATATAGGATTATAATGCAAAATTTGGTATTTTCTTAAGTATAACAGATCATAGACAATATGAAATAACTAACAAATATGGAATTTTGTAATTTTCAAATCCAAGAACCAAATTTCAAATCATAATTGAGGTGAATATAAAATAAATATAGTTTATTGGCATTTCAAACAGGAAGGTAAAGGATCTAAAGTGGATTCATGCTAATTCTTTTAGGAATCACAGGCATTCTCAAAGATCATCCAATTTTATTTTAGGACAACTAAAATTTAGATCCTACTATTCACCAATTTAACATACTTAAAAATAAAATTGACTAAAATATACACTCCTATTGTTGAGTCTGGTTATTTTTAATAAAAATTGTTATCTCTTTTTTTCTAGTAACCAAGTCAAAAAGCTGTTTCCTGGCCTGGATGAAATCATAAAGGACTACAATGAGTCTCCTAATAGTGAAGTCTTTATTGATGGCAAATTTTAACCTGTGGGCCACTTTTTAAGTATTACCCAGAAGTGTGCCCTTGTTTCTGTTTCATCTTTTATGGTCCTGTTTGCACATCATGTACAGGCTACTGCTAACCCAAATCACATAATTATACTGGCATCATAAATCAGCTAATTAAGCCAAGGGACCACCCAAGGAAGCCAGAATACAGGATTCCAATTAGATGACATTATTTGGCTTCCAAGACTGACACTATCTCCCCCAGAAAATAAGACTTCAAGATTCATAAGAGAACACATTTGCTGAAATTGTTTTGGAAATGGTTAAAAGTAAGAGATGTTTATGTCTCTTGGGGAAATAGCAGCTGCAGTGGGTTTTGCAAATTCCACTGTGGCTGAAACCTTGCAAGCTCATGCCAACTGTTGTCCCTCTCCAAAGAAGACTCTAAATGGTGCCTGTACATCAACTGACAGTGACAAAGCACACCTTCACATGTTGATCATCCTGTAATGAAACCCTCGGATGCGTCTAGTACAGGTGCACCTCAAACTGAGACTTCACAGCATCTTCACTAATAAGAGAACAGTCAATTCATAGATGCATGAAGTCATTGTTTCTGAAAGAATTTTAATCAATCAAGCTCTAGTATTCCCTGTTTGATGGACACTGACCCCTACAATTACACCATCATCAAATTCATAAAAGAGAGGGTAATTAGAAAACTTAATGATATCATCTTCTTGTCTTATGTAAAGTCACCACAAGTATCTAAGACTTTGGAGAAAAGCAGTTACAATCTGACGTATACAAACACAGCCCAATTTTATACAGAGTTATCTGAGTTTTGATGACAGTTTCCCTGATGAGTGTCAGCTATTAATCCCTTTATCAAACACCACAGATAGGTATGCTTATTAGACAGGGCTCAAAGACATGCTGGTAAAGTGGGCCATACAATAATTGGCACACAAATTTTTATTGGGTGCAGAGATAAAGCAATGTGAATGGGCTGCAAAGAAAATTGCTGTCACAGGTCATATCTTCTGAACCTATCCTGCTAATCACGCTGACATGCATCTTTCTTCTTTGTGTTTATACAATACTGAGTTTGCTATCAGGTGCTCAAAGCCTGTCACCTACAATGAACTGTGCACCCAAATTGAGAAGGGTTTGGAGCTTTTATCATCTATCTTTGTCCAAGACTTGTCCAATCTTATCATCTTTTATGCAAGTGATAGTGAAAAGTTGAGAAAGAACTCCTGCCTCTCTCTACACTCATAAATCAGGTTTGTCAAGTCTGCATATGTGACAGAAGAAGAATTTTAGCAATTGAGAGCAATTGGATCTTGTTGCTTCTTCCGACAACCTCCAGAATTAACTCATACAGAATGGAACATCCTCCATGTCAACAATTTCAAAAATTGTTTTTGCTTTATCCTTTATAATTTCAATGAAAAGATCAAAATAAAAATCAAACTTTGCTTCTATTATCAGTGTCAATTATTTAATCAAGAAAAAAGTAATATTTAATATTGAAAATAAGAAAAATATTTTTGAGAATTGTCAACATGGAGGATGTTCCATTCTGTATGAGTTAATTCTGGAGGTTGCCCTTCTTCCCAGTCAACAAACCCTGACTACCTAACTCCCCCATCAAGACCAAACCACCCACCTTCCAACCCTGTTGCAGATCCTGAATGAATTAGACAAAAGTATTATCCACTTAGGGTTTAAGCAAAAAAACTATTGCACAATTGCCATATTGCAACAAAGTTTTATAAAGGTTAATTACGTTTAAAATGCCTAGAAAACAGGTGTTTGAAGTGTATTTAGATTGCACATCCAGTGCGGGTTTTACTTCTGAGGTTATAAATAAACTGGAAAAATAATCACCACTTGCCTTCATTAGGCAAGGCATGTGAAACCATTTGTTTTCTTGTGCGGCTCTTTCTTCTGTGCCTTTACACTCTCCTTCTTTTGGAAAGTTCTTCTGTCTGTGCCTCCTTTTCCCTGGTGGAAATTCCCCTGTCTCTTACTATATAACTGCAGCACTATCTAAATAAATACCAGTTTTGTCATTGCTGTGTTCTGAGGCGCAGCACAGACACACAAGGGAAATCCTAACCTTAGGATTGGATTTGTACTAAGTCTTGGTTAGATGACAGGGAAGACTATGTGTTTACCTTGCGGCCCTGGATGAATAATCTCTACTAGTTGTGGCTAGAGACAGGCGCAGAAGTACAGAATACACAAAGACAAAAATGTGAATAGAGCTTAATTTTATTGGTGAATAGGAAAATGGAATATATAGTGGTTGGCAGTACCACAAAACACTACCAGGACGGTAGGATCACTTGCCACAAGTATGAGTGGGGCAAGTGAGTTACGCAGAGTCAAGAGCCTGAACAATTGTATTTCCCAATCCAGCCATTGACTCATTTTGAGAGGCAAAAGTGAAAGCAAGAGATTTGTCTTCAAAATGGCCCACCAAAGGCGAAATCAAAATACAGTGAATAGCAGGATTCACGACATTGCCCTCCCCTAGATTGGCCTTAGGGGGGTGGAATTTATAAAGGAATTTTGCGTACACTTGAGCAAAAGGACAGCCACTAGAGAGGAGCTTTATAGTGTATTTGGACCCTTGTTTAAAGGTCACTTCTAAAGAGCCAATCCACAGAGAGTCTAACTTATGTGTGCAACCACCTACTCTGTGTTGGTAGTAAAGTACATGGTCACCAACATTGAATTCAGGCAGGGGGGAGCGTCCAGGATTATTGGGAGAGAGATCAAGCATCTTAGTCTTATATGCAGAAGTGTAGGCAGTGGCCTGTATATCAATTATGTGGTTTCCTTATCCTTGATGTGATTGTCAGGATTCATGGCTTATCAGAGGTAAGCAAGGAGCCCCCAAGAGTGATGGGGTAGTAGCCTCTTGTCCATACAGCATAGCAAAAGGGGAGTATCCAGTGACACAATGTTTGCTAAGGTGGTATGCAAAGAGAGCGTCAGGTAAGTATAGGTACCAGTTGGCAGCATCAGAGTAGGTGAGCTTCCTCATGATAGAGACCAGTGTTGAATTTGCACACTCAACTGTCCCATTGGTAGAAGAATTGTAGGGGCAGAGAAGGATTGGTGTGATCCCAAAGCTTTGACAACAGAGGTCACCAGTTTGGCATTAAAATTAGTCCCATTATCTGAGAGCAACACTTGAGGACAGCCATGGCAATAGAAAACATCTTGTAACAGGAAGGCAGAAGTTGTCTTAGCCGTGATGTCCTTTGTAGGGCAAGCCTCTACCCACTTGCTGAAGTAATCAACATCAATCAGAATAAAGTAACATCCAGAACGTGAGCGGGGGAGAGGACCTACCACTTCAATGCTGACAGTGTGAAAGGCATGTTGCAGGGGAATTAATTTGAACTTGTGGGCAGCAGCTCAAAGCCTCTAAAGCTGGCAGTTGTAGCAGCTAGCTATGACGTCTGGGATCAGCAGGCAAAGGTTCTTCCAGAAGTAATTCTTTTGAAGCCAGTCATAGGTCTTGGCAATGCCTCCATGCCTAGTCTCTTTATGAGCTTGCAACACCAATGAGAGGCAAAGACTGGGTCGTACATAAGGCAGATACTGGTCTTGTACCTTCTTGAAGAGTTGATTATCACGTATGAGGATATCTTTTGATAGCTTGGACAAGGCCAGCTGTACCTCTTCTGTCTCACTTTTCCAAGAAGAAGGGTACCTAATTAGTTTGTATAACCAATAAGCCTCTGCAGGATGCAAAGCAAGAATGGGCATTCTGGAGAGCCCATAAGTGTTCTGGTGTTAAATCCCAGGGCAATGGAGCACAGTGAAGTTGTATCCTTGCAGATGTAGAGCCCATCTAGCTAGGCGTCCTTCAGGCTCCTTAAGCTGTTGTAACCACTTAAGCAAAGCATGGTCAGTGACAACTGTGAAGTGGGTACCATATATGTAGTGACAAAACTGCTTGACTTCATGCAACACGGCAAGGTACCTCTTTTTTGTGACACTATAGTTCTTCTCATGTTTGTTTAGCGCACAGGAAGTGTAAGACACAGGATGGTCTACACCCTTGTTGTTTAGTTGGGCCAGAATAGCTCCAATAGCAAGATCACTAGTGTTGGTGTACAGGATGAACTCTTTATTGTAGTCAGGATATGCTAGGATTAGCGCCTCTTTGAGTTTTTGCTTAAGGGTCTCAAAGGCTTGCTGCTGACTGGCAGTCCATTCAAAAGGGACATTAAGTAGCAGCTGGACTAAAGGTTCACTATTATTGGCAAAGTCAGGGATAAACTGTCTATAGTAGCCCATCATCCCTAGAAAGACTTTTACCTCTTGCAGGTTGGTGGGCAGAAGCATTTTGTCAATGGCCTCAACCTTCTTAGTCATTGGGCAAACCCTGGTCTGGGTTACTTCATGGCCCAAGAATTAAAGACATTCTTTGAAGAAGGCGCACTTAGAAGATTTTAGCTTAAGGCCAGCTTCTCAAATCTTTATGAACACCTCTTTGAGATGAGCCAGGTGATTAGTGAAGGTAGCGCTGAAAACTGTTATATCATCCAAGTATACTAGGTCACACAACAACTTCAAGTCACAGAGGATTGAGTCCATGGCCCTTTGGAAGGTAGCTGGGGCATTGCAGAGTCCCTGCAGCATGCAAGTAGGCTAAAAAAGACCTTCAGAGGTAATGAGCACGGCTTTTTGACAATCCTTGGGCAATAGGTCAACTTGCCAGTATCCAGATACCAGATCCATTGCAGAGAAGAACTTAGAGCCTCCAAGACTTTGGAGAGCATCATTGATACACAGCAAGGGGTATGAGTCCTTCTTGGTCAAAGAGTCTAATTGGCAATAGTCCATCACAATACAATGACCTCCATCTTTCTTCTTTAAGATGAGTAGCGGGGATGCCCAAGGACTTTGGGAAGGTGCCAGCAGCCCAGCGTTTAACAGTTTTTTGTCTCTTTAGATACCTGGGCATCCTGCACATGGCTGCGGCAATATGGTTTGGCACTGAAGGGTAGAGCGTTGCCAGTGTCAATCTGATGGATAACGCCTTTGGCTAACCCATAGTTGGTACTATCCTTAGCAAAGATGTTGGAAAATTGGTCTAGCAAGTCTAGCACCTCTTTCTGTTGAACTGGGGACAACTGTGGAATTCTTGCACAGTGAACAAGGATAGGACTTGGGGCTCATCCTCAGGTAGGTTAAAGTCTTGGAACGTGCCAAAGAGATGAAGAGACATGACATCAGGAGCTCTCAACAACTTGCCATATCCAACAACCTGCCCCCTAGACACGGTCATGGGGAAAGCAGTCAGGTTGGCTATCAACAATTGAACAGGGCCCTTATGGGAGACATCTAGGATCCCAGGACATAGACAAGGTTTGTTGCATCCTAACAAGGGGGGAGAGTACAACTCCAAGAAGGTTTGTTCAGGTAGTTTATATGATATCTGGGAGTCTAGGATGGCCTGGGAGCCAGGTGGGATGGTGACAGCAGACGTGGCTAGGAGAGGTATCCCTTCAGATGCAGGACAAGCCATGGGTGGACATTTAATGTTTGAGGAGTGGGTGTAATATTTGAGGTTGAAAACCCCAGAGTGATATTCTAAAGCACATGTCTTGAGCTGTTTCCCAGGTACTGTAATCAGCTCTTCAAAGATCAGAGGGACTTCATACCCCAGAATAGAGAGGTAATCATCTTTTAAGTTGATTATCTTATTATATTCCCTAAGGAACTGGGTGCCAACTAAGAGATTGTAACTCTTGTTTTCCAAGACAACTGCCGGCGCAGCTAGGAGAAGCTTGCCAAACCACATGGGTAGGGCAGAGTATGCCCCTATAGCGCGGGTCATAGACAGTCCAGCTGTACCATACAACTGGTGATAATTAAGGTGAGGGGCAAGTTTGAGTTTCTTCACTAGCTTGGAGGAGACAACGTTGACTGGCAAGCCAGTGTCTAAAATAGCCTTGATTTTAACTTTTTGAATGGATATCTCCACTTGAGTGGTAGTGCAACCAAAAGGTGGGAGGACAGCCAAGATATATTGTTCCTCTGCTAGTTCCTTATCCTACTTCTCAATTATGCATCTTAATCCTGGCATCTCCTTATACACAGTCTGGAGAGGGAGCAAAACAGAAACATTCTTGAAGACAGCGTCAGCAACCTCAGCAGCTTCTTCTGACAACTCCACTAGCATAGGGGATCTCTTAGCCTGAGTGAGGTAAGGGCAAGAGACAATTTTTTTGGCTTCAGGCAAAGGCTTAGCAGTAGTTGTAGTCTTTCCTGAGCTTAATTTATAGGGAACTGTAATGGTTTTAGGAACAGCCAGAACAGAGTACCCATATGCATTAGCGTCGTCAGCATCAGAGTAATCCAGGTCAGAGTTGTCAGAGATATCATGGAACAAGAGGAGGATAGGAGGAGCCTCATTATCAGCAGTCTCAGCATTAGATATAGAGGGAGGGACTAAAGAGACTGGGAAGAATTTTCAACCAAGAGCGTCTCTGCCTCTAGGTTGACTGTTCTTTTCCCACCTGCTCTTTTGGATCAGCTCCTTCAACCCGTGGATTGGTGCAAACTTGAGAATAATGACCTATCTGACCACAGTTGTGGCAACCTTGGCATCAAGGAGGATTTTGCAAGTTCATGCTAAGAATGCAAGGACCACAGGAAGAAAAACCAGAGTTAGAAGTAGCTTGACCTTCCCTAGCAACTGCTCCAGAATGGGTAAGGTACATATCTTGCAACAGCATCTTTATGCTCTTCATAGAGGAAAGCATAGCTTTATGGGCTTTAAAGTGAAGACACAGAAGCTGGTTAACTTTGAGGGCTTGAGCGCAAGCCATGTAGGCTTCATGGGCTGTCAACTGTCTACTTATTATCATTTGCTGTCCTTCCTTGTAGAATCTGTCTGAAAACTAAGCTAGCGTCTCTTTAGGATTGAAAGCAATATGCATGAAGGCGTCCTTCTTTACTTCCAGGCTAAGGTCACCACCAAACTTGTCAATTAGAAGCTGCTTCATATCTTCCCACGTCTCAATGGAGGGCAGCTCAGGCACCACCACATCCTGGCAAGTCAGATGTAGACAGGTCAGAATATGCTATTTCTTAACTTTGTCTGAAGCTTGTCTCATGGCAGTTTTGTAGATAGTTAGGAAAGCTACAATGGTTGAGGTTTTGGGATTGAAGACTTTCTTCAAGGTAGGCTTGAAGTGTGCTTCAGGAGTTGGGCCGCCATTGTTGCTATCAAGTACGTTTATACACAGGGAAAACTCTGCCTCAGATTCAGAGGGGGGCTGTCTAGCCCATAGCTGACAAACACTCTCTTCAAGGGTAGTCAGGATCTCAATAGCGCAGGCACCTGTATCAAAAGCTTGAGTGGTCTGTTGTGCAATAACATCTAGGCGTTGATCTTGGGTGGTCACTTTTGTGGAGAGCTCAGCCAGTCTAGAAGTAAGAGATGGCCCCACTGAGAGGTAAGGGGCAAACCTATCATTAACAGAGTCAATCATGTCATTCATCTCTTGTACGTCTCTATCCAGTTCAGTATAGTCCTGCTTCAATTGGTCCACCTTAGTAGCTAGGGCAATTAGTTCCTTAGTGCATTGTATTTGAGGAGCTCCTGGTAAGCCAGGGCGGTAACCATCTTCATCGACAACCCCAACTGGGCTAGCAGCAGTTGCCATCATTTCACATAGGGTGGCAAGTTCTTGCTGTAGCTCTGCAACTTGAGCAGTCAACTCAAGCACCTGGGGGTCAGGTTGAGGAGCCTCAGCAGGACGTCCTTGAATGCAAGTAGTTGTATATAGCTCTTGAATAGTGTCCCATATTCTTTGCTCTCAATCTTCTAAATCATCAGAAGGGGGAGAGGGAGGAACATCTGGCTTGGTTGTAGCTAATTCATTCACTTGACTCTGGAGTTTGGCTATAGCAGTAGCAGTGGTAGCTCTTTTTGGATCAAACACTGCACTGAGTTTATTAAGGCTGTTAACAGCAAAGTCTGCTACCTGCTGTAGTTGCTCAAAGGAATACATGCTGAATGATTGAGCTGTTGCATGAGTTGGTCAAAGTTAGTGAGATAAGCGTTTAAGGTGGAATCTACTTGAGTTTGCCAGGGTTGTTCTAGCTGGTGAAACTTGTGTAGATACTCTTTCACATATTTGGAGATGGACTGGCACATTTGTTTGAAAGAATTAACCAAACAGGTCTGGGAAGTAACATAGTTGCGCTGATTGTCAGATACCAAGGAAAACAGGGAATGAATCCACTGTTGGTAGGAAGCAAACTGATCCCAGTGATGAGTAACTGCTGCTTGTAGAGACAATATTTCTTGAATGTGGAGCCCCAACACCATTTGATGGTGGGCCAAGGAAGGCTGCACAAAGGACAATAGTAAGTGCTCAGTGGAGCCAGCCGCTGAGAGGAGATGTTGTGGAAATTGAGGGGCCACAATTAATTTGTAATATTTTGCCTGACTGGACTGCAGCTGAAGACAAGGGATGGCTCCTTCACGGGCTATCCCCAGGGCTACTGACATGACTTGTTCTAAGTCAGGGGTACCCATGGGGTAAGCAACTAGGCAGGGATCATTCCTGAGGTACAGTACAGTAGGGACAATAGGCAGGTCGGCAATATCTTCCTCAATAGGAGGACTAGTAATTTCAGGTGAAGTTGGCTCTTGTATAGGTGGAGGTGGAGGAGCTGAAAACGTGGATGCAAAAGGGATAACCAAGGGGCTTACAGCTCCTGTAGTGAGCACCATTTTTGTTGTGTTCTGAGGCGCAGCACAGACAAACAACAGGAAATCCTAACTTTAGGATTGGATTCATACTAAGTCTAGGTTAGATGACAGGGAAGGCTATGTGTTTACCTTGCGGCCCTGGATGAATAATCTCTACTAGTTGTGGCTAGAGACAGGCGCGGAAGTACAGAATACACAAAGACAAAAATGTGAATATGGCTTAATTTTATTGGTGAATAGTAAAATAGAATATATAGTGGTTGGCAGTACCACAAAACACTACCAGGATGGTAGGATCACTTGCCACAAGCATGAGTGGGGCAAGTGAGTTGCGCAGAGTCAAGAACCTGAACAATTGTATTTCCCAATCTAGCCATTGACTCATTTTGAGAGGCAAAAGCAAAAGCGAGAGATTTGTCTTTGAAATGGCCCACCAAAGGCAAAATCAAAATACAGTGAATAGCAGGATTCATGACAGTCATTATATCCTTATATTCTTCTGTCCTATTCAAGGCTGTCACTATAACAACTACAGGTATAGTATTAAGAGTTAGGATCCTGACTAACTAATTATAGAAAATAGCACCCTATACTGCTACTGCTGGGAATTTTGATCAAGCAATGCTGCCAATTATGACGGAACTCACGGATTGGGATTGCTACAACCAAATCCATAAATTAGTAGTAAAAAATAAAAAGATGCTAATTATGATGGAGCTTGTGGATATGAACTACAGCTACCAAATAACATAAATTGACAGTATAAATTATATGCATATTAGATCAGCAGTAGTCTGCTGACCTGAGCCTTAAAATAACCAATGATAAGCGCTGCTGCATCATTTAAGTGATACATAATTTGCCGCTGTGCCACTTTAAAAATACACAAGCGCTGTCTGGCTTTGGGTTAGGCACCAAAGCATCAAACTACTTTTACATCAAGCTCTGCGGCGCCAACTAAAAAAAATGCAGGCGCCAAAGCACTGCTTTACTTTTACATCAAGTGCCAAGGTGTTGGGTTTGATTCCCCATTATCTCAAATTCCCATATGTATCATATTAATAAGCACTATGCCTGGAGTATGCCATAGAAGTAGGAAGTGATCCTGAAGTACTAAATTATTCCATGCCAGCAAGGATCACCTGTTCTGGGTGAAGATGAAGATATTCTATTGGTTGATGTGCAGTAAGCGCCAAACCTAGAATATAAATTACCCAAATTAGGGGCATGCTACAATATTCTAGAAGACATTGCTATCAGCCCAGGGATTAATCTTTTCAGACAGTATATGAGGAACAAATGACTCAAAATAAAAATAGGCTTTTAATCTTGACTTTTCTGGAAAATATCTTTAATCTGGGGGATCTTTATCCTAATCCTTAAGTGCTTCTGCGCAATCAGAAGCCATTTCCAGACAGTAGTCATGTTACCATTTGATTCCACATTCTTCTGATACAATACTACTCATATCCTCACATATGACTGTATTTAAGAAAGTGTCCTGTGCCCTATAATCTCAAATAATTGTAGTGCTGTAATCTAAAAAGCGCAATTGCTACATTTTAAAAAATCCTGCCCCAAGCCACCACTTAATCCCTCCCCACTACCTCTGATACTGTCCTTTTACAGTGCAATTATGGCAATACTGTAAATTCAGAACCTGAATGTAAAAATGTGGGATTGTCAAACCCTTGGTTCAAATTTGAATCACTTTTGCGGGATGGCCTTTTTTAATTAAATATTTTTTGTATTTTTATTTGAATTTTTAAAATGTAGAACTCATAACACTTTGCAAAGTTCAAGTCAAACAGCATATTTCCAATGGATAAAATTAATTGCCTGGAATCAGATTTGAAGCGTTTAAATCCATCAACTATTTTCATTAGTTTACTATGTTTTTTGAAATTGCAGGATTGTTAAATCTAAGAAAAAAATTTCAAATCACTTTTAGATGCCATTAGTGTCAGGACTGAGAATTTAAATCTCAACTGATATTTTTTTATTCTGTTGTTATTTATGCTAAGACTTCTCTTTGTTTGTTTTTTTCTCCTTTACCATCTTTGGTTGCTTATATTTCCTCAAATACTGAACTATTTCAGCCCAAATTAATGTCAGTCAAATGCCTTCAATTCCAGCTTTCAAAATCTTACTTCTGACAATATATTTCTGATTCAAAATTATGAATTAATCTTGCTTAAACATAATTCTCCTATTATCTCCTTTTCATAGAATTGGGTATAAAAACCCTCACAGCTCTATTATTCCAAGAAATTCAATCTCCTCATGTTTAGGCTCATCAATAAAACTACTGTCTCAATCCTAGCTGTATCTCTTGTATCCTTGGGAAATAGTAATTTGTTGGTGATGGTTGGGCACAGGCTTTGATACAACTGCAGATGTTATTGAAGAAGTCTGAAGTCTTACAATTAGTAAACTCAAATATTAATTGCAGAAACTGAATTCAAATTTAATTTACAGTAAACACACTAGGAAAAACCAACCCAAATTGAGAAGCTCCATCATGACTAAAATCAAATGAAAAATCTAATCTTGATAACCATGTTTAGACATAAAAATTGATTAAACTTTGAAATTATCCAGACCCAGAAGGAAACAATAGAATACACTTCAGAACACAAAAATAGAAATTCTGCTACTATTCAAGGCTAAATAAAGAGAAAACAACTACCCAAGCCTAAACTAAGAATCCAAATAAAACACATATTTAATCCAAAGCATTTTTTATTTTATTTTTATGGACAGACAATTTCATTCCCAACCAGCTCCTGCACCAGCCCATGGGGCAGCCTGTCCACAAGGGCGTCCCAGAGGGTCCAAGAACAGACCCAGAACACAACTTGAAGGTAGTAATGCTGAAACACAGGCTTCCCAAGGCATCAGCGCCAGTCAACCACCTCCTGCATCTCAAGCCAGGAACAGCAGCCTAAATCCCAGATAGAAGCCGCTCTCAAGGCCTGCCACCAAAGCCTCCTATACCAGGGTCACTGGTAACATTGAGGTTACTTACACCTCTACTGTGTATCCAGTTTTTATCTGGCCCCACACTCTGGATCCAAGAGTTGCCACTTCATGCCCCTGCGTTTTTGACACATCATAAAAGCCATTGGTCACCACTGTTGAGCCATTTGCGCCTGTGATGTATTCTGTTATTGACGGCACCACCAAAAATTTGTGATCCCATCTTATACACAAAGGTACCTGTGACTTTACAACAGTCACTATTGAGTATTTAGCCAAATAAATGCTCCAAAATCTAAAGTTATCTCTGTTTTTCTGATTATTGCATGTAGATAGGTTGGATTGGAAGTCTTAAGGTAAAGATTCCTGAAAACTGGATATCTAGGTTCAATAAAAGAACAGAAGGCAATATTGGCCGAGTAAATCTGGGAGACAGGATGTCTCAAAAACGGTTTAATTAATTGGGAAGATTAATTAATAAATACACAGGAATATAAATAATGAGGATTTAATTATATTGGTTAAATGGCCTTGACTGTTTCAAGAGGTTTTTTTAAGGTTAATCATAGGATAAACCCTGGATTTTGGGTTGGAGGCACCATGTTTGCAAATTCATTAGGTTAAATGTGCCGCTGAACTGCCTAAGTGATTTGTAAAATGCCGCAGTGGCGCCTGATTTGAGTTTTGAAGTGTTTTAATGGGGTTTAAGGCAAAAAACCATTAAATGCAAAGATAACTAAATAAAGGCAAGGATGCCTAGGAATTCAGGATTGATCAGCTGGTTCCCAGTTGGAACATCAATAGCTGAGTTTGGGATGTTTAATCCACAGGGTTTTGGCGCTGGGAGCTGAGGAAGCTCCAGGCTGAATTGGTACATTGGGATGAATGGAGTCAGGTGACTTCTTCCCATTGTAGGTTGATTCTCATAGGTTGAGAAATATTGGTGATCTCTTAGGTAAAGATCTAGGTTTGGATGACTCAAATGTCATAGATCATGTGAGATGAATCATAGGTTGATTCAGGAACCAGAGGGTTTTTCAGCCAAATATGCCGCAAATGGTGTATAAGCAAAAACAGCTAAACTTTAATAAAGATATATTGTCAATTTCAACGCTTTCCCCTAAATTAATTTTCAATTGTTATGTCTTTTTTGTTAAATTTTTAAAGGGCCAAATTTAGAGTACTTTGCGTGGAAATTGCTGCTGCCAGTAAAGAGGTTCCTACAAGTTTTTTGGAGGAAGCTTGGTGTCATAAAAGTTGCAGCAAATGGTTGCTAGTTTCTACAAACAGTTAGTTGGTGACCTTAATTCTTAATACTATACCTGTTGATGTTATAGTGACAGCCCATGAAGTACAGAAGAATAATAAGGTGTATAGAAAAAACTGGTGAATATTTAGATATTATTGCACTTATATAGTGTGAGGCAGGGGAATTGCCACCAGGGGCAGGGAGGCACAGCCAGAAGGACTTCCCTAATGGAGGAGAGTAAATTGGCACGGCTAAAAGTCCACTGTGAGAGAAAAACCACTTCCACCCGGCTTTCCTTAAGGAGATAGATATAAATAACTTTGTTGTTCTATTTATAATTTCAGAAGTAAAGCCTGTGCCTTGTGCGCATTTGAAAGGCAAATTGAACACCTGTTTTAGAGGCGTTTTAAACGTCTTTATCTCTAGTAAAATCAGGATGCAATAGCGCAATTGCACAGCTGTTTTGTTGCTCAATTCCTAGATAGATAAATTTATGTCTAATACATTCAATCTGCAACATTTCCCTCCACTGTATTAGACAACAGGGTCAAGAATGGCTTGGTGTCTCTAGGTAGCGGCAATGTTGTTGTGGTCAATCATATGTCTTGTTAGGTGGGGGTTTGTTGCCCAATCCTTGGTCATTGGCTTTGCAGATCTATAGGTAACCAGTTATGTTTCCTGGCTTTATTCAGGTGATAGAACAGTTGGTGTGGTACAGGAAGAGTCTTTTCAGTCTCCAATAAACACCTTGCTCTTTTATTCTTATTCCTCATACTTTGGTGCAACGCTATTGCAAACAGGATAACAACCCATGGGAATTTTTAATCAGGGTTTTGTTTTTTCAGGTTATTGTCCTCATTGGGGCTTACTCTTGATCACTAGGAGCATCACACATATACTGAGCATGTACTCTAGTGATCAATTGCCCAGAATGGGGCTCTTTAAGGGTGTAGGAGTTGGGGCTGGTCTTCTGGATAACTTGAACTGGACCTTGCCAAAGGGAGGCAAGTTTGGATTTGCGGCTGTACCCTCTATTGCTAAAGAAGTAAACTGAGTCTCCTACCAGGTAAGTGGGTAAGGCGGGGCGTTTGGATGCAGCTTGTTCTAGGTCTTGCAACTTATGGTTTAAGTTTACGGTGTAGGCCTCTGATTGCAAGAGAATAAGGGTTTGAACCAGCTTTTTGAGGTACGCCTCTGGGGACACAGCCATGCTGGGCTTTACCAAGGAATATAGTAAAGGGGGAAGTCCTTATTGCCGGCTGTAGAGCAGTTGGAAGGGCAGCTTACCAGTGGCCAGATGGTACCCAATGTTGTATGCAAAGATGGCCACAGGCAGGAAGGTATCCCATTCAGTCTCATGTTGGTGACTGAGCTTCCAGAGTATCTGAACCAGGCTCTCATTAGTGCGTTCTACCATGCCATTTGTCTGTGGGTGATAAAGAGTGGATAGTGTCCCACAAATTCCCATCAGTTGATTGAGGCAGGGATGATATAACTGGTGAAGTTGGTACCATTGTCTGTCAGCAGGATCAGGGGGCAACCATGTTTGTATATGATATTCTCCAGGATGAATGTGGCATCACCAGTGCAAATTGGTTGGGAATTTCCTTGGCTTCTACCCATTTATTCAGATGGTCAACCGCCACAATGATGAACTTGTTGCAACTGTTGGTAGCTGGCAGGGGGCCCACTATGTAAATGGCTACAGTATGGAAGGCAAACCCAGGGCGTACCAGTCTGTGTTGAAACTTGGAAACCTTAGGCCTCTCAATGTTGCAGTCATGACAGTTGGCTAGCGTATCTACTACATCAGTGTGCATTCCTTCCCAGAAGCAGTGCTGCTGTAGTAGAGCTAACGTCTTCTGTATGCCACCATGATTAGTAGTCTTGTGAGCGGCCACCACTGAGTCCATGCGTAGGGATGGGCGTATGTAGGGTAGCCAGGAGTCTCCACAAATCTTTAGGAGTTGTCCCTTAGAGACCTTGGTATCAACAGTTAGCTTCTTGAGAGCTCTCTGTATCTCTACTGGCTCCTCCCCCCACAAAGAAGGATCCTCCATAAGCTTGTCATAGAGAATGTCAGCCATGGGGGATACTAAGGCAACAGTGGGAAGGCAGGAGAGACAGTCAGCATTCTGGTGGGCTGCCCTGGCTTGATGAATGATTTTTTAGTTATAAGCCTGAAGTTTAATGGCCCAACGCACCAGACGTCCTTTAGGGTCTTTGAGGGTCTTCAGCCATTGCAAGGAGGCATGGTCTGTTACAACCGTGAAATGTACCCCGTAAAGATAGACTCTGAATTGTTGGTAGGATTATATCACAGCCAGATACTCTTGTTTGGTGACATTGTAGTTCCTCTTGTGAATGTTAAGTGTACACAAGCAGTATCCAACAGGGTGTTCAAGTCCTTTGGAGTCCAGTTGGGAGAGAGCACCCCCAATTGCAGTCAGACTAGCATCTGTATGAGCTACAAACGGCTTGCCAAAGTCAGGGTAGACCAGTATAGGAGCTGCGGTCTGTTTCTTTGAGAGCATTGAAGACAGATTGGTTGCTGGGCTCCAGAATAATTCCTTATCAGTTTGGAGAAGCTGAAAAAGGGGGTCACCCAGGTATGCAAAGTTGGGGATGAAGCAGCAGTAGTACCCAATCATTCCCAGGAAGGCCTGCACGTCCCTCTTATTGGCCAGGATCAGCATTTGCTCAATAACTTCCACCTTCAGAGGTACAGGAAGAGTCCATCTTGGCTAATGATGAACCCCAATAACAGAAGGTGCTCCTTGAAGAAGTTGCACTTGTGTGGCTTGAGCTTGAGATTTGCTACAAGTAACCTCTGGAAGACTTCCTCCAAGTGCTGTAGGTGATCATTAAAGGTTTGGGAGAATACATTAATGTCATCCAGGTAGACCAAGACACTGGTGAGTTTGAGGTCACCCATCACTGCATCCATAGCCTGTTGAAAGGTAGCTGGGGCATCAGACAGACCTTGAGGCATCCTTGTGGGTTAAATAGCCCTTGGTCAGTGATGATTGCACATTTTTCTTGGTCAGCAGGGGGTAGGTCAATCTGCTAGTACCCACTGATAAGGTCCATGTCGCTGAAGAACTTGGTGCAACCCAGTTGGTCCAAGGTATTGTCAATACAAGGGAGGGGATATGAATCCTTCTTGGTAACAGCATTCAGTTGACAGTAGTCAATCACCACATGGTTGGTGTCATCCTTCTTTTGACAATCAGGAGAGGGGAAGCCCAAGGGCTTTTACTGGGGACCCGTAAGCCAGATCCCAATAGCTTTTGAAGCTCTTTGTTAGCCATTGCATGATTGGCTTGACTGCGCTGTATAGGTCTCAAGCAGATAGGTGGACTGCCTTGGGTGTCAATATGATGTGCAACATCTGCAGCCTTGCCCAGGTCATAATCATCCTTGGCAAAAACATCTTTATAACGGGCAAAGAGATCCATAGCTTGATCCTTATGCTCTTCAGAGAGGCCAGATAGAGATTCACGGCTTATGACTGATAGCACCAGTGGTTGCTCACAGGGTAGACCCAACTCAGAGAAGTCTGCAAAAGGGGCAGTCTCCTGCAGGTTGTCATGCTCTTCCAGTTGTATATAAGCCAGAAGTTGGTGTTTGGAGACAACCATAGCTTCACAACTCATGTTGGCCAAGAGTATGAGTGTCTCCTTCTCACTTGGCATGAGAATGCCTGGCACAACTCATGGTTCTAGTCTGGAGGCATTAGTAATGCCAAAGATTTCTCCATGAGTGCCAGCTGGTAGAGCCAGTGAGAGGCCAAAATTGTGGATCACATGGGCGCCAGGTGGGATTGTCACATTACAGGAGGCGTAGACTGGGATACCCTTGGCTTCTCTAATTGAGAGAGGTAGAACCTTGAGCTTCTTACTACACGGTGTATAAGCAACTGGAAGCTCTCTGTCAGCGTACTACAGATTGATGTAGTGCAAGCGGTGTAAGAGCAGGTCAGACGGGCAATCACCATGATAGAACATGGGTATGGAATGGCCCAATATTCCAAATGTATGGTCTCATGGTTAGTCACAGTGCCATACTGAACCATGAAGCTAGTCCCAATAAGAATGTCATAGCTGTTGTTTTCTGGGACTATAACAGGAGCAGTGACCATTAGCTTCCCAAAGTGAAGAGTGAGAGAAGAGTAGGCTCCTTTTGCTCTAGTGGTCAGTGGCCCAGCAATACCAAACTCTTCATGGTAGGCCAAGTCCAGTGCTAGCTTAAGCTTCTTAACCAGCCGAGAGGATATAATGTTTCCAGGGGCACCAGTATCCAGTATGGCCTGGACATGAGTCTTTTTCACTACCAGGTTGATATAAGTGCAATCCTGGTGGTCCTCTCTGATCTCCACAATCTTAGAGACCTGGTGTACGCTTAGTCCTTTGAACTTCTCCAGGAAGGTAGCCATGGCAGCTCCCACAGCTGAGCTTACTTCCTTGAGAGATTCTAGCAGTGCTGAGACGTTTACTGTGCAGAGCATCTTGGCCAGTTGTTCAGCACTGTCCTCCTCATGAGTGACTTCAACGCCTGGTTGAGCCAGTTGTTCAGCATAAGGTAATGATACTGTTCTCCAAGCTATTTGGGGGATAACCACTTCTGGGCAAAGTGTAGTCCAATGAGTTTGTGTGTTAACAGTGAGGACTCAATGGAGGAGGTCCTCCTGAACTCCGTCAGACTCCACATCCTCATGTATTAGTTGGGAGTTGAAGTGAATCAGGGAGGGCTCATCCTTAGGATTGGTCCCAGAGAATGGCAAGGCAGCAGGACTCTGATCTGGTTTGTCAGGGGGCAGTGGTATGGGGGGAGATGAGGGTGTCAAAATTACAAAGGCAGCCAAGGATTTCTCCTTGTCCTGACTGCTTAGTAGTTTTTTGGCTGGTCCTCATTGTCCTCCTCAATATCAGTGTCCTTGGCGTAGTCCTCCTCAGTGTCCTCCGTGCCTACATGATGGATCTTTTGGTGTGGATTACTACATTCCTGAGAGAAGTGGCCAGCCATACCACATTTGAAGCAAGTAGAGGGGTCATTGTTGACTGGAGCAGGCCCAACCTTGTCAGAAGGCTTGGGCATCTTGACCGCCATGTGGGGTCTATGCTCAGATTGCTGGCAAGGGTGGCCTTCAGGCAGAGGGACTTCAAACTCCTCCTTGTAGGTGCGTAGGAGGCAGATCAGATCTGGTAAAGTGTGAGTGTTGTAAATGCCTGACTCAAGGGCCAGAGATAGTTCCCAATTGACACGTACAGCATTGAGGAGTGCTGACTGCACATCAATAAACTGCACTGCACTCATAGACAACAGAGTTTGAGCTCAAGGTAGAACCTAGAAGTGAAGTCTTCTAGGGTTTCCCCCACCTTTAACTTGGTGTCAGCAAAGTCCATCTTACAACCAAGGAGTGCTTCTTGGCTACCAAATTCTTCTGTCAAGGCTCTGGAGACCTTGGCAAAAGTCCAGCTATTCTCAGGGAGACGTGGCAAGATAATGGTTTGAGTCTCAGCATCCAGATAGTTGATGATTGTGGAGTCCCTCATGGCATTGTCTGCACCATACATGGAGTTCTGGTACAGACGTAAAAACATGGCCACATTGCTCTTGCAGTTAAACTTGGGTAGATTGGCAGGCTTGAAGTTGTTGGAGCCATGTTGGAGGGGAGCAGGTGTGATCCTCACTGGAGAGCGGGTGAGACAGGAACAGCTGAGAGTGGAGGCAGCAAACCTAGCCTCAGAGGCGCGGCAACAATTTTCCTCTTGCTGGGCTTCATGTTCACCTTCTCTGTTTTGAGCAGCTCCAGAAGCTTCAGGGGTGTCCAGGACGTCATCCTCAGACTCCAGTACTGGTTCTAATACTTGTACAGCGTTAGGAGCCAACCAAGTGTGGTCCTCATTGCTTTTGTAGCTATGATAGAACTCAGGACTAGAGGACCTCAGTGGACTATGGTGACTCTTGGAGTTGATAAACATAGCCTGTAAGTTGACAGCCATAATATTACTGTCCATCCTATCTGATTGGCTCTGGAAGGCGTCCAGAAGAAGTTGTTACTTGTCCAGCTCATCTTGGTAAGCCTTGTTCTCCTGACAGGTGATATCCAATTCATTATTCAGAGAGGTGATGCGCTTTTTGAGGGTGGCAAGCTCAGCTTGGAGCAAGGCTATTACTTCCTTGTTCTTCCTGACTTGGGTCTGGTTTTTGGCTCTGCTGTGTGATTGGTGGAGTTTGAGACTATCCTGAAGTTCTGAAACAGTGTGGTAGCCATCAAACAGGAAGGCAAGATTGGCACTCTGCTGGACCAATTCTGTCTGCATCTTCTTGTAGTGGTCAAAGAGCTCAAGGATGTCTCAACCAAGAAGCAGGCTGGAAGGGGAGTTGTTGGTGGCGGCAGAAGTGGGGGTGAACAAGGGGATGGTGGCAAGGCAGCCGGCTAAGACTTCCACCTCATGAGTCAGGCTTCAAACCATAGGGCCAGTCTCCAGCACGTGGTTTGTAACTACACTAATCCAATTGGCGTCTACACCCTGATGGGTGAGGGTCTGTACCACATGCACTGGAACTAGCTTAGCTATACCTGCTTTGATGGCATCAACTCAGTGGAGCATGGTGTTCTGGGCGTTAGTGACTTTGGTGACTTTGGCAAGATACTGATTGAAAGTGGTGAAAGTATTGCCCAGCTCAGAGTACAGAAACTGGAGGAACGTCTGTTGGTTAGATACCAGTATTCCCTGGTCATGCACTAGGCTTTGGATGTGGCCCAGGTGCATTTGGTTGTGGCATATGGCAGGATGGGCAAATTGGTGGAGGTAGTCCTTGATATGTTCAACAGTACAGAGGTCACAGCAGAGCTGGTCAGGGTTGAACTGGGAGAGATTCTGAAAGCAATCCAAGGCGTTTTCAGCAGAAGGCTGCTGGGTGGCCAGGTGTTCAGAGCAAGAACCATTGCCAGCAGCACCAGCATCCATGGCGTGTATAGCATTATGGATGGCGTCCTAAGAAGGTGAAGAGTTGGCATCCATCTCCAAGGGGGCAGGGGCTTGTAGGAGCAGTGGTTGACCAAAAACAATAGCTTGGGGACGTTGATGTTCTGGCATGAATTGGCTTAGGTTGGACAGGCCATAGGGAGCGCCTGCTCTTTCCCCAGCATGGGCATTAGCAGCAGTAAAGGCTGGTGCCTGGTGGTAAGGAGAGGAAGTGGCAGGAGACTGGGCCAGGGGCATTCCTCCATCCTCATTGAAAGTACCGCGGGGGTGGGGGCTGTTGGTGTTGTAAGACATGAGCGCCAATGTTGTAAAAGATGCAGCAAAGGGTTGCTAGTTTCTACAAACAGTTAGTCAGTGACCTTAATTCTTAATACTATACCTATTGATGGTATAGTGACAGCCTATGAAGGACAGAAGGATAATAAGGTTTATAGGCAAAACTGGTGTTTATTTAGATAGTATCACACTTATATAGTGTGAGGCAGGGGAATTGCCATCAGGGGCAGGGAGGCACAGCCAGAAGGATTCCCTAATAGAGGAGAGTGGATTGGCACAGCTAAAAGTCCACTGTGAGAGAAAAACCACTTCCACCCGGCTTTCCTTAAGGGGATAAATATAAATAACTTTGTTGTTCTATTTATAATTGTAGAAGTAAAGCCTATACCTTGTGCGCATTTGAAAGGCAAATTTAACACCTGTTTTAAACGTCTTTATCCCTAGTAAAATCAGGATGCATTAGCGCAATTTTGCAACTGTTCTGTTGCTCAATTCAAAGATAGACAACTTTAATGTCTAATCCATTCAATCTGCAACACTTGAGAAAGCTTGGAGGTCACCAAGACTGTACCTGAGGAGTCCTTGGTGGAAGTAAAGGCTGCGTTTGAAGAGTTATATTCCAATTACTTTGCAAAAGAAGGTACTCCCTCCCGAGGAAACCAAATCTATTTGTGGGATTCCTGGAACCTGTTAGTAGGATGAAACAAAATCTTACAACAAGTGAAAGCAAAGGCAAATTGTGAAATTGAGGCTTTAAGGGCAAGGGAGGAAAAGAGCGTTGAGATCATGGCCCGTTGGCAGGATGATAACAAAGTGTTGTTCCATAAAATTGCCTCTCTGGAGACAAAGCTCTTCAAAGCTTCATAAAAGGAAGGTAATGGGAATAAAAGTCTAGGGCAGGATAATTTCGGAATGGACTGGTTGGACCTGGATTCACCACAGAGCCCAACGCGGGGGCAGAAAAAACCCATGGTGAAAAGAGTCCAGTCTATGCTTGCCAAAAATGTCACCATTTTCTGGAAATCCAAAGGAAGGAAATGCTTTTCTAGAGGGTTTCCTTATCCAAGCCTCTGGTCTGGAGGATGATGAGAAACATCATTGGTTGGAAGTTCTTGCAGGTCCTGCCTGCTTCAAGTGGTTTGAAAGACATAAAGGCAACAATTGGACCACGTTGTTGGAGGAATTTTGAGCCAGTTACACGGTAACCCTCAGACCTGGTGATGCTCTGCAGAAAGCATAAGACATCACTCAAGCTGGCTATGAAACGGTGTCAATGTATCCTTCACAAATAAAAGAGTTCCTAGCTTTTGTGGATGCGGAACACAATCAGGATCTGGTGGAGGATGCTATCTTCACTGGAATGTGGCCCAGGTTGAGAACTCAGGCTTCTATGCTGCGCCGTGAGAAGTTACCATGGTCAAAACTTGTTCAAAAGGTCATTCAAATGGAATGGGATCTTGGTGGTCCTCCCCACAGTGCTCCGCACTCAAGAGCAGAAGCTCATGTGGCTGCAGGGAAAGGGTCTTCTGAGAGAACCAGACAACCTAGAAGTCCCTAAGATAAGGATCACATGTCTAGATTTAAACGGGCGTGTAAGTTTCCCATGGTAAAGGGATGCTGGATCTGTGGGAAAGATGGCCATTTTGCTGGGAAATGTCCCAATTGTGCAGAATTTGACAAGAGACACCCCAACCTTATATTTAAGGACTTGGGAAAAGAAAGTTGGGCTTAGGTGTCTCCCAACCTGAGCTCAGTAATTTGGAGAATAATGGAAGAATGAGACTTCAATCTGGAAAGGCCTTGAAGGAGTATGGGAAAAGCGCCAGCAAACCAGTGGAGCCACCTGTACAGGAAATTGATGTCTCTTGTCCAACTCTGCCTGAGGAAAGTTCAGACGCCTCTCCAGATGAATGGATATTGGATGTGCACTTGGGTATGAAGGAAGACAGGGAGATTATGTGGCAGCCTGTGCGGGTCCAGTTGAGCATGGATTGGATCAAAGAAGTGGAATGGCGTAAAAAGGTGGCCCAGAGCATGCCAGCATATTGATTTCAAAACCTTTTGTATGGGCATTGCAAGGGGTTATTCTTTGGAATATTTTGCTTGATGGTATCCCAGCAAAGGCATTATACAATCCAGGTTGTGCTGTGGTAGTGGTATCAAAGAACTTTGTCTGTAAACATGGTATGGACCCATCAAGATTGGTCACTTTGACTTTATCTTCTGCAGATGGGGTTACCACTATTGAACAAGATGTGTTTGATGAGGTGGTAATAAAATAGAAAAATGCCATGGTCAAGACTTCTGCTGTAGTTTTACCAGGAGCAGGATTTGATGTTCTGCTTGGTATGACTTGGATTGTTGAGGCCAAGGTGAGCCTGGATGCTGTCAAGAATGTCTTGGTTCATGAAGGAGCTGAGTACGGTTATCAACATCTGAAAATTCTGCCAGCTCCAGAAGATGTTCAGTCAGTGGTCATCTACGCCAAGGAACATTGCTTCATTCCACCAAAGAGAATTGCCTGGTTGAAACTGGTAGCTTTGAATTATGGAACACAGGGAGGACAAGTTATCCCAGAGTTGCCCCATCATATATCCTCAAATGTGGCAATATTTGAGAATGGATCAAATGACAAACTCCTCAAGTCCTGGAAGTTGTTTAACACTTTTGTGGTTCCTGTGGACATTAAGCAAGGTCAGTGTATTGGAGTTTGGATGCCCATAGTTGGGGAAGTCACAACAAATAAACCTACCATCTCTTATGTTTGTGTGCCCTTCAACAAATTAACCCATATACTATGTCCAAGTGAAGCACCTGGTACCCTGCTGTATGCTCTGGTGTGGAAATGGAGTAGTTGTTTCTCATTAGAAAAATTTGATGTGGGGAGAACTGGTCCACCCTATGTCATGAAAACGTTGACTGGGAAGCTGTACAAAGAATATGTACCCTGTTGTAGTCCTGCTGCAGTTGCTGCAATTAGAGAAGAGGTGGAGAAAATGCAAAGGGCTGACCTGATTGAGAGAAGTATTGATCCTTACTCAGCTCTGATGGTTTGTGTCCCAAAGCCAGATGGAAATATACATGTTTATATTGATTTCCAAATGGTGAATAAGGATATTGTAAATGATGACTACCCAATGCACCGTATTGAAGACCAGCTGGACGCTATTAGTGGTTCTTCCTAGTTCACCACATTAGATATGACTAAGGGTTATCACCAAATGTTAATTGATGAGAAGTCTAAGGAGGTTACAGCATTCTCTACACCTGACAGTCTTTATCAATGGAAAGTTTTGCCATTGGGAATGAAGACAACAGGTGCTGTGTTTCAGCAAGTAATGGACCAGATCATGTCAGGACTTCAGTCTAGATATGTTTTGGTATATATGGAAGGCATTACTGTATATAGCCCTTCCTGGAAACAACATCTGGAGGATCTTGATCAAGTATTTTGTCGGATTGAGAAAGCAAAGTTGAATATTAGTTATCTAAGACTAAGCTTGCCTGTCAAGAGGTCAAGGTGTTAGGGCATGTTGTGAATTCTCAAGGGATTAAAACAAGTCCTGAGAGAATTACTCTGTTGTTAAGTATGAGGTTGCTGCAGTCAGTCCAAGAGGTTCAGGGTTTTATGGGGTCAGTGAATTTCTACTGGAGATTCATACCTAATTGTCCTGCACTTGGAGAGCCATTGTTTGCGTTAACAAGGAAGAACGCCTGATTTGTTTGAGGACAAGATTAAGAGTCAAGCTTCTTGGAGCTAAAGAAAAAACTCTCTGAGGCCCCCATATTAAGATTCCCTGATTGATCAAAGTTGTTCTATATTGAGACAGATGCAAGTTCAACTGGTCTTGGGGCCATTCTTACTCAAGAAGGAGCATCAAGGTTATCCCAAAATCCTGGAGTATGGTTCTAAGACTTTGAGAACCACTCAAAGGAAATACTCTGCAACTAAACATGAAGGATTAGCAATAGTATGGGCGGTGGAACATTTTAGGATGTATATCCTAGGAATGCTGTTTATTATTGTCACTGACCACACAGCTTTGAGAGCAATTTGGACCAAGATAGGCTTACAAGGCCAAATGCAATTATATGCAGAGAAGCTCTCTGGGTATGATTATGATATCATCTACCATCCAGGGTTGGAAAATCAGATTCCTGATTTATTGTCCCAAGCACTGTTGGCCTGTGGAGAGGTTGAGACACAAGAAGCTGGGGAAGCTCTATCAAGGAATAGGATTTATGTAGAGAAATCCAAGTGTCTACAAGTAGTCAGAGATCTCCATGTGCAATGGGAAGGTCACCTTAGATATTAGAAGCTATGGCAAGCAGTGAAAGCTTGGTACTGGTGGTCAGAGATGAGAGCTACGTTCCTTCAGATTTTGCAAGAATATGATATTTGCTCTAAGTTCTCAGCGGCAAAATCCAAGGTGCAGCTCAAGTCAGTGATGTCACATTATCCTTTTGAGTTGGCCTCAATGAATACCTGTCATATTATTTTAGCAAATGGTTGGAAAGAATACTTTGTGGTGGCCGTTGATTCTTTTACAAAATGGATAGAAGTTCAAGCACTGAATAAGGAAACAAGTGTTGTAATTGCTAAGTTTCTCCAAGAAGAAATAATAGCACGGCATAGATGTCCTGAGAAAGTTCTCACTAATAACAGACCACCTTATGTAGGACCAGCGTTAACTAAGGAATGCTTGAAATGGGGCATTTCTAAGTTAACCTCAGCTCCATATCATCCCAAGACAAATGATTTAGCTGAGAGAACCATTGGAGCCCTGAAGCGCATTATGGAGAAGTTGGCTGACAGAGCCACAACCCATTGGAAAGATCACCTGGAAATAAGTGTCATGGCATACCGTACAATGCCTCATGATGCTACTGGGTTTTCTCTGTTTTGTATGTTGTATGGCCAAGAGACTACCACAAGCACTGAGGTAGGCCAATGGGAGTTTGTGGAAAATAAATCCTATGAATCTGCTGTAGAAGAACATGCAGTTGAGATGCAGAAGTTATTTGCCAAGGCAAGGAGTAAAGGAGAGCAAGTTTGAGAGAGACAACCTCCAAGTGGAACTCAAAGCCTAGAGTACTTCCCCGTGATCATTTCCAGGTTGGATATCTGGTATGGTTTATTCAAAGGCGCCAAGAAAAGCACCCAAGAAAAGGTCTTCAGCAATGGGTAGGGCCAATAAAGATTACCTCAATTAGACCAGGGCCAAACTACCTAATTCAAGGGCTTGGAGCTGCCCTAGGAGAAGAATGATCCCATGTTCATCCTCAATTCCTTAGGCTGTTCCATGGAGAATCAGAGCTAATAAAGGTACAGGAAGATTAGGCCAATTCCCTGAAGATAAGGAAGGGGCCTTGTGACTGTACAACAGTCACTATTGAGTATTTAACCAATTAGTGCTCCAAAATCTAAAGTTATCTCTGTTTTTCTGATTATTGCATGTAGATAGGTTGGATTGCAAGTCTTAAGGTAAAGATTCCTGAAAACTGGATATACAGGTTCAATAAAAGAACAGAAGGCAAGACTGGCTGAGTAAATTTGGGAGACAAGATGTCTCAAAAACGGTTTAATTAATTGGGAAGATTAATTAATAAATACAAAGGAATATAATTAACAAGGATTTAATTATATTGGTTAAATGGCCTTGACTGTTTCAAGAGGTTTGTTTAAGGTTAATCATAGGATAAACCCTGGATTTTGGGTTGGAAGCACCATGTTTGCAAATTCATTAGGTTAAAGGCGCTGCTGCACTGCCTATGTGATTTGTAAAACGCCGCGGTGGCGCCTGTTTTGAGTTTTGAAGCGTTTTAATGGGGTTCAAGGCAAAAAACCATTAAATGCAAAGATAACTAAATAAAGGCAAGGATGTCTAGGAATTCAGGATTGATCAGCTGGTTCCCAGTTGGAACATCAATAGCTGAGTTTTGGGATGTTTAATCCACAGGGTTTTGGCGCTGGGAGCTGAGGAAGCTCCATGCTGAATTGGTACATTGTGATGAATGGAGTCAGGTGACTTCTTCCCATTGTAGGTTGATTCTCATAGGTTGAGAAATATTGGTGATCTCTTAGGTAAAGATCTAGGTTTGGATGACTCAAATGTCATAGATCATGTGAGATGAATCATAGGTTGATTCAGGAACCAGAGGGTTTTTCAGCCAAATATGCCCCAAATGGTGTATAAGCAAAAACAGCTAAACTTTAATAAAGATATATTGTCAATTTCAACGCTTTCCCCTAAATTAATTTTCAATTGTTATGTCTTCTTTGCTAAATTTTGAAAGGGCAAAATTTGGGTTACTTCATGTGGAAACAGCAGCTTCCAGAAATCAATTCACTATAAGTTCTCTTGAGAAAGCTTGGGCAAGTCTGGAGGTCATCAATGCTGTGCCTGAGGAAGCCTTGGTAGAAGTAAAAGTGGCATTCAAAGAATTGTATTATAATTATTTTGCCAAATAAGGGACTCCTGCTCAAGAAAGCAGAATCTATGCATGGGATTCTTGGAACCTGTTGGTTGGGCTTCCACAGGACACCAAAGATCTCTTCAATATTCTTGAGGTCAGTCAATTTGCAATGCCACCCAATGTGTTGGCAGCTTGTTGTAAAATATGCAGCCTGGGTGCTGATTTCTACAAATAGTTAGTCTACTACTTCTTTATCTTAATACTATACCTGTTGTGGTATAGTGACAGCCTGGCTAAGGACAGAAGAATATAAGAAGATAATAAGACAAAACTAGTGTTTATTGTGATAGTGTTGCACTTATATAGTGTGAGGCAGGGAATAGCCACCAGGGGAAGCAAGGCAGAGACAGAAGGACTTCCCTAATGGAGGAGAGTGGATTGGCACAGCAGAAAGTCCCATGCAAGAGAACAACCGGTTTCATGCAGCTTTCCTTAAGGAGGCAGATATAAATAACTTTGTTGTTCTATTATTAACCTTGTAAGTAAAGCCTGTGCCTTATGCACATTTGAAAGGCGCTTTGAACACCTGTTTTAGAGGCGTTTTAAACGTCTTTATCCTTAGTAAAATCAGGACGCAATAAAGCAATCATGCAACTGTTCTGTTGCTTGATTCCTAGATGGACAACTTAATTTAATCCATTCAATCTGCAACAAAGCTTTTACAAGCACTCCAAATAATTCCTCCCCAAAGCCCTCAACTCCAAGCCAATCAAATAAATGGGTGCTCTGGATTATATTTTATTTTTATTTTTTTATATTTTTATTAGGACACAAAAATTATTAATTTTATAGTATGCATGACGTTGAATTGTATTATACATATATAAAAATACATACAAAAATTAAGTAAAATTAATTATACTAGATATAGAGATACATATTTTTATTATAATTCACCAAATAGTGTATTGACTGTAGGGCTAACAAATAAATAAATTAAAAAGATAGAAATAGATTAATTTAATTTAAATAATTGTGAGCCCTTTTTTAGTACAGTGTACTTTTTTTAAAAGCCACATATTTGTCCTTGTGAGACACCCCCTGATCCTTCTTATTTCAGTGCCACTACATCTATACAACACAGAACCCAATGCTTTTCATGCATATCAAATAAATTATTACATATGCTGTGGGTTTTGCATAACAAATCTATTTATCAAATCATATTAAAAGGGAAAGGTAATTTGAGCTCTAAACAATCACTTGTTTAAAACATATGTTGAGCAGACAGCTCAATGCAGATAAAGAGAGCTTGTGTTGTTTAACTACGTAATATATGAACCTGTACTCAACAAGCAACTAAATAAAAAAATTTAAATCATTTTTTCCACATGTTTGCTTACTATAATTACTGAATTATAATGTATTACACATATTACTATTATAATTTAATTTTCAAAATTTAACATAAAAATAAAAATAAAAATAAAAATAAAATAAAAATGAAAATGAAAATGAAAATAAAGATAAAAGATTAATTGCAAGGGAAGATAATTTTATTAAGGGGATGCTAATTGCAAGGGGGAATGCAATTATTCCAGCGTATTATATCCTGAAATTAAAATTTCTGCTATTTTGTCCAATTTGGACCACATACTCTTTTGTATGTGATAGAAAACTCTGAATGTAATTACAAGAGGAGTGGCGCTCAGCACCCCAGTGGTTGCTGAGCGTCTTATAAAAGGCATTTGCAAAAGAAAATTGATTGGGAGTTGGTTCTTGGGAGGTATTGTGTATCTTTACAACAAAGCTAACATAAAACAGTTGTATAGGACATGCTCTAAGTCTGGTAGCCCTGTGGTGTCTTCATTTTGTCCATTGTCAGCCGGCAGACATCCATTTGAAGGGGGATGTCCTCCAGCTTTTTCATGTTGGCTTTCATTATGCAATGGATGATTTACCCAAGGTAAACAGCAAGGTGTAGTTGCTGTGAAGTATAGCTTTCCTCAAATAAGCAGAATTTTTTGTATTTAATAACTAATCTATTCACATAGTATGTATTTAAAAGAATGAGTAAAGGCAATTCAGGCATTTTAGAGGGATTGGCCACCCATGCCTCTGCAAAAGATATGAATAAAGGCTTCATCTTATTGACTAAGAAAACTTTGTCTATTTAATTTGATATTACTTTGATTAAGTTATTAAAGATTGCTGTCTAGATTTTTCTTGCAGAACTTGAAATTGATTTTTTTTCAGGTTTATTTCATATGAGTTCATAGTTGAAAATTGAAAAATTTTCAAGACATTCAAAGATATATTCATCAAAATTAATGTTGGCATTCAGGTTAATTTCCATCATTTCATTGAAATTGATACTTGTGCCTACTTCATAGTCTTCTCTGACCCAGGTTGAACTTCCTTCTGGAGCTTTGAATTACCAATTCATTGCTTCTTTTGTTGCATATTGATTAATGTTATTTTGAATTATTTTATTATTTTCATTTTGGTTTATTTGTTTTACAGGGGCTACCAGTGATTGGTAACCCCCATAAAACCAACTGGATGGGAAGGCCGCCATCTTGACAACCCTGTCCCCATTTCTTGTTATAAATAAAGTAAATCTAATTAAAACATAAAAAATTACTGATTGTTTCCTCTGCGCCCCCCTCAGCCACAGGTGTCCCTTTGGCAAACTTCATGAGTGTTAGTTGCTCTTCATTTGATTTCCTGGGCTTGAGCTTCCTTATTTTCCATACAACTTGTGCTTCTTCTTGATTTTCATTTGATAAATATTCATTATTTCTTGAAGCGCTTCTGCTTCTTGATTGCTCTTCATTTTCATATGTTTCCATTTGATCAGTATCCTTTTCATTTGTGTTGATTTCCTTTTGAAATTTCAGTTCCTTCAATCAGCTTGATTTTCCTATTGTTTTCTTTGGCCCCTTGCCAGAACTCCTATGAATTTTAGGCTGAATCATTGAACTTCAGACAAGATAAAATTGTTCCCTGTAGATTAAGTAACACTTTTTTGTTATTTTCATCTATAATATTTCCAAATTTATTAAGAGCATCTTCTTTTGACTGGATTAGTGGCTGGCCTTCATTGTCCAGCTTTCCTGTTACTAGATCCCTGATAGTTTTTTATTTCAACAACCTTTGCAGGTGTTCTAATTCATTTATCAAGCTGTAGATATTAAGCATTTGTTGGTAGTACATCAAAAAAACCTGTTTTTATAGTACTATCATCAACACCTGGATATTTTTTCATTAATAATAAATTAAGCACCACAAATGTAAATGCTATATTAGAATATTGCAGGTATGCAGTAAATCCTGAAATTTAGATATTATGTGCATAACTCAATGCATTCTGTAAAGTAAAAATCATTGTAAACAAGGCCTTTTTCATTGTAACATATAAATAGATTGTGTGTATATTAGGGTGCCATTAATGCTTAGTATAAATATTGATACATAATGTATTTTACAGCTTGTATATTTGCCTATTAATAATAATTCCGTAAACTTTCTAGTTGGATTTTGTGAGTTAATAATAATATAATGAATCAATACATTACTTTTATAGCAATTAATTGGCTGATTTTTTTTTGACAATCAAACATTTTATGATCATTACACACTGATGTCCTATTGTTTGGTATCACATCCAATTGCACAGGCAATAGAGAATGTGGTTGCCACCCCAACCACATTTGGTCTCAGAGTGGTGTCCATGTTTCCTATTGCCTGTGCAATTGGATGTGAAACCAACTAATTGGACACCAGTGTGTATATATCAAAAAATGTACAAGGGTCACATCAAAGAAAATCAGCCAATTAATGGTTATAAACAGTAATTTATTAATCCATTATATTATTATTGACTCACAAAATCCAACTAGAAAGTTTACAGAATTGTTTTTAATAGGCAAATATACAAGCTGTAAAATGCATTATGTATCAATATTTATACTAAGCATTAATGGCACCCTAATATAAACACAATCTATTTATATAAATTACAATGAAAAGGCCTTGTTTACAATGAGTTTTACTATACAGAATGCATTGAGTTTTGCACATAATATCTAAATATCAGGATTTCATGCATACCTGCAATATTCTAATATAAAATCTAAAGTTTTTGATCATTAATTAATTGTTTACAATGATAAAATTATTATGCAGCTAATTTTACGTTACTGCTGATAAGGAGCGCCTTTTGGGGAAGCTTCAAATATAGAATTAGGAAAGAAGAGAAGTATCTTTTATTGGATAATATTTTACACTTAGATAGATTGGGCTGTGGCAAAGATTCAGTTGGATCAAAACTAGGGGTTGGTTATGTGCAGGATGGGTTCAAGCCACTGGATACTTGGATTGTCATGTGATATTGCTTGGTTACCATTCTTGGTATGTTGCAGTATATTGGAAGGGCACCAAATTAGGCAATGGCTAGATGTTAAGTAGGTTGGCGGTAGCCAGAATTCTTGTACATCCAGACCCTTGGCACCCCCTCTTAAGGGGTTACTCTGGTGCATCAGGAGGGGGCTTTGTCTAAACAGCTGCCGCCTGATGCTCCTGGAGTTGTTTACTAGTTGGAACCAATCTGGTAGAGTGTTCTCCTTTGCTAAGGCGGAGACAGGTTCTGTGATATTTCTTGACAATTGGGGTTTTGGAACCATGGAATTTCACTAGATAGATGTTGTAGTCTGGTCTGTACTTGATGATTCTTCCTGGTCCTCTGTGTACTGAGTCTAGTTTATTTCTATTGAGTGCTAGGACCCAGACAGGAGAGTCAATGGGAAGTGGTTCCTCTGTGGAGGTTACCTTTTGTGTTTTGAGCCCTTTTATTTCTGCTAGTTTAGCTTTGAGGCGTATGTGTTGTAGATTTGGTACTTGTTCTACTTTGGGGGCTTTACCCGGGGGATCTTTTTGTACGGCTGCTTGTTGTGGGTAATTATTTCTGGTTTGTATCCGTAGGTTAGCTCAAACAGTTAATAGCCTGTCCCTTGATTGGTGTAGACCCAGGATACTAGTAATGCATGTTTCACATATAGTGGTCATGTGTCTTTGGCTTCACCATCCATTATTTTCTCTAGGGTACTGATAAGGCTGCTGTTTAGGTGTTTCACTCTGCTGTTGGCCTGTGGCCTGTATGGAGAGGTTGTGGAATGTTTAATGTTTTTGGATTTTAAGTTGTTGTTTACTACGTGACCTGATAACTTGGTTGCTCTATCAGTTATGATGTAGACTGGAGTGATTTAGTTGGCTATGATTGCTTTGTTAATAAATTGGTTTATTTTTTCTGCTTTATGGTCCTTTATTGCCCAGCAGATGGGCCAGCGTGTGGCAAAGTTGATAGCTATAATTAAGAAATGTTGGTTTGTCTTTGTTTCTGAGCAAGGCCCACTACGCCTAGCCCCCAAACCTTGAATGGTTCAGGGTCAGGTACTGGGTTGACTGTTGGCTGGGGAGCCTTTGTGCTGGTGTATTTCTTGCACACTATGCACTTGTTCACAACATTAATTATATCTTGTTTGATGTTGGGCCACCATACTATCTCTTTTAACGTGAGGTATAAGTTGTTAGCCTTTGTATGTCCTAGTAGGTGGTGATGTCTTAATATGGTGTCAACTCTTTGTGCAAGTGGGATGTAGGGAACATGTTTGTCATTGATGATCCCGTATATAGTGTCATTTGATACATGTAAATACTTTTTGTTTCTTACTAATGTATTGTGGGTTAGTTGGTGTGTTGAGGGGTCTTTCCCTTTGGTTTTGTACTCAGTATTGTATATGTTTGGCCATTCAGGGTCCAGTTAAACAGGATGATACTCTCTAGGCTGACATAGTCTAGAGAGAGCATCAGCTGTGACCAGCTCTGCCCCCTTTTTGTATTGGATGTACAAATTGAGCTGTTCTAGCAGGGACATCTATTTTTGCTTGTTGCTGTGCAAGTGTGTTCTGAGTTTTAAAGTAAATTAAGGATTTATGGTCAGTTAGTACTCAGACATTTAAATGTTTTTCTAGATAACATCTCTATTTCTTGCATGTGTGGTATAGCTAGCAATTTTTTATCTTGAATTGGGTACCTCTGCTCAGTGTTGATTAGTTTTCTACTTTTGTAACATACTGGCAGGAAGTCTTGCTGCCCTGACTGGAGGATGTGTAGGACTGCGCCAATGGCAGTGTCACTGGCATCTGACTCAAGCTTGTAGCACCTGTTGTTAGGGTATTGTAAGATTGGTGCTTCAATCAAAGCTTGTTTTAATAGTTGGAAATTATTGTTACATTCTGGTGTCCAGATGAATTTCTTTTTAGCATTGCCCTTGGTTAGGTCATTGATTGGTGTAGTGAGTTTCCTGAAGTCTTTGATGTATTTCCTTAGGTAAGCTACCATTCCAAGAAAAGCATCTCATTTGTTTAACAGAGGTGGGGCGTTGCATGTTGTTTATGGCTTTTATCTTGTCTGGATCTGCTTTAAAACCACCGTCAGAGACAATGTAGCCCAAGAACAGGAGTTCCTTTTCCGTAAATTGGCACTTACTTGGTTTTGCATAAAGTTTGTGCTTTGCAAGTTGATTGAGTGTCTTGCAGACATGCGTGAGGTGTTCCTCTTTTGTTTTTGAGAATAAGATGATATTGATGAGGTATTAAATTGTATTTAAGAGGCCATATAGTGCTTGGTTTATCATGGTGACAAATGTTGTGGGAGCGTTGGTCATCCCAAAGTTCATTACTCTACATTCAAAGGATCAAAATTGCGTACAGAACACAGTACTTGGTATGTCCTTTTCCTTTACTTCAACCTGGTTATAACCTGATGTGAGGTCAATTTTGGAGAAAAATTTAGCTCCAGAGAGTCTTGTAAACAGATCATCTATGAGTGAGAGGGAATATTTATTCTTTACTGTGCTTGCATTTAGTGCTCTGTAGTCAGTTACTAGAAGCAGAGTGCCTTACTTTTTCTTTACAAAGAACACTGCTGCCCCCACAGGGATATGGACGGGAAAATGAATCCTTTGGCTAGATTGTCCTCAATATGGGTTTTGAGGGTTTGGGTCTTCATAGGGGAGAGTCTGTAGAGGGGTGTGGGTTTAGGCATGGATTTACATAGGTTGATGCCATGTTTGACCTCCTGTTTGGGTGGTAACTCTTTGAGCTCTTCCTTGAATACATGGGTGTATTCATTTAGAAATGCCGCAAGTTCTGGGCATTGAATGCTGGTTATTTGCATATTATTGAATTCAGTGTACCTCATTATGTGGAGGGTACTGTCTTTGGTTAGACGTTCAGAGTTATCTTGGTTTATGACCTGGACAAATACTGTGTCTTTAGGATGAGATCATTGAGTTCTTTGAGGATATTAAAATTGACTCTGTTGTGTTTAATGGTCATGGTTTTTATTTTCCAACATACACTGGGGTTCACTTGGATGAACCAGTCCATTTCTGCTACAATGTTGTAGTTTATGTTGTTCATGACAAGTCCTTTGATGGACGTTTGTTGCCTTGGGGTCAATTCTGAAGGAAGTTGTTTTGCCATTGAGTAGAACCTTTGATTTATCTGCCATTCTGGCGTATTTGAAGTTGGATTTGAAAACTGGTATTTTGCATTTGGTTACAAATGGTTTGCTAGCTATAGTGTGTTTTGCACCATTGTCAAATGAAATTTTATGTATATGTGATTTGTAAGTGCATGGATATACAATAAGTTGTGAGCAATCATTGATTTTTAAGTTCATAAAAATGGAGTATGCGGGACATGTGGGATGTGAGCAGCAAAGTTTGTGCCTTGGTACAATTTCTTGTCAAGTTGGGGGGAGACAGGGGCACTTAAGCCTGTTTGCCCTCCTCTTTTCCCTGTTTCTCTGTTTTGATCCCTTTGAGGTCAGAGAATGTGGGGTCAGATTCATAGTGGGTTGCTGTTTCAGCATTGTTAACTTTGGCAGTGTCCTCCTTCTTGGGACAGGAGCGGTTTGTGCTTTGGCTGTGATTGATAATGTTGCAATTGGAGTTGCCATTGCTATGATTGGTGTTTTGGCATTTGTTGCCATTGGAGTTTTCTCTGCCATTGCTGTTTGAGGAGCAATTGCCATTACATGTGATATATTCCATGTTTGCATGTTTTTCTGTATGCTTGGCTTCTGCAATGAGTATGGGCATGGAGGTGATAGCCTCTGGGAAGATGAGGGCAGCAACAGAGGGTTTCAGTCTGTTGATGAATGAGGCTCTGGTGTGTACGCTGTCAGCTTGCGCTGGGTTCTGGATTTTGCGGTGTATTTCCTCAAATTCATTAGCATACACTATGATAGTGGTCTTTTGAGGAAGATTGCTGAGCTGTATTGCAATGTATTGGAGGGATTTGGTGATGCAGAAATTGTGTGATGTCTGCTTCAAACTCTTCCCAGTTTTCAAGCTGGTTGTCAGTTTGTGAGCTGACCCAGGTGTCAAACCAGTTAGCTGTGGCCTTGTAAAGGCGCTTGCTGGCTTCCTGGACCCATTTATCATGGGGGATGCAGCTGGCGCAAAGTTTAGTGGCTGATTAGCCTATCCAGTTGATGATGTTTTCTTTGTTTTTACCAAAGAACTTGTCAATACCAATGTATTTGGTGTTGATAACTTCACCTGTGATAGGCAGTTGTGCGTTTGTTTGTGGATGAAGAGAGCAACTGTATTGAATTATCTTGGTGCATGCTTTGGGCATGACCAGACCTTCAAATATGGTGAATCCACTAGGTATATCTTTGTCAATGTCATGGGTGTGGAAGTACGTTTTCCAGGTCTCCTGGGATGTGGCCTGGTTGAGTATGTGAGCAAAAGTGGGCAGGTTTTGATCAGTCATTTTCTCTTTCATGGGTGTGGTCAAGAAATTATGGCTGATACCAGTGATAAGGAGTGCCTTTTAAGGAAGCTTCAAATATGGAATTAGAAAAGAAGAGAAGTATCTTTTATTGGATAATATTTTAGACTTATATTGATTTGGCTGTGGCAGAGATTTAGTTGGATCAAATTTAGGGGTTGTTTATGTGCAGGATGGGTTCAAGCCACTGGATACTTGGACAGTCATGTGATATTGCTTGATTGTCATTCCTGGTATGTCAAACTGTATATTGGAAGGGCACCAAATTGGGCAATGACTAGATGTTAAGTAAGTTGGCAGTAGCCAGAATGCTTGTACATCTAGATCCTCAACACCAAATCAAATGTACACCATTTCATTAATTATAGGGAGTGTTAATAATGTAAAAAGAATATAAATTAATTTTGAAAGGAAGATTTAATATCAACTTTAATAAGTTGTCACAAAGAAAATTTTATTTTACTCATTGAAGGACAAGAAGGGGAGGGAATAGGCAGAAGGAACATTGCCTTCATCTGTGACTTTGAAAGAGACAGCATCAGAGAAAGTGGGGAGGGAATGGGGGGTGGTTTGGGAGTCAGGGTTGGAAGGCGGGTGGCTTGATCTTGACGGGGGTTGGGGAGGCAGGGTTTGTTGACTGGGAAGGGGTGGTAAGAGATGATTGCTTCAATTGCTCAAATTCTTCTTCTGTCACATATGCGGGCTTGATGAAAAAAATAGTTGGGCATGGGGGAAGAAAGAGTCCTTTCTGGACTTATCACTATCACTTGCATAGAAGATGATGAGATCTGATAGTCCTGGACAACATGAAAGGGAAAAGCCCATACCCCTTCTCAATTTGGGAGCAAAGTTCATTATAGGTGGTAGGCTTTGAGCGCCTGAGAGCAGAGCCAAAATTGTAGAGACATACATCTACAAGATGCATGTTGGCGTGGTTGATGGGGTAGGACCAACAGGTATGACCTACAGCCCTAATTTCTTTAGTTTCTATTCCTGCTACTCCATCTCTGCACTCAGTACTACTTTGTACACAGCTTGTTGGGTAGCCCACTCCTCCAGCATGTCCTTGAGCTATGTCTGGTAGGCATAAGCATCTGTGGTGTTTGATGTTGCTGAGTAATGATTGACACCCAATGGGGAACTGCCATCAAAACCCCAACAAAACAATACAAGATTGGGCCGCTCTTGTATACGTCAGATTGTATGAGCTTTCCCCCAAAGTCTTGGATACTTTCCAAAATCTTGGCATACAATAAGAAGATGAAGTCATTGTAAGTCCTCATTGCCCTCCCTTTTTATAAAACTAATACTGGCTCAATTTTAGGGGTTGGTATCCACCAAACTGGGGCCACTAAGAACCTGATTGGATAGGATTTTGGCGGCAACCTTTTGCCTTTAGTTAAAGTACAGGCACCAGTTGGGGTCTACTTGAGAGGGGGTCACAGTTGGTGTGGGCCAGCAGGGTTGCAGCCACAGTGGACTTTGCAAACCCCATTTCAGCCGCAATTTCTCTAAGAGACATAAGCATCCCTTATTTTTTGACCATTTTTAGCACAATCTCTGGGGTGATTA
This sequence comes from Entomophthora muscae, assembly GCA_014839935.2. Lineage (NCBI taxonomy): Eukaryota > Fungi > Entomophthoromycota > Entomophthoromycetes > Entomophthorales > Entomophthoraceae > Entomophthora > Entomophthora muscae. The sequence goes on along the minus strand of QTSX02002909.1, from coordinate 134,536 downwards.
ACTTTTTTCTGTGTCTTGCAGGCTGATTGACCAGAGGTGGGATGTGTCTGTATTGGGAACCAGACAGTGTCATCTGATTGGCTGTTTATAGATTCTGGGTTTTCTGGGTGACCACATGGCTCACTTGGCCAATTCTGGATGCTTGTGCTGATACGCAATCTCAATTAGCAGATGCCTGTGCGTGATGGGCAAACAAGCTGTTGAAAATTGGCATTTGTCAGCAGATTCAACTGAAGGATTGGAAGGCAGGGGCATACACTCACTGCATGCCTTTGAATGTGAGGCTTTGAAAGTCATTTGACTAAGTGATTTATAATGATTACTTTTATTTAATTCTATACAAGTAGGTTCCAAAATCTGCCCCTTGGTGTTTACTACCAATGCTTTATGTGGTGCAGGGCGCCACTCCCTGGTATTGCCTTATCTGGGCTGATCCCTTATTTAGAAAAGTATAAGGGGAACTGCTGCCCTTTTTTAATCTATCCCAGAGAGTAACCCTCCAAATTAATCAGCATCAATTCCAATTAGTGACCCATTGGAGTGAGTTTTCATATGGCAATCAGTGACCAATCAGAGCATTGCTAGCTAGCTGCAGATGCATCAATTGATGATCCATCAAAAGATGTTTTATATATGGCAATTAACAACCTACCAATGCATCTTTGGCTAGCTGCAGATGCATCAATGATTGATCCATTGTTCATCCTACTATGTAAGTTAGTTATTTGATCTTCTGCCCCTCTTCTAGCCAAAATGTGAACTCCAAAGAAAGTAGTATGAAACCCTATTCTACACTCAATTCCCTAAATACGGCCCTAATATTGCTGCAACCACCTGACCCCAGATCACATGCCTAAATGTTCCCTTCTTGTTCAATCTAACCCCTTTTCCTCTGAATATTCTCCAAAATGTTTCAGCCCTCAAAGAATAGACACATTGCCTGAAAATCTAGACCCTAGTCAGCATGACTCATCTTTTCTTTTCCCTCCTCTCCTCCAAGTATAAAAAGACCCCAAGAGGTCTCCAATAAACAGAATCATTCACCATAGAAACATAACAATTGACTTAAAAATCTTAGACTACTTGCAGAGCCAACCAATAGAGGTTCTGTTGAGTAAGAAGATATTAGTCCTGTTGTTTTTCTAGTTGCTCAGCCACTCTCAAACCATCCCTACAACCCTTGAGCACCACATTTTCTGATGCTCACTACAGGGGTATCTGCCACTGCTCTTTGCACCACTGCCAGAGACCTCTAGTCCAGGGACTAAAACTGTGACTCCAAAACCATAGACCACCCATGCTGTTCCACTGCAAACTACGCTTGATGCAACGCCAGCCCCCTGCGCCCTGTCTGCCCAACTCTGGCAAACAGAGGCTGGGGTTGGCCCTGCAACGCTGATTACATCTCAACTCTCACTGAAGTCTCCCACCCTGAGAGTCAAGCCGCCCCTAGCACAGGATCTCCCCAACTGCCTATAGAGGTTGAGGAACCTGCTGCCCCAATCTCTGACCTTCCCCCACAAGCCCAACCTAGAACTTGCATGCCTGCCTCTTTCTCTTCCGTACCCCAAGCTGTCAAGCCCCTAAGACAGCGCCCAGCCTCAGTCCGCCTACAAAGCCCCTCCCCTGCCTCAGACAAGGACCCCGTAAAGGACTTCTTTGAGGTAGATGAAGAACCTCCCGCCAATCTTCCTTGGACTCCATCCTGGTTGTCTACATCAAGTGGAGATCATTACCACCCTAGGGCTCTGTCTGGAAATCCCGCGCCCCTCCCCAAAGATGTCAGACCCTCAAACAAACTAGCTCCTGTGCCCTGTTTGTCTCACGTATAGAGCCTCTTCCTTTCCCCACTGCTCCTCCATCTTACCAATCTGTCCCCAGTGCTCCCCCTCTACCAATGCACCAAGTTGCTTACACTGGCCCCTCTGATAACCCCACCATATCAGATATGGAACATTTCAGCCAGTTTCTGAACAAGAATGGGGATGTTCTCACCTCCACCACCATAGAAATTACCCAGAGGATCAATGCCTATCTGATCCAATTTAACCACCCTATGGTAACTGTGGTGGTAAATTGGCTGGAGCAACAATGTATCAACAGTGAACAGACCATCACAGCCTTGAACCAATTAAGGGACTATACTGAGGAAGCGGTAAACCCCCTTCAAGACCAACTTCACCAGATCAGACACATGCATGAGGTTCTGGAAGCCATGCACTCAGACACCATAACTATTGCTCAACAGATAACCAAAGACCACTCCGCCCTTCAACAGCAAGTAATTAAACCCTTGGTTGAAGAAGTGGCCAACCTAAAAGGCCACTCTAACCAACATGACATAGACATCAGTGACATTCAGGCCCAGCTGACAGATATCCAAGAGGCTTGCAACCAACAGGCTGGGAATGCCGTGTCTAGAGTCATCAGACTCAGGATGACCTAGAGGTCCAAAAGAACCACCTTGACCTACTTCACCATGATCTTGTGCAAACCAGGGAAGACCTGGATGTTGTGGGAACTGATGGTGACGCAACCTATGCTAAGGTAGAAGCGCTTCAGTTGGACCAGGTTGCCTTCAAGGCAGAAATCGAGGCCAATCAGACCAAGCACCTTGGCCTTATCCAACAATTAACAACCCAACTTAAGCGCGTCCAACAGGAGCTGTCCATCCTGACTCAGAAGCAGGAAACTCATGCCTCCACTTACAACAAGGAACTCTCCACTCTTAAGGAGAAGGACACTAGCCTACAGTTGATTATCTCCAACCTGACCAAAAGATTTGTCTCAATGAATTTAGGAGGATCAGGTAGTACTCAACCATGCCCAACATCTGCCTCTGCTTTGGCCTTGGAGGAAGTAGTGTGTTCTGTTCTCAAGTCAGTAGAAATCACAACGGCCTCATTCAGTACTCACCTGGCTGGAGAGACATATTGAAGTTTCCCCTGGGCCACCCAAGAGGTCCCTGCCCCAATGTCAACCTCCTTCCCGCCTATCCCAGACATCTTGACCCCTGGCTTTACCTCAGTACCAACTGCCGCCAATCAAACTCCCAGGGAACATCTCCCAGACACTCAATTACCGGCCCATGCTAATGATCCTAAGGCAGACCCTGCAACTGCACACTGGGAGACCCCTCCAAATCCTTGACACTCACATCCTCAACAATACCCTTGGTGGCTTCCCCCTCTCAGGTACTCAAACCCTAACCCCCAACCATATCCACAAGAGGGGTCTTTCTTTCAGCCAAGTTACCCCTATGGGGCTTACACCCCTGCTGGGCCGTTGCTTCCACCTTGAGGCTATCCTAGAGCTTTCTCTGAAGGACCCCCAGGGCCACCAGGACCCCCACCAGGCCAACCCTCAGGACCACCAGGGCCACTGCCTGGCCATTAGGACCGCCCTACAGACCTCCAGGACCAGCCCCTTCTGACCCTGGCCTGCCTTCATGAGACTCTTGTGCAAGCTCTGGCCCCAGTCTCAAGCTAAACACCAAGTTCAAACCAGGAGGACCCATCAATATTTATGTCTTTCTAAAAGGGGTTTGAGCTTATGACCAGGGATAGCCCAGAGCCAGTTACCCGCACTAAACTGTTGAATAGCCTGGACAAAACTGCCTTCTCCACTGTGGCTGCCTCTCTTAGTGGAGGGGTCTTACAAGATAATTAAAAATGTCCTTGAAGATACCTATGGTTCCCCCAAACATCTAGAGGACAAGAAGGCCAATTTCTTGACTATCTCTCTGAAGAAAGATGAGTTGCTTCCAGAATTTGGTAGAAGATTTAGGGTTGAGGTTGAAACCCTAATGTCTATTAACTTTCTGACTCTCCAAGAAGCAGCAAGAGCTCTTCTCCATGCAATCTGCCCTTTCCCACACCTTTCTGTCTTCCATCCACAGCTGTTGATACCTACTTCAACCCAAGCAGTGCTTTGCATAGCCGCCTCCCTCCAATGACATACCATATGCCAGCCCCACGCCCTGTGTATCTATCCCACTGGTTAATGAATGAGGTGGAGGAATACAAAGAAGACAATGACAGAGTTCTCTATGTGGAAAGACAACCCATGGAAGAACAAGAATGCTTTAAGTGTGGACAGAAAGGACGCTTCACAAGGAACTGCCCACACCACCAACTAAACGTGAAAGAAGAACCTGCTGACTCAAAACCCAGTGTACACGCCTTGCCCAACACATTGCAAGAGAATAGTGCCTTGGAAGGGCCAAAAACTACTAAGCGGAGCACACGGAACCAGTGTGTCTCTGCCTAGTAAAAAGTTTCCTCCCAATCTCCCTAGCCCCAACTCATTAATAATGGCTGTGGCCAATCACACACACAAAAGCCTTAATCCACAAGGAGGTACCCCCCACAAAATAAACTCCTTGAAGGTCAATCCTGCCTTGTCATACATCCTCCAGGCTCAGAACCTCCAGAAAATCCACCCCACTATCAGCAACATAACCAAAGCCCTTTTAAAAACTGTGATCACTACTCTGTTGAGTGATATTGTCCATATCCTTCCCACCCTAAAAAAAGCCATCAAAGAGCTGGAAAAAGGACCCCCTTGTCTGCTGGGTAGAAGGCATAAATGACCTCTTGGTTGGTTCAAGCACATGGGTACAAACTGAGGTATTTGGCATCCCAATTTGTGCTTCCCTGGATAGCGGTGCACCAATCTTAATCCTATCCTCCCAATTCACCTGTAGGCTTTGTTCCCCCCAGACGTTGAGTGCAGTAGAACCTTTGGTACAGCAGGCAACAATCCTGCCAGCTCCAAAGGCTCAAAATCATTGGTCCCTTTGAAGTTCAGGGATACTGTGGTCACCTGCCCAGCTACCGTCCTAGAAGCTAAGAACTACAACATATTGATTGGCTCCTCCTTTATGGACCAGTTTGGGACCACCATAGATCATAAGACTGGTACGTTTCACCTCCTAGGCCAGGATTCCCCTCCTGACACCAGATAGCCGGCCTAGAGTCCCTTCCAAAGGCATGAACCCTAGAGGATGCATCCTGCTGGCCTGCCTATCTAGGATGGTAGGGATCCCCTATGAAACCACCTTGACTCAAATAAGTAACCTACCAACCACTGTTTGCTACAACAACCCTATCCTGATTTGGTCAAAGGACAGTGTAAGTATCCCTCCTAAATCCCAAGCCATCATAGGAACAGGTATCAAGATAAGCATACCTAAAGGGTTGCATGGGGAAATATTGGCACTAGTTTTTCCACATCCCAGGCTGCCCACAGTTGCAATCCATCTCATCCCAGGGGAGACCACTGATGAGCTCACTATCCTGGTGGCCAACCCTCACTCCTCTACTCTAGAAATTGGTTGCAACTCTGGGGTAGCCTTCCTAAAAATTGCCTCAAATAAATCTATTTCCTCTGGCTATTCCATTGGATTGCTGTATGATCTAGGATTACCAAACCCTAGTCATGACCTAATAGCACCCATCCTACAAGACAAAAAAATTGGGGACATAAACTTGCAACAGAAAGAACAGTTTCTGAGGCTCATCAAGAAGTACAGGCAGCTTTTTGCCAACTCTGACGCCAAGCCGGGTTGCGCCAATAACTGCTTCCATAAAGTCAACACAGGGGAAGCACAGCCCCTATTTCAGACCATGTATTGTCAATCCCCCGTGGCTAATTGGATAATCCAACAGGAAGTTGACAAATTATTGGAGGAGTTTTTTAGTATCATCCAATAGTCCCTGGGCCAGTCCTTTGCTCCTGGTAAAAAAGAAAGATGGAACCAATTGAGTAGTAATTGACTACAGGAAGTTGAACACCATCTCCAAGAAAGATAGGTATCCCTTACCTTGGATCAATGACACCCTGGACAAGTTGGGAGGCGCGCAGTTCTTCTCAGCCATGGATCTTGTAGCAGGCTACTGGCGGATACCTATGGAAGTTGAAGACCAGGAGAAATATGCCATTGTGACTGCAGATGGTCTTTACCAACCAACCCAGATGCCGCAAGGACTAGCCAACGCCCTGGCCACCTTCCAAAGGCTTATGGACACCACCTTCTGCAACCTAAAGTCCATCTGTGTCCTTGTATATTTGGATGACATTAATGTATACTTGAAAAGCTTTGAGGATCATCTTAGAGACTTAGAGCAGGTCTTCATCAGGCTAAACAAGATAGGGATAAAACTCAAGCCAAAGAAGTGTCAATTCTTTAAGGAAAACCTTGAGTTCCTAGGTGATGCAATCAATAAGAAAGGCACCGCTCCTATCCCAGCCAAGGTAACATCTATCTCTAAACTTGCTGCCCCCAACACCGTCAAGGATCTACAATGCTTCCTTGGTACAGTTGGTTACTATTGCTACTTTATAGAAGCATTTGCCAATCTGACCCAACCCCTTTTTTGCCCCCTAAAAAAGGATGTAGAATCTTTATGGGACCACAATTGCCAAATTGGGTTTGAGGCGCTCAAGCAAGCTTTTGTAGAATCCCTGGTTTTGACATATCCTGACTTCTCTAAAGAGTTCATTCTGTACACAGATGACAGCTTAGTAGCAGTAGGAGTGGTCCTCGCGCAATTGGATAATGAAGGCCACAATCACCCTGTTGGATATTTCTCTAGAACCCTTAATGTCCATTAACAAAACTACACAGTAACTGAACAAGAGTGCCTAGCAGTCTTATATGGTATCAAAGAGTGCCGCGCCACCTGTATGGGTCCCACTTCAAGGTTGTGACTGATTGTTTCTCCTTGAAGTGGCTAGCTAACCTAAAGGACCCCAAAGGGAGATTGGCTTGCTGGGCAGTGAGATTGCAGGCATACAGCTATGAACTTGTACACCTCCCTGGAGCCAAGCACACCAATGCTGATGGTTTATCTAGACTTCCACTAGTAGCAGCCCTTGCCCCTGAAGGAGCCGCCCTGTTTGATCTTATTTCTTTTCCCTCCAAATGGGATAGTATCCCTCCTGAGGCTCAGAAAACCCTAGCCAAACTTGCTTATAACACCACAATTAGAGATAGCTGTCTATATAAGGAAGTCAAGGAACATCAACTGCCATATATTTGCCCGTCTTGACAGCTAGCCATATTATAACAATTTCATAACTTAGACACCAGGCATGCAGGCAAAAAACGCATGATGGCAACACTTGCATCACATTGTTATTGGGAAGGTATGTACACTGATGTATTATAATATTGTCAAAGTTGCATGACTTGCTCCAAGTATTGCCCCCTATCTAAGGCCACTAGCTATAGACTGCATCTCCTTACCACATGTTTCCCACGGTTAGCATTGATGTGGTAGGACCAGTAGGCCCAAATAAGACTATTTGTGGGAATAGATATCTTATTGTATCCATTGATCATTTCAGCAAATGGGTCAAAGCCAAGGCTATTCCTGCCCCTACAGCCAAGCACACCGCCCAATTTTTTCTATCACATATCATGACCAATCATGGCCGTTCATACACCATCTTGACAGATAATGGAACCAACTTCACTAGCAAGCTTCTGGCTGAATTAAACAAGGTCATGGGAATTAAGGACGCAAAATCTACTCTGTATCACCCAGAAACAAATGGCTCTGTTGAATGAGTCAGTGGCACCCTCAAGACTATCCTCAAAAAGCTCATGTTAGAATCAGGCTTTTCTTGGGATGCTTTAGTCCCCTTGGTACTTATGGTGTACCAAGTAACTAATCAAACCGCTACTGGTTGCTCCCCCTTCCAGATGGTTTATGGACAGAAACCCTCCCTACCTGGGCTCCTAGCAACTTATTAATTGGATCCAGGTAGATCCCCTGATGACCACCTGAGAGCCCTCACCAAAGGGCTAATAACTCTGCATCATGAAGCATATAACACTATGGGGACAATTGGCGTGCTGCGTTTGCCTGCAACATAAAGCATCATCCCAAGCTGGCTTCTTTTGAGATTGACCAACATGTATTCCTCTCCAGGGCTTGGACTTCTGGACGTCCCCACAAGCTCATCCCAATATTCTCAGGGCTATTTGTGGTAATTGAGAAAAGTAGCTTTGATGCATATACGGCTCAAAATATTGGCTCTGGTCAAACTTATCAGCAAGTGCATGCCAAGTTCATGAAAGAAGCCCCTGTAGTTGACAAGGAGTCTCCTTGCCCCTTGCCAACTTCTTCCTACATGGACAACCCTCAGTAAAGCCATGCAGCTTTACACAACCCCTGCTGGCCTCTCTATTATCTCTTCTATATAGGGCAGCAGAGGAAACATTATGTAGGAATATAGAAAATTGATGAATCAAGGTATACTACTACCCCTTCATAGGATCAGGCTGAAGAGATCAATTGTTGATATAGTTTGCATAAATAAAAAAGGGATTTATCTCAGAAGAAAAAAAATGATGATGAATAAATAAATACAAAGAAAAAATAAATAAATAAATATGGAAGAAGCAAAAGATGTTTATTCCTGAAGTGGATGAGGGGTCATGAAGCACTTCTTGGGAGGATGATGGCTGGTGTAGATGGCAGCCAGGATGAGCGCATCTTGAATCATGTATTTTTACAACTTGAATCCCTTGGCAGGGAAATCTGTAGCAAGCTGAGCTTGCATGCCATCAATGGCAGTGGCCACCTTCTTGCGGGACAGGTTAGCGCAATTTGAAAGGGTGAAAGACAGGCCCAGAGTGATGAGAGCTTGCACCCGCTGGTGATACACGTTAGGGTCCAACTCCCCAATCCAGTTGGCAAACAGGCAGTAACGCTGGCTTTGAGAGGCCCCATCAAACCCATGATACAAAAGAATGGGGTGAACGTCCTGCTCAACACCCCAAGTCTCCACTGCTGAGATCAAGGCGTTTTGAGCAAAGGTGATGTCTGCCATCTTGCAAGGACAAGTTGCAATCAGTTGGGGAAAACTGATAAGGTGAAAAAAAGGGCATGACAGGTGTCAATGGCCATGGCGTTCTCCACCAAGTGACTTACCCAGGCAGTAACGGGCCTGGCTACCTGACATCCCAGCCCAAGCTGTGCAATGTCAATAAGATTGGACAAGGAAGGAAGGCGCCCCATTGGAGGCACACACACGTAGGCGTTCACCAAGGAGTTCCTGAACCACACCAAATTCTTGTTCCAAACTAGCTACAGGATTTGCATCATGGGCTCAACCTGAAGGGCGGCCCTAACCTCCCAATAGTTGTTTTCAGACTGTTCATCAAGCCGGACCGCGTTGATAGCCATCTGGCTGTAGGGACCAAGGACTTGCTCAGAGCAATCAGGCGCATGATGGGTAATATTCACATTATCCAGCCCCATATTGGCAAAGGTCTCCTTGATAGCCACACAAGGAACCAAGGTGTTCTCTATGGGGCTGTCTGCACCCAAACAGTCCGCTGCCTCCTGTGCTGTGTGTTGTTGCTTGTCAACAAGAGCTTCAAAAGCCGCCTGAACAGCAGCTGCGTCACAAGCAGCCTGAGACATTATCTCCTGTAAGGCCTGCTTGTTGATGGTTGGTAGAGACACCTCTGCTCCACAGACCAGGTCACAAAGACGCTGGCGCTGGGTGGCTGGGGAAGCAGGGCAACTCAGAGGGCTGTGATCTTTAGGATCAGGATGCAAACTTGATCCTTCTTGGGCCTCAGGCTCCGCAGGCTTGGGCGTTTTGGGCTGAAGAGCCTCAAACCTGTCATCCTCCTTGTCCAGTTGGAGGTACCGGCGCCCCTTGAAAGCATGCATCCAGCTGGGCGCAATAGCAAAGGCCACAGAAGTTAGCAGGGCTCACACAATCTTGCAGTCCTCCTTGGGGAGGTCTTCCAATAAGTGTTCTTCCCTTTCTACAGAGGAGCCCACCTCCTGTTCAAGGGCCTCAAGCTTGGTTTGACAAAGAGCAGTTAGCGCGGCCTGTAAAGAGGCAGACAATTTGCGGACGCGGCAGGCAGCAGAAGATAATGACAATTTTAACTAAGGGAAATTATTCAGGACGCCTCTATTTATACCCAATTTAACCCAATTAATTTAGCTTGATGATCATTGGGCAATTCATCATGAATCACCCTTCTAAGTCTATTCACTGATTATCATTAGGCCACCTGATGTTTGATTGCTGTTTTAAAATGGTTTCAGGTGTACATCCACTTATCATTATGAGGGCCTTGGATTCCTTTTTTGGATGGAGCCCCATCCTGATCTGGGGGTATGTGGTGCAGGGCGCCACTCCCTGGTATTGCCTTATCTGGACTGATCCCTTATTTAGAAAAGTATAAGGGGAACTGCTGCCCTTTTTTGTAATCTATCCTGGAGAGAAACCCTCCAAATTACACAGCGTCAATTTTAATTAGTGACCAATCAATGCACCTGCAGCTAGCCGCAGATGCGTTGGAGAGTGACCCATCAGAATGAGTTTTCATATGGCAATTAGTGACCAGTTGGAGCTTCTGTGGCTAGCTGCAGATGCATCAATTATTGATCCATTGTTCATCCTACTATGTAAGTTGGTTATTTGATCTTCTGCCCCTCTTCTAGCCAAAATGTGAACTCCAAAAAAAGTAGTCTGAAACCTTATTCTACACTCAATTCCCTAAAGATGGCCCTACTATTGCTGCAATCACCTGACCCCAGATCACATGCCTAAATGTTCCCTTCTTGTCCAATCTAACCCCTTTCCCTCTGAATATTATCTAAAATGTTTCAGCCCTTTAAGAATAGACTCATTGCCTGAAAGCCTAGACTCTAGTCAGCATGACTCACCTTTTTTCCTCCTCTTCCTCCAAGTATAAAAAGACCCCAAGAGGTCCCCAATAAACAGAATCATTCACCATAGAAACATAACAATCAATTTACAAATCTTAGACTACTTGCAGAGCCTGCCAATAGGGGTTCTGTTGAGTAAGAAGATATTAGTCCTGTTGTGTTTCCAGTTGCTCAGCTACTCTCAAACCATCCCTACAACCCTTGAGCACCACACTTTATATAGGGACATTCTCATATTATTAATCATTAGTCACTGACAATGTCTTCTAGGACATTCCAGAGCACTGTAGAGTCCTGGTTGGGTTGGCAGAAAAAGGGAAAACCTTCTATTTTGGGCACAATCCTGCAATGCCTAGCACAAGGACACCCTCTGCTAGCACATTAATCATTGATCCTTTTTAAGATATACAATCACTTCCATATCTAGTTCTAACAAGTAGTCAAATAGGCCATTTGAATTGACCCTGGCGTCTTGGTGTTATTTTCTCTCAAAGCTGGCGCCTCAGCACTTGATGTTAATTATGGCAGCGCTCTGGCGCTTGCAAATAATTATACTGGCGTCCTGGCACTTGATGTAAACTAGAGAGCGCTCTGGCGCCAAAATTTTTTAATCCTGGCGCTGTGGCACTTGTTATTTAAGGTGGCGGCAGCTTGGCACAATATTCCTTGGCAATGACATCATGGTCCACTAATCATGTATTTAATATATGAAAAGTTGACACTAGTTTCCGGAAGGGTAATTGATTGGCCCTGATTAATTATCAATATTTGACTAATGAATTAAGCTTTCCACAATCCCTGGTCAAAAATTCTTCACATATCCCCCCACTTGACCAGGGCTACTCTTCATTCTTTCTCCCATAAGCGCTAATAATAGTAACCAAACTTCCTTGCACCAAGTCTACCGAGATCTAATGGCTATTATTATGGCCAAAAATTGTAAGGCATTTATATGTATGCTGAGCTCTTCCCAGGTCTGCTTCCTGGATCAGCTGCTTCCTGCAAACAGTCGTCAGTTGCGGGCCCAGGACTGCAATACCACAGTGTCAGGGTCAGAGTGTAGCACTGTCACACATGTTGAAGGGGAAGAGGATGCTGACTCTATTTTTGCAGAGACTGAGGTGCTGCTTGTTTGACTCCCTTGTCTTGGCTTTGAGGATCTGCACTATTGGACCAACAATATTGTCCTTGAAACTGCTTCCTCACCACTTGCAACACCCTCCACACTATGTTGCGCTTGTTGAAACTCTGAGGAGCTTCCCTCTGCTTACCCTGCCATCATCAATTGGTTTGGGGTAAGCCATCACAAAGAGACATTATATGTGTATGTCCAGGCGCTGTTTGCAGAAGACAACACTGCAACACCAATAAAATCAGGAGCTTGTTACCACGGTAGTTATGATGTGGAGCAGATAGTTGGGGAGGTTGACCTCTATCTGCACGTCATGGCCAAAGACGCCACTGGCTTTTCCTTGCAGCACATCTACACCAGTATTTGCCGCAATCAGTACTTTCAAGAGGTTGCTTGCATATGGGCATTGGAGAAGCTTGCCAACTCTGAGCTTCCACGGTCCCTTGGGCTCAATCTTCAGGCCAATACACCCTGTTGTTTCTCCCTGGCCCAGTATATGTTTGTGCAGGCAATGAAGGATAACAACCTGCAGTTGTACCTTCCCTTGGATGTGTCTGTTGTCCACTTTATGTGGTATCCTCCCAAGGTGTGTTCTTCTTGCGCTGTGGGTTTTGCAGGATGTTGTCTCAAGCACTTCTGTAGGCTGGCCTATCAGTCTAAGGTCTCTTTGCCAGCATGCTACTCCTACATGGAGGATGTGCTGCTTGATTGCCTTACTATAGGCTCTGCCTTCTCTGCTTATGGTGGATATGGGCATCTAGTTAGTGGGGGGAATCTTTGCTTTCCCCTGTGGGCAACCGCCAGAAATAACTCATTCTACAAGTCAACTTACTGAATGTCAACAATTTGTTGAAATTCAGTAAGAAAAACTTATTTTAGTATTTATCCGCCAGAATTGGGCATTTCCAAAACTAAGCTTATTTTTCATAGTGATTTATTAAGTCAGAATTGCAAAATTAAAAAGGAACAGGCATAATGTTGACACCATTTAATCAAAGGCTTAATTTTAAGCCAAAAAACTATTATAATTTACTATGAAAATGTAAGTTTCTTTGTACTTTTACATAAAGGTCAACTACAGTAAGTAATATCTGGATGTTGACCCCAAATAAGAATCCATAAATTTCTTAATAAAATACTAAATATTCTAAAAATAACTATTTTTTATATTTTATACTACTGTTTTTATTAAATAGATAATAAGATAAGCATTGAACAAAGACATACGCCAACTTTCAGAGCATTCTTTTTATTATTTAGATATTAACTGTTATTTTAAACTCACTGGATAAACTATATCTTATTTCTGGAAGTCCACTTAAGCCAAAACGCATATGTTAAAACTAGAATTTATATATGTATTTATAATGTTGACTTTGTGTCAAATTGACGCATCACCTAAATTACAACAAAGGGGTTTGGCTAAGCAAACAAAGTGACATAATTTAAGCAAGATTTAATAGGAGAGTTACTATAAAAGAATGCTGACTGCCTGAATGTTGACACCTTCACTGGTTTATTAGTAAAACACTGTTTCTTAAAAGAAAGCACACACAATGGTATGGTAAATCAAGCCAAAGTACCCAGAGCTGTACTTTGGAATCTGCTCTATAATCCCTTTTATTTAGTTTTCCTAAGCTACATATGCAAATCTTTGATTTTTTAAATTTAAAAATAATCAATTTTGGACTTAAAAAACCAACTCTGGAAAATATTAACCAATCTTTATAAGTGATTTACATAGTGTTTTTCTAGTTTAATGCTGACTGTCAGTATGTTGACAGTTAAAATTAAAGTGTTTTTTATGCTGACAAACTAAATTAAATATTTTTGACTATTGTGACTATCAGAATGTTGACTTTTTATTTAAACATGGTTTTTATTCTTTACTAATAAAATAGCTCTAAAAGCACTTTTCATACTTCTATAAACTATTTAATTCATAATAAAAAAAACAAGTAATTATTATTTAATATTATTCATGTTTCAACTGTTTATTCTTACTTTATGAACTATACTCTAATTATTGTAGGACAAATCTTCCAAGAAGCCACAAAATAACCCCAAGTTAACTAAGAAAGTGCCTAAAGCCTTTGTAAAGGACTAAAGTACCTATCCTAACAAAAAACCAGCCAAAGAGCACTCAAAGAAAAAGAAGACAAAGGAGAAGACCCCAGACCCTGAAAGCAAAGAGCCCTCCCCTGCCCCCTCCTCTTCTCTAAGCTGGTACCAATCAGAAGGAGATGAGGTTCCACTAAACAAGCAAGGAAGAAAGAAGATAACCAAGAATTTAGAGCCCCAGTCAAGCCCAGATGAATCAAGCTCAAAGGAATCAAGTTCAAAGGAATCAAGCCCCAAGGAATCATGCTCATCCCAGTCCAAGAAGCACAAGAATCCAACTCCAGATAATTCCCCTCCACCTCCCAACAAATCTGCACCTCCATCCTCCTCATCAAGTATCAATAAAGAAGATCCTGATGATTACCTATCTGACTATCATCAAGCACCAATTGGCCCATGATATCCCCTAAAGGTTCACAATATATGTAACGTCAAAGGAGAGTTTAAGCTCCCAAAGAATTTCCCTCAGGTTTCCCCTCTAATGTCTGTCAAAGGAGGTACAAGTTTAGTCTGTGATGGCTATGTTTTTAATTGCAACAATCAAAAGAGAGAAGTAAGAAGCAAGCATTATGTGTGTGAAGATAGAAGCTGCACTGCCAGGATAAACACATAAGGATGGGATAAAGTCACTATTGAAAAAGGAGAGCACACATGTAATGCTCCAATTAATCTTATTGAAAAGCTTCTAAAGTGGTACCTCTACCAAATGATCCCAGTCTCCAAAAACATCAAGGCTTCTGATCTGGCAGTTAAGGCCATAAAACACCTAAGTAATGAGAGCCTGAAGCTCATCCCTGACCTCAGCCAGTTAGTGAAGTACATATATGACAAACACTGTGATCTATTCCCCCATAAGAAATCTGTATATTCCAAGGAGAGTTAGTCTTGACAGATGAGCTGAAGATGTTCAATGATGATGAGGTATTCCTTTTACATGATGATGGGCTAACATCAGAGGCAAGAATTATATGCTATGCTACACAACAGAACCTGGAGAAGTTAAGAGATTCAGAGACCTGGTTATGTGATAGTACCTTTGCAGTATGCTCCCGCCTTTTTTTACCAACTATGGGCTGTACATTCTCTATTGAAGGCAAGGTGCTCCCATTCACCTACTTTCTGCTTCTTGGAGAAACAGAAGAGATCTACACAAAGCCTTTAAAATCCTTCAGGAGGGCATCAAAGCCCTACCCAATAATAAAAATAATCCCTCTTGCCATAACACTAGAGCTAATCCAGATGATGATGAAAAGGATAAAGCCACCCTTGATGCAGAACAAGAAGCTCATGATAAAGCACTTGGCCTCTCAACTATAGTCATGGACTATAAAACTGCCCAGTGTAACACCTTTTTAAACACCTTTGATAGAGAGGTCCAGGAGTGTTTTTTCCATTATTGATAGGCTGTCAACAGGCAACTAAAGGGTCTACCTGGGCTCAGCAAGCTCCATTGTCTAGATACATCAGGAAAGTGCAAGTTCTTAATTCAGTAGTTTGTAGCACTAGCCTTTGTAAAGCCAGAGAATGCTGGACAAGACTTTGACCTCCTATGCCAGGATCCATATGCCAAGAAAAATGATGGTGACTTCTACCCTTTCATTGAATATTATGAACCACAGTGGATTAGACGTAAGGTCACTAAGCGCTGGAGCAAGCCCAGAGCCAAAGCCAACTGGAACTGCTATCAGGCAGTTCTTAAGGATGAGATGAAAACTACTTCATCTTTGGAGGGCTGGCATAAGCTTATCAAGTCCTCCTTTGGAATCAAGCCCAGATACAACACCTTCTACAAGCACCTCAAAGTCCAACAGGGGAAGACTGCTGCATCTATCAGAGATATTGAGAACCACCCATCCAAGAAGAAGAGAACCACCAAAGAGAAACAGTATCAAGAGAAGATCAAGGACGTTGTCAAAGACAAATATAAGCTTTCAGAGATTGAGGAATACATCAAGAAGATTGCCACAGTTCTTAATGGCAACCAGGTGATCACAGTCTAGCTTTTAATTAAATTTATTGGGTATTGCCTAATTTTTTACATGGTTCTTATATGTTAATTATAATATCTTTAAATAAATAGTTATACTAAATAACTCATTAATAATTTATGATACTGTTTTTATAAAATCATTGCTTTTCTATTGTTAGTTTGATGCTTTAGACTAATCCATGGCCTATATTGGTATTTCACTAGTAAATTATATGTTTTTGAAGTTTTCAATATAGAAAAAACTTTATATTACTGTTTCTGATTGTTATATTTTACTATAATACGTGAAATTTTATGTAGTATCTTTTTGTGTATTGGGTTTTTTTGTTTTTATATGTGTTAAAAATATTTTATAGTAAAGATAGCTGATTTCATAGCAAATTATTTTTGAAGTGTATTTTTATGAATTTTTTAATTGATATGTATAATTTTTTATGAATTTTTTTGAATCTATGTTGTCACATTACCTTAAAAAGTATCTTGAAGCTTGATTTTTATTAAGTGAAATGTTCAAGAAACAGGTTTTGGCTTATTAAAAAAGGGTCAACATTTAGTAGTCTGCATGAGTTAAAACTTAATTCTGACTTTTCAATGCTGTTGACATTAAAGTATTTTTAATTCTGATTGTCAGCATATAGTAAGTCAGCTTGCAGAATGAGTTAATTCTGGTGGTTGCCTTATATGCCATATAAAGGTTAGCCAATATAGCAATTAACATTGATTACACGTTGTGTAATCACATAATCATCTATTGTATATTGCTCATTCAATCCTATTGGACATTGTATTGACTCAGTTCCACCTAGCCTGAAAGTGTATATAATTATATCAAACAATTGATGTGAAAATGGCAAGGAAATACCAAGTTTGGATCAGCTTTACATGGCATATAATTGGTTTCTTATTGGTTCAGGTCAGCATTACACAGCAGATAATTCATGAGTTAATATTGGATTGAGTCCGCTATTATACAGCGTATAATCCTGCATTTGGCCTGTTGCATTAATAAGCAGAAGGCTTGCCAGCCAGAAAAGGATTACTGATTAAGCCCTGGAAATGGAATACTGGAATTCTACCTTCTAATGTAGGAGGACAGATTAGGGACCATTTCTAAGCATCAACTAAATATAGTGTAGTTTCAAAGCG
Source organism: Entomophthora muscae (assembly GCA_014839935.2). Lineage (NCBI taxonomy): Eukaryota > Fungi > Entomophthoromycota > Entomophthoromycetes > Entomophthorales > Entomophthoraceae > Entomophthora > Entomophthora muscae. The sequence goes on along the minus strand of QTSX02002909.1, from coordinate 117,441 downwards.
CCATAATAAGCACGTAAGATACAGCCAATCAATAATTGAAAGTAAAATAGTTCAAGAAGAGTGTATGTTGTAGCTGAAGAGCCATGTATGCCTTGCTAAGGCCAGTAGCAGCACACACACCAAGGGCAGCCAATCAGGATAGGCGCAGCCAGCAAAGATAGACCTATTGCAAAGGTAGCCACTGAGAACTGTCTGAAAGGACAAGAACAAGGGTTGCTGCAGTATATATTGATACAGACACCTGAAAAGAAGAAATGAAGTTCCTAGTTACACCTGGATAGATTGTAGCCGCTGGCTAGATTGTACTACAGTTTCAATAAACATAACTATTTTCAAAGTTCTATTCTATTGCAGTCTGTAGCACTCTTGCATAGGAGTAGGTAGAGTACATTGGCAGGGCTAATATCTATCTGTAGCTTTGAACATACCAGCAATAACCCAAGTTGCTCAACAGATAGCCTATTAGTTCATATAGTGATCTGCTTCAGCAGGGTGTAGAGCAAGGTTAGGCATTCTAGACAATCCATTAGCATTCTGGTGTTAAATCCTGGAACAATGTAGCACTGTGAAGTTTTAGCCCTGCAGGCAAAGGGCCCATATAGCTAGTTGTCCTTCTGGTTCCTTGAGCTGATGCAGCCACTTGAGCAAGTAGTGTTCAGTGACCACAGTGAAATGGGTACCATACACATAATAGCAGAACTGCTTGACTGCATGCAGACAGTGAGGTATTTTTTTTCTATGACACTTTAATTCTTCTCATTCTTGTTGAGGACACAAGAAGTATAAGCTACAGGATAATCCACACCCTCATCATTGAGTTGATCTAGGATGGCTCTAGTAGCTAGGTTACTAGAATATGTGTAGGGGACGAATTCTTTATTATAGTCAGGATACACCAAGATAAGAGCCTCCTTGAGCTTTGCTTAGGGGTCTCAAAGACCTGTTGCTGACTAGCGGTTTAATTAAAAAGGACATAACATAACGTTAAAACAGAGGTTTGATAGTGTCAGAAAAGTCAGGGATAAACTGTCTGTAGTAACCCATCATGCCCATAAAGACTTGTACCTCTTGTAAGTTAGTGGGTGGAAGCATTTTGTCAATGGCCTCAACTTTCTTGGTCATTAGACAAATCCCAGTCTGGGTTACTTCATGGCCCAAAATTCAAGACATTCCTTGAAGAAAGCACACTTAGATGGTTTTGGTTTGAGGCCAGCCTCTTGAATTTTTATGTTTACCTCTGTGAGATGAGCCAGGTAATCAGTAAAGGTAGCGCTTAAGACCATTATATCATCCAAGTATAATAAGACACATGAAAGTTTCAGATCACAAAGGATGGAGTCCATGGCCTATTGAAAGGTAGAAAGGGGCGTTGATTAGTCCCTGTGGCATACATGTAGGCTCAAAAAATCCTTCTGAAGTAATAAGTGCAGCCTTTTCTTATCCTCTGGAGAGAGGTTTACTTGCCTGTAACCAGATGCCAAGTCCATAACAGAGAATAATTTAGAGCCTCCAAGACAACAGAGAGCATCATCAATACGCAGCAAGGGGTAGGAGTCCTTCTTAGTTAAGGAATTTAACTGTCAATAATCTATCACAGCGTGGTGACCTATATTCTTCTTCAGTATGAGCAGAGAGGAGGCCTATGGACTTTGGGAAGGGTCAAGTAGCCCAGCTTCTAATAGTTGTTTGAGCTCTTTAGACTTCTGAGCGTCTTCTACTCAACTACAGCAATAAGGTTTGGCTCAAATGAGGGAGCATCACCAGTATTAATTTTATAATTAAATCCTTTGGCTAGATCATAATCAGTGCTATCCTTAGCAAAGATATCTGAAAAATAGTCTAGCAGGTTAAGCACCTCTTTTTGTTGGACTGGGGACAGTTGTAGAAAGTCCTGAGAAGTAAACAGAGATAGGACCTGGGGCTTGTCTTCAGGTAAGTTAAAGTACAAGAAAAGTACAAAAGCAATCTAGCAATAAGACATCAGGATCATTTAACAACTTGCCATAGCCAACAATCTGCCCTCTAGACACTTTTATGGGGAGAGCTGTCAAGTTGGCTACCAGAAACTGCACAGAGTCTTTATAAAAGACATCCAAGATTCCTGGGCAAAGTAGGGTTTGTTGCAACCTAGCAAGGGAGGAGAATACAACTCCAGGAACGTGCACTCAGGTAACTCATATTGTATTTGAGAGTCTAAGATAGCTTGGGATCCATAGGGAATGTTCAAAGCAGAGGTGCCTAGGAGAGTGATCCCTTCAGATGCAGGGCAAGCCATACAAGGAAATTTAATGTTGGAGGAATGGGTACAGTACTTTAGGGTGAAAACACCAGTGAGATATTATAAGGCACATGTCTTGAGGCATTTTCCAGGGACTTTAACTGGCTAATCAAAGATCAGGGGGACCTTGTACCCTAAGATAGAGAGGTAGCTGTCCTTTAAGTTGATAATCACATTGTATTTCCTAAGGAATTGAGTACCAACAAGGAGGTCATAGCTCTCATTCTCCAAGACAACAGCAGGTGCAGCCAAGAGTAGTTTGCCAAACCACATGGGAAGAGCAGAATAAGCTCCCATAGCACAAGTCATGGACAGCCCAGCTGTACCATACAACTGATGATAGTTAAGGTTGGGGGCAAGTTTGAGCTTCTTGAAAAGCTTTGAGGAGACAACATTAACAGGAGATCCAGTGTCTAAGACGGCCTTGATTTTCACCTTTTGGATGGATATTTCCACATGAGTGGTAGTACAACCAAAGGGTGGGAGGACAGTCATGATATTTTGGGCTTCTGCTAGCTCTTTGTCCCGCTTTTCAATCATGTGTTTCAAGCCTGGGAACTCTTTATAGACAGTCTGGAGAGGAAGCAAGACTGAAACATTCTTGAATACAGTGGCAGCAACCTTGGCAGCTTTTTCAGAAGATTTGAAAAGCACAGGAGATCTCTTGGCTTGGGTGAGATAAGGGCAAGAGACAGCTTCCTTGGCTTCATGCAGAGGCTTGGTGGACGTTGTAGTTTTTCCAAAACGTAGCTTATAAGGGACTTCAATAGTATCAGGGACAGCAAGGACAGAATACCCATAGGTGTCATGATCTTCTATATCATAATAATCCATGTCAGATCCATCAGATATATTGTGGAATAGCAGCAGAATGCAAGGAACCTCAGTGTCAGCAGGCTCAGTGTCAGAAATGGAGAGGGAATTGGAGGAAACTGGGAAGAATTGTCAACCAAGAGTGTCTCTGCCTCTAGGTTGACAATTCTTTTCACGCCTGTTCCTTGGGATCAGCTCCTTCAAATTGAGGATTTGTGCAGACTTGAGAATAGTGACCTATCTGTCCACAGTTATGGCAACTTTGGCTTCAAGGAGGATTCTTTGATTTCATGGTGAGGATACAAGGGCCATAGGAAGACAAACCAGAGTTAGAGGCGGCACAATTCTCCCGCAAAACCACTCCAGAATGAGTAAGGTGCATATCCTGCAACAGTGTCTTTATGCTCTTTATAGAGGAAAGCATGACTTTATGAGCCTTAAAATGGGGGCACAGAAGTTTATTAACCTTGAGGGCTTGATCATAAGCCATGTAAGCTTCATGTGCTGTCAGTTGCCTGCTTGTTATCAATTGCTGTCCTTTCATATAGAACCTGTCTGAAAATTTGGCCAGAGTCTCTTTGGGTTTGAAGGTGATGTGCATAAAAGTGTCCTTCTTTACTTCCAAACTAAGGTTGCCACCAAATTTGTCAATCAGGAGTTTCTTCATATCTTCCCAGGTCTCAATGGTGAGCAGCTCTGGTACTACTACTTCTTAACAAGTCAGGTGCAGACAGGTTTTAATGTGTTCCTTCTTAACCTCATCTGAGGCTCTTCTCATGGCAGTTTCATAGATAGTTAGGAAAGCTGCAATGGTTGAGGTTTTGTGGTCAAAGACTTGCTTAAAGGTAGGTTTGAAGTGGGCCTCAGGAGTTGGACCACCATTGTTGCTATTGAGTACGTTTATTTGCAGGGAGAATTCCGTTCAGATTCAGAAGGGGGCTGTTTTGCCCACAACTGGCAAACACTCTCTTTGAAGGTAGTCACGGTCTTAAAGGCATGGGCAACCACATTGCTGGCCAGGTCAGTCTGTTGTTTGGTAACATCAAAGTGTTGACCATACATGGTTATCACAGTAGAAAGCTCAGCCAACCAGGAGGTCAGAGAAGGTCCCAAAGAGAGGCAAGAGGTAAACCTGTTGTTTACTGAGTCATTTAACTCACTCATTTCTTGAATGTCCTTGTCAAGACTGGAGTGTCCCTGTTTCAGATGTTCCACTTCATTGGCTAGAGCAATCAACTCTCTAGCAAATTTAATTTGGGGAGGGGTTCCTGACAGTCCAGGGCAGCAGCCATCTCCGCTGACAACCTCAACTGGGCTAGCAGTAGTTGCCACAATCTTGTGTAGAGCGGCAACTTCATGCTGTAGCTCAGCAACCTAGCTATCAAGGCAAGCACATGAGGGTTTGGCTCTGGCATTTCTGCTGGGCATCCCTGACTGCAAGTGGACACATGTAGCTCTTGAGTGGCGTCCCATAGTTTCTGTTCTCTATCTATCAGATCATCAGATGGGGGAGAAAGAGGAACATTTGGCTTGGGTGTAGACAACTCATTCACCTGAGTTTGAAGCTTGGCAATGGCAGCAGCTGTAGTAGCCCTTTCTCAATCAAACTCTTTATTGAGCTTGTAGACGCCTCTAGCAGCAAGGTCTGCTACTTGTTGTAATTGATCAAATGAGTGAGTACTGAATGCATTGAGCTGTTGCACAAGTAATTTTCAAATGGAGAGGTAGGCGTTCAGGATGAAATATACTTTGGTTTGCCAGGGCTGTTCTAACTGGTGAAACTCATGCAGACACTCCCTGACGTACTTGGGGATTTACTGGCTTAATTGCTCTATGGAAGTAATCAAGCAAGTCCAGGAGGTAATGGAGTTGCATTTTTTATCATATATCAAGGAAAGCAGGGGATAAACCGCTGTTAATAGGAAGAAAAATGATCCCAGTGATTAGTGACAGTGACTTGAAGAGACAAATTCTCTTGGATGTGAAGCCCCAACACCATCTGATGATGGGCTATGGCAGGCTGCACAAATGATGGCACCCAATGTTAGCTGAATCAGCTGCTGCAAGGAGATGTTGTGGATCTTGCAGGGCCACAATTAACTTGTAGTATTCTGCTCAATTAAACTGTAATTGGAGGCAAGGAATGGTCCCTTCCCAGGATATCCTAAGGGCTACTGCCATGACTTGTTTAAGTCAAAGGTACCCATGGAATATGCTACCAGTTGGGTACCATTTCCAAGGTTCAATACAGTGGGGATAATAGGTGAGTCTGAGATGTACTACTTGATAGCAAACAGGTGATTTCAGGTGAATACAGCTCTTTTATAATAAGAGGCAACAAACCTGAAACGTGGTTGCAAAAGGGATAACCAAGGGGCTTGCAGCTCCTGTAGTGAGCACCATTTTTGTTATGTTCTGAGGCGCGGCACAGACACACAATGGAGAATCTAACCTTAGGATTGGATTCATACTAAGTCTTGATTAGATGTCAGGGAAGGCTATGAAATTACCTTGTGGCCCTGGTTGAATAATATCTACTAGTTGTGGCTAGAGAGAGGCGCCAAAGCTCTTGGAAACACAAAGACAAACATGTGAATAGAACTTAATTTTATTGGTGAAAATGAAATAGGATTTATACTGTGTAGCTTTACCACAAAACAGCATATTAATGGTAGGATCACTTGCCACCAGTATTAGTGTGGCAGATGAGTTGCAGGGAATCAGGAAACCAAACAATTGAACTTCCCAGTTTGCTAACAGACTCATTTTGAGGGGCAAAAGCAAAAGCAAGTAATTTGTGCTCAAAATAACCCATTGAAGGAAAAATTGAAACATTGTGAATAGCAGCATTCACAAAAAAGGGATACTCTATAAAGTAGACAGGACCAAATGATGCGTCTGTTGGACAATAAACTTTGGGTGGAACAACATATATCCCAGAGGGATTCAAACTGAGTTGGTAAATAACAAAGATAAATAGGGCAATAATTGAGGAAACCAATACCTCAATAAGCTTTTATTTAAAAATGGTGGTAAAGTCTTAGCACAGGGTACATGAGTCTATATAGTATTCCACCATCAAAATTTACATTTGTTGTTTTTTTGGCTCTTGGGGACAACATCCAGGAGGGTGAGACAGGAAATCTTTATAACAAAATATTTGAGGTTTTAAACTAGCTTTGGGTTGGCCTTCAGGGCAAAATTAAGGGCACATACCTTAATTTCCTGGAATAAAAGAAGAGTAATTCCTTTTGGAAAAAAGGAAAGAAAAAAGCTTGAAAAATAAAAAGACTAACACAAATGCAGATAAACTTGTCTTTATTAGGAGAAGTAATTCTACTTAAATAGTAGACAAGTGTTGATGATCACTCAATAGGTAGACATAGTGGCAGAGGGGGTCAGCCTGGGTTGAAATCATACCAGTATCAGTCAAGATCAGGTATGTTATTCTGGAATTGGTGGACATTGATATCAATCCATTTATAGAAGGATGTAATTTCCAAAGTTGAAAGTAAACCCAACCAAATTATTGCAAATATCATTATTTGAAGGCATTATCAAAATGGCATTAATGGCACAATTTTCAACATTTACCATGGGGTTTCATCATATAGTTGTGGAATATGATATTTGGTGGCCAGGATACCCAGGTTTTGTAGCAACAAAATACCAATGTTGCTGAAATTTGCTCATTGACTTTATCTTTAAAAAGGGTTGCTCAACCCTTCTGTTCTTGAGCTGTAGTCATGGGGTTGCCTTTAGGTTTGCGCTTTCTTCAGGTAAAAAATCTCGATTGGTCATCTGGATAGACTTCAGACTCATAAAGCTAGTGGTATGAAATTCTTTGCCTCCATTAGGCAATTTGTCTAGTCTTCCATAAGACAATGTGGCTTTATAGATTTTTCTGGTATCTTTTTCCTTGAAGGTGTTTACAGCCTCAGATTGAGGGGAATTGATCCCAATAAAATGCAGGAAGTTGGTCCTTCAATCTGTGAGGATGGCAGCCTGCAAGTAGTCAGGAAAAGGGTTTGAAACCTGCTCTTGGACCTGGGTTTCAAGGGGAGAAAAACTATCAATCCTGAAAGAAAAGATAGTTGCATGTGTGGTAAACCATGCTTGGACCCCTTCTCAACCCACTGATACCTAGATCTTTGTGAGGAGGATAACAAAAAAATTTGATGTAGAAGAATTATACATTGTATTCTTTTTTAGGGCCAGATAGGTTTTAGCATAAATTTGTGATTCTCAATTGTCTTCTTACTGCTTTTACTACAAAGAGAAGCACCCTGCCATAAAATCAGTCTTTCTAGTCCTTCTGGATACTTATTGGTGGATTTCTTGATTGACAGGAACAGAAAAGCTTTATTTATGATAGCTTACCACTAATAAAATGACCTTAAGTCTTTACCTTCCAGTAAAAGTAATAGTGGTCAAATGTATATCAATTAGTAAGTGTAAAAGTATATGTTTATTGGTGTAAAAAAGGGAATATATATATTTGGCAGCACAATGGATGTAGAGGTGCTATTAGAATCTGAATAATTGTTAATAACATGCTATCATGTTTTGGGAATCAGAGTGGGGCTTGCATCCACTTTCTTTCCATATTTAGTGATCTGTACAATTCCATGCTAAAGGAAGATGGATTTATCTATCCAAGATAGTTATTATAAAGAACCTGTTTTGGTAGTAGCTAGTAGTTCATAACCTTGATCCATAATTAATGCAATAGCTAAGCCAGAGCATTCTTACATCAGCATCTTATTGGTTCATGATTTCTGTCAATCTGATGCCAAAAAAGAGATTAAGAATATTTATGCAAAACAATTACGGTGCAGCTACTTGTTGTGCAGTAGCTAAACGTTTCTAAAACTAATCTATAGTTTATTTACTAGCTCAGAAAAAGTAGTTTTACATCATTAATCTACTAATCCAAAATATACAAGCAATCCAACAGAATTAAAGGTGGAGCAGTATTTTTTGTTACCATCAGAATTATTCATCTATTTCTTCTGATCATTTTTATATTATCAAATTTACAACAGACCCAATACTTTTAATGAGAGGCCCAGATTGATCATGGTTTTGTGTATAAGAGTTTTTTAACATAAAGCCCAAACTCTGTGACCAGCATTGATTGGAAAGAGAGTGAATACAGTTGGCAATCCTTGGCTACCCACTTTTAGATGCATCAATGTGAACAGGCTTCAGGAGCTTAAGCTGTGTTTGGCCTTTGGGATTTGAGCAATTTGACCAGTGTCATCATATGTGGTGTTGATTCTGTTAAAATATCTCACTGTTTTAACAAATTAGGACACTATATCCCAAAAAGACATTCCTCCAGTTAAGCAATTGATGACAGCCTCATACTCACTATCAGAGAACTGACGCCTGCCCTTGGTGGATAACATGACATTCAAGATATCTGGGTCAAAACACAGGATATGGACCTTTTATAGTACATAGCACCATTCTCGCGTACAATGACACTATCAATTGTGAAATTTAATACTGGTTTACCTGGATCTTCAGTAGTGACAATGGCTCATAGGAAGTATCAAATACTCTGGGAAATGAACTGGAAACTCTGGGATCCAGTGTATGGGGCTGTTTTAAAACTTAGTAAACAGTGGAAGTTTATTTAACCTAATTGTTTCCAATGACCCTGGTATAGAAGAATTTAGTGTTCTGTCATGAGAGTGGCTCCTGTCTAGGATTTAAGCTGCTGTTCCTGACTTGTGAAGCAGGAGGTGGTTGGCTTTCACTAAAACCTTGATATGCCTGTGTATTGGCCTCAATCTACACATTCTGTGTCTTTGTGTCATTAATGACATTTTAGTACTTGTAATAAAAACCCAAGAGTTGAGCCCCATTCATCTGAAGCGGATTGGCCCTCCCAGGATGGCCCAGGATCCACTGACCTGTTAAGTCAAGGACTCAGATTGTTATATTACCCTGCAACCTACCAGCTTAATAATGAGGATTCCCTGAACGGTTGCCAGATTGCCACCAAACCAGTGCCACTGAAGGCCTATACCTACACAGAGACATGGCCTGCCTAAAGTAGGTTGTAAAAAGACCTACTACTAGCCCTGTCATCAAGTTCCAGCGCTTGCCAGTCTCCAGTCCAGAAAGAGTATTTCAATTGGTCAGCTCAGGTGACATGGTGAACAACAGCAGCAAAACAAAGCATTGGCACTTTTTTTCTCCAGAGACAGCCCAACCAAGACCCACCAAACCGGTGCCATTAAGGGCCCAGACCTACACAGAAGTTGTGGCTTGGACAAGACTACTACTAACCCTGCCAATAAGCACCAACTGCCACCAGTCCCCAGTCCAGAAAGGGCAATTAAATTAGCCCGCTCAGGTGGCATGGTGAACCACAGCGGCAAAATTAAACATTACCACTCCTGTTTACCAGAGAAAACCCAACCAGAACCTGATGCTCTTAAGACCCTAAGCCAATATCTATGCCCTTCCGGCAAACTGCCCATGGACATGAAGTCTGCAAAAAGCAAAGAAGCAAAATCACATGGTATAAGAACGCTGGAGGTATGATGATGACCACATTGTCATTTTTGATAATAAAGTTTTATAAACTTAGGTTTGAACAAATCCTAATTTATCTAGTCTTAGTAATATTTCATCTCAACTCCAGACAAGTAGATAATTGTTGTAACTTTGCTGTTTTAGCAGAGTTACAAGGGAAAAATATTTAGAAACTAGATAATATTCTTTATTGAGAGATAATGATTATATAGCTAATTTGAGTCATGGATAACAGGAACATGATAGTGGTGATCACACAGTGGGATGGTGAAGGGGGTGGCTTGATCCTGGTAATGAGTCAAGCGCCAAAACAAGATGTCCACTGCAAGGGTCATCATCTGTTCATGTTGTTGGATTTGGAAATTTGAGTTGACTTCCTAGTCTGGCTTTGAGTGACTGGATAATTGAGTTGTAGGTCACAAACCTGATTAATCAAAATCTTGTTGGAAGGTTGAGCCTGCTGTTTTAACACCCCCAACTGAAGGTTGGCCTCCTCTGGGGGCAGGTTGTCAAGAAGGTTGTCAGGAGCCCGGGCGCCATACTGTACTAACTGTTGTTCTATGGCAGGTAGGGAGGTTTTACGCTGTCTCTGTCTTGCTTTACAGGGTCTCAGGCAATCATGGTGGAGGACCTTGTCTTGCTTACGTTTTGCAAGTCCTTGCACAAGGTAAGTGATATTTTTGTTTACCTTTAGGATGATTGCTGGGCCTACTTTTTTGGGTTGTAGTTTACTTTTATCAATGTTCATGACCCAAACTTTGTCACCAACCTTGTGTCTGTTTTGGATGGGGATGGATATCTTTTGTAGAGGCTTGTTTTATCTTTCTGTTTGATCACCATTGGCCTCTATGACCTGGAGATCTGAACAAGAGGGGACCTTGCTTGAAATTTCCAGCTTGGGTCCTGATAATGCTTGAATGATATTAGACTGTATGCCATATACCAACTCAAAAGGGCTTTTCCCAGTTGATCTGTTCACACAAGCTTGTCATACAATTAGTGCAGTCAGTAGCTGCTTATACCAGTCTTCAGGTCTCCTGGCAGTGAAATTGGCCAAGGCTTGTAGGAGGCTGCCATTTAGCTGCTCCACACTTCCATTGGCCTGAGGGTGGTATGATGTTGTCACAGTGTGCTTGACCCCATTCTTGGTGAGGTATACATTGGTGTCTTCAGAGGTCAATTCTTTGCCTCTGTTGGTTATCAGTAGTTCTGGCTTTCAAAACTTTCTGATGATTTCTTTTCCTATGAATTGCCACATGTTGTTGCCATTATGTATCTTTACTGCTTGTGCTACTGGCCATTGTATAGCAAAGTCTATTGTGGTGATGATGTATTTCTTATTATTATGTTTTCCTGGCATAGGGCCTACAATGTCTAGGGCGCACACCTTGAAGGGGATTGGTGTGCAGATAGATAGTACTGACTTTGGTGGAGTTTTGCTTTTTGAAAATTTCTCACATACTTTGCATTGGTCCAAGACTTCTTGAACTGCATGACATAGGGTTAGCCACCATGCTTTGTATTCAAGGAGCTTGTAGAGGTTGTGACTCTTTGTGTACCCTAGGTCTCTATGGTAACATAGGATGTTGTCAACTTGCTGATGTGTGGGGAGATAAGGGATGGTGGTTCTGTCAGAAATTTTCAATATAAGGTTCTATACACATCTGCAAATAAGTGCTTGTTATTAATAACTTTTTCTTTTGTTATGTCTGTGGTGCCAGCGGGAAAACCTTTGTTCAAAGTACCAAGAGGGACCAGTCTAGTTGAGCCCATTTTCTCTTCTTGTGGCACAGATGCACAGATGCACAGGCGCAAGAGTGCATCAGCCATGGCAAGTTCTGGACCAGGTTTTTATTGTATGAACATATTGAATCTCTCCAAGAGTTCCATACAGCAGGCTTGACGGCAGGATAGATTTGCTTGGGTTTTGAAATATATGAGTGATTTGTGGTTGGTCAACACTGTAAATTCTTCCTGTCATTTTATATAGCAACACCATTTGACTAGGCAGTGTACAATGGCCAAAAACTTCTTGTTGTGGATAAGGTATTGACACTTGCCATATGTCAGTTTTTGTGATGCATAGGCTACAGGCAGGAAATCACCATCATTGTTTTTTATTTGTAGTACTCCCCCAATAGATGCGTCTGAGGTGTCAGTTTCCATCTGGTACTCCCCATTGTGTTTGGGGTATTGCAGGATAGGTGCTGTTGTGAGTTTCTCTTTGAGACATCTAAAGCAGAGGTCACGTTGGGAGGTCCACACAAACTTGGATTTGGTGCCAGTTATGGAGGATAGGGGTGCCATCAAGATGCCACAGTCAGGTATGAAGCGGTGTATGTAGGCCATCATTCCTAGGAAAGTGCAGAGTTCTGACTTAACCTTGGGTGGTGGCATCTTGAAGATGGCCTGTATCTTTTGACTGTTTGTCTTGATGCCATCTTTTGAGGCTATGTGACCTAGGAAAGGTAATTACTTGCGGAAGAATTGGCATTTGGAGGGTTTGGCTAGCAGCTTGTGTTGTGCCAGGATAGCAAAGACTACCTCTAAGTCTTTGTGGTGCTGCTCCACCAAGGAACTATAGACAATGATGTCATCTAGGTAGACTAAGGCATGCTTGCCTATGTGAGGGGCAAACACCTCTTTCATGAAGGTCATAAAGGTTGGGGGGCATTTGTCATATCAAAATTGAGTACCACACACTTATATGAGCTGTATTTAGTACATAAGGCCGTTTTGGGGATATCTTCCTCCTTAATACGGATCTGATTGTAGCCTGTAGTTAGGTCAATCTTTGATAAGACTGTGGCACCACCCAAAGCGTCAAAGAGACTGTTAATAGGTGGTAGTGGGTAACAATTCTTGATGGTAACTTCATTTAGGGCTTGGTAATCTGTGACTAGGCGCAGAGTGCCATCCTTCTTGGCCACAAAGAATAGGGTGGCCCTAAAGGGAGATTTTGAAGGACAGATAAGTCCTTTCTCCAAGGCCTCCTTGTCAGGAATATTCCTGACAGCGCCTTGGGTCAGGATTATATTTTGTTTGCAATTGGGTTCAATAAGCAAAATAAAAAATGGCAGCAGTTCCCCCTTAGTGGGAAACTTCTGCAGAAAGCTGGGCCAATAAATCAAAATTTAAAAATTGTAATTTTGAATCTAACAGGTTTTATACCCCGGCCGCACGCCGAGCCTGGCAGCTTGCCTGCGCACGCCTACTGCCAGCCAGCCAGCTGGCAGGGGGGGGACAGTGCACCCCCTACAGCAGGGCCATCCACCCCACTGGATGAGGAAATTGCTAAATGGGGAAACCCAAAAAGGCAATTTCCCAAACCCAAATGAAGAGGGAACCGCTGCCCAAATTTAGAATCTACCAAATTTGGGAGGGGCTGACAAGCTGCTCAACCCACCCATTCCTGCATTAACTGCAGAAGTCCAATTTGGATACATGAAAGCATCCAATGATAAAACAAACCAATGCAAGCCCAGAAGTAACAATTCATTGCCTGCACACCACTTCCAAGTCCCTTCCAAAAAGGGAATTCCAGATAACACCAAGTGTTTGGGGTTCCCTGTCCAGTGTTTTACTCTATTTATGCCCCACAAGGATGATAGTATTTAATAAAGCCAAATCACACGATAATATTTTGTGCTATCATTGAGTGAAATTACCCCTCAATAGTATCACATAAATCAATCTAAACTTTAATTACCAGAAGTTAAAAACAAGACACTAATCTTTGTCTGCCCTTCCCCAGGATCAGAAAATGAATCCTCTAATCTTCTCAACTGTTCTCACAGCCTGCCTAGGGATTTTGGGTCACCAATACAATCACCAGCATGGGCCATTCAATAAACCACTTGGCAATTACATCTACAAGAAGCCAGCACAGCTAAACTCCTCCAAGCAGTACTCCTGGCCCACGCTGGTATTGCCCCACTCCACCCAGTCTATAGCTATATATACCTGTATATACTACATACTCATGTATTTTGCCAGTAATTTTGGACGCTATAACATACACGCCAAGGTCTTTTGATGGATGATGATGGTCTATCCCATTGTGATGGCGCTCACAGGTTTCCAAGTTTCCAACTTGGTACCTTATTTTGCTAAAATACTCCCCCAATTGTTGGGTCTTTACACTCCTTGAGGTAGGCACATAGGGTGTTGTCTTCATTTGGGATCAGACTGTAGATGGGTTGCACTTAGGGTACAGCTCCTTTGAGTTGAATGGAATGTTGGATATGTTTTTCTGGAGGTAACCCAGGTAAAGCCTCCTTGAAGATTTCTGGATGGCGGGCTACAATTTTGCAATCCTGAGGTATGACAATGTCCTGGTGGTCTTTGAAGTGTATGATCTTGTACTGGCAGGAGTCCCAGCCAATTATCTATAGGTTTTCCCTTTTGTCCAGGGTCTAAGTAATGTGCACAAAGACGTGGTTGTGTAGGAGTTGGTCCACTGAGACAGAGTAGATCTGGTGGTTGACACCTTCACGTTTGATATTCAATACTGAGGTTGCCCAGTCTATGTGGGGATTGCTCTTTTGCAGCCAATCCAAACCCAGTAAAATGTCAAACTTGGGGAATTTAATAACGGGACCTTAGATGGTGGAGTGGAGGTTCTCAAGCATGACAGAGAAGGGGGTAGTTTCCCTTGTCACAGCAATGTGATGTTCATCAGCTAAAACCACGTTTTTAATCCGCAAAGGATTAGTGGAAGCTTGAATTTGTCCACAAAGCTGCTGTTGACCAGGGTTCAATCTGCGCCCAAGTCCAGGAGTGCTGAGCATGTGTAACTATGAAAGCAGAAAGCATAAGACATCAGTTTATTGGGATATCTGGAAATTATGTAAAGTACCAGGTCTCTTGAGGGTACTTGGATCATTGGGCATTGGTCCATATCCTCAGGTTGGTACTTATCATTGGGCAAGTCAGGAGCTGCGTGGGGAGAGCTTGGCTTGCTTAATGCTCTCCCCGGGCTTTTCCCTTATCTTGGTTGCCTTGTGTGGCAGTGATACAGAAATGGGTACAATTTGACTGGCCATTGTTCCCATATCCATGTCCATTTAAGCCTGCAAGTTTATGGCTTGTGTTGTTTCTGTTATTCTCAGGAGGTGATTGATTGGAGCGCCCAGCTGGGTGAGAGTCTTTGGGTCTTTCTTGTTTTCTAGCTTGCGCTTTGTGAAGAGTGTTAGATGTTTGTTCAGCTTTCTCCGCTTTGCAATACAGACTCTGTAGATTGGTTACTTAGTTCAGGTTCACATGTCTCATTAAATGCAGCTTGAGTGCATCATAGTACATGAGATGTGTGGCTGGGGTGTTGAAGGCCATGTCAGAGGGTGCACGTAGTTGGAGTCCCTCGTAGGCACAGGTGAGTTCATTCACAGTACCTGTCTGGGTTAAATTCTTTACTTTACGTATGATCATGAGTGTGGTGTCCTTAAGCACAAACCTTGCTAAGAAGTCTTGTTTGAAGGTATCCCAGTCCTTTTTGGTATGTTCTTTGTGCCACTTGTTGCACCAAGTACCAGTGCTGTAAGTCAGTTGGATGGAGATTTCTGCAATCCAAAGTTGCTGCAGGCATTCCATTTAAGCCAATTTGCTCTGGGCAGACTGGATCCATGTGGCAGCGTTGTTGTTGTTGGCCCCAGCAAAGGGGCTCCAAGGCAGCACTTCAGAGTCTTTGGGCTACGTAGGCGGGCATGGTGTTTTTGTCCATTGGTTGTGGGATGGTGGTGGCAGTCTGTAAAAACCCTTGTGCAGACATGGCGTTGAAGACAGGTAGTGGAATCACTGTGTTCTGGTACAGGACAAAACCATCAGGTATCTCAGCACCAGGGGTGTACAGAGTCCAGTCTAGCAGGAGGCCAGACATGATTCTATCAAGAACTTGTTGGCCGTGACAAGTACAGGCAATAGGAAAAATTTTGGGGAATAAAGTAGGATGGAAAACCTACTTCTGCTACCAATGTTGTAACTGTGCTGTTTTAGACGAGTTACAATGGGAGATATTTGGAAACTAGATAATATTCTTTATTGAGAGATAATGATTATATAGCTAATGTGAGTCATGGATAACAGGAACATGATTAAGTTGATCACACAGTGGGATTATAAAGGGGGTGGCTTAATCCTGGTAATGATTCAAGCGCCAAAACAAGATATCCACTGCAAGGGTCATCATCTGTTCATGTTGTTAGATTTGGAAATTTGAGTTGACTTCCTAGTCTTGCTTCAAGTGACTGGATAAATGGGTTGCAGGTCACAAACCTGCTTACTCAAAACCTTGTTGGCGGGTCAAGCCTGCTGTTTTGACATAATCAGGCAATTGCCCCCTCCAGAGACCAACCTGCCAACCTGCCCCAGGCACTATACCGTCCCCCTGGAGCCCCCTTTGGACCTGTGCACTTTACTGAATATCTGCCCAGCCCTGCCTACTTGGAGTACAACTTTGAAACCATCCTCATTGCTGGCCCCTTGGCAAGGACTAGAGAAGCCAAATACATAGGACATAAAGGAAAGAGGATTAAATTGTTGCCCTTATTATTCAAGGACAAGTACAATTATCTGCCAGCATACTTTGTCCCCATGACTCTGCCCTTAACCCCAAGACCGGACCACCCAATGGAACCCTCCGCTGCCGTTGAGACCACATTCACTCAACTGTTTGGAGTACTCTACATTACTTTGACAGGATTGGTGGATTCCGTGGTCCCAGACTCCAGACTCTGGTCTTTACTTGTGCAATCTGTATCTTATATTATTAAGTTAGCACCCATTATATGGTGGGCTTTACCCACCGGCCTAGCCACACCCTGTCCCAAGCTGCCTAATGCCTCTATCTATGCCTGGCTTCCTGACACTTTGGTCTTCTTTTGAACCCTCTGAGATTCCCTCTTAAACAGGATATCCTATTTTCTGTTGCATGAGCTGACTAGGTACATGAAATTCTGTCTATAAAAATAGAATAAAAATCTATATTATATTAAATATGTGTTTTATTTAGATTTTTATTTCAGGTTTAGGGGTTTACTCTTCATTTAGCCTTGAATAGTATCACAGTTTATATATTAATTATTTTAAATGTATAATTTTTCATTAGTCCTGTTTTAGAAAAATTTACATTTAATTTGATTTTATGTCTAAAGCTAGTTATCAAAATTTATTTTTTATTTTTTAGTCATAGTGGAGCTTCTTATTAGAGATTTTATCTATCCTAAGTTGCAGGGCAAGCCTCTTGGCTTAGTGAGCAACTCAGGTTCCTTTTCCATGCCCAAAACTTATAAAGAAAACTCTCATTGTCATAAGACTTTAAACAGGATATTTTTTTTCAAAATTCCCACTAACAGTTCGGCTTCATCCATAACAACTACAAAAGCGCTTGATTCCTCAATGGTGTCAATTTTCCCAACCCCTCTACAGAGAATAACTTGGATACCCCTAAATATCCTCTGAGACCACACCAGCCTACCAAGGCTATGAATATCCAGCTTTTCAATTCCTAATAAATTATCATTTCTTGCTCCAAGCCATTACCCTTGAGTGTGGTCCTTTTAAATTTCAAGAGATTTGTAACCATAATTTATAAGCTTTATTCACTGCTGCCAATTCCCAATAAGATGGATTCACATCTAGGTCACACTCTTTATTTTAACCTTTGCAAAAAAATTCAGTTGTCTTCTTCAGTACGCTAGTGTTTCAGTTCTTTTGGAGAGATGGCTAAACAGTTTATTGTAGCTATCCCCTTCTTGTAACTAAGCCCAAGATCTCAACACTTCTCAATTTGTTTTATAATTCCTACTTTATCACCTGTATATTCAATTTATATTAAAATATCCTGCAATTTTATTTGAGTTTTAGTGGCATTCATTTGAGATATGAAATTTGGTTCTTGGATTTGACAATCCTGCAATTCTAAAAAACAACATGGTAAACTTAAAAAGAGTAAATTTATTTGAACAATTATATCTGATTACATTTGATTCATTCCATTCACTTAAAATATGCAGCATACTTGGGATTTGCAAAGTTTCTAATAGATCCCACAACTTGAAATACTCAACAAAATACAAAAAATTTATATAATTAAAAAGGGCCAAACAAAAATGAAATTTGATATCGATCTTAGGATTTGACAATCCCATTTTCTTGCCATTGTGTTCTGAATTTAAAGTATCACCCAAACCAACCGTTATAGGTGATTGGATTACCATGATTTCCACCAATATTGAAATTAGTTGTTTTATATCTAACAACAGGAATTTTCTTGGCAAGTATATCATTATTTTTTGTATTGGGCCAATTGAAGAAATTTCAATGAAAATTACTTCAATCAGTAATCTTTGGAAAATACTGCTCTTTTGAAGAGGTGTAAAAATGGAGAAAATCGAACCAAATACATTTCCTGGAATAAAATCATTTAGTATCTAAACTGGAGTATATCAGGATCACGAAAGCCTTATCTTATCAGGCAACCGTCAGAATTTAAATTGTCTGCATGCAACTTCCTCCATGTCGACAATCCCAAATTTTATTTTGGGAATTGTCGACATGGAGTATGTTACATTTAGACAGTTTAAATGCTGACGGTTGCCTCTTATCATGATATAATATATTTTATAATCTTAAAATAAAACAGTATACCAGTAGCAAGATTTACTTAAGTAAACTAGAGCTAGGCTCATTTTGAGAATCTGAAATTGATATTAAGCTTTTAAAGATAATACTCTGATGTTGAAAAACAAGTGTTATCCTCAAAGAGTTTCAACAAAATTATATTTTATCATTTATTCTTCTTTTGACTCCATATGAGTTAGATAAGATATATAAATAGGGATATTTATTACTGTGTTTAATTTCTTCGATAAACATGCTTGTTTAGGTTTTGTATTTTTGTGCTGCAAAATGATATCTAAGGTCAATGTATTTCAATTTGCAATGCAGTTAACGAGACACTTTTTTGACATTATTTTGGTTTTTTTAATATATTAAGTTTAGATGATTTATTTTTATATTTCTGTGTTCTTAAAAATAAAATTAGATGCTTAAAATTGATATTTAAGTAAATTGCTTTACTTTGAACTTTCACAGTTAAATAAAGATAAGTGTTAATATTTAATAGCCATGAATTGGTGACATCAGAAATAGTTGAGACCTTTCAGTGAGAATGAAAGGATTATGAAAAGCAAAAGGATGAAAACGATCCAAAAGCCTAGAAATGTTGTTAGCTATAAAATGTATGTTCTTTTTTAATAAAAAGATCTGAAAAATTAAAATTCTTACATGGTGTCTGAGTCACTATTCTTATAGAAAGAGGACTATAAGATGTATCAGATTGTGCTGTATCCAACCAAATTTGAGAATCAAAATCGCTTAGACTGCTTGAGTCTGAATCTTCCACTGAAGCAGAGGCAAAGTTCATATTGCTCGAGATATATATTTGTTCTAAGCTTCCTGGCTCAAAACTTTGTACTAATCTAATATGTCTCCCAAAATTAAGAATAGTTTGGCTAGGCTGAGGTAATGTTTCATAGACTTGTTTAGGTCTTTGATAGACAGTGTTGAATGCCTCACCCTGTGAAGTATTACCTTGGGAGGATAAAGTTGTCTGCTCATTCAAAGTGAAAAAATTGGCTAGAACAAGATCCTCTGCGGGATATTGCTCCACCAAATCACGAGGTGTAATAAAGGTTGATTCATGGATCTGATTGGTTGCTTCGATTTCTGAGACTGTGTTACTTTCTTCAGCTTCGTAATTATTTGAAACTCCCATTTTTGCAAAATCATGTCCATTAGAATAGTTCTCTTTTTGGGCCTCCATTTCCGTTAAAGATATAACACTAAAGTATGAAGAAGCCTAGGCTAGAAACCACTTTATATACCATATTCATGGATCCTGCATAGATTGTTCATAGGCCACAAGTTCCGGCAAAGCCAATTGGAATTGTTTCAATGGTTGATTCTGTTTTGTGTTCTTCGCGAATAATCTCGTTTTAATCCAAGGCTTCAAAAGTCATTTGTTCCATACAAACTTCTTTTTGTGTTTATTCATATATCCAATATATAACACAATGAAATTAAAGTAGCATATTGGATTCTGAGGTCAACTGGGTAAGTTTTAAAAATAGTGCGTGTGGAGTAGAATGTCTTCTTTGTATCAAACTTTTGAATCTTAACAAAGTTGGCAATAAACCTATATATTATTAATAGGGGTTTCAGTTGGGATTCCCCAGGAGATTTACGCTTCCATATGGACATCTCTTTGTACTGTGATGAATATCAAGGAAATGGCTTTAAAGTAAATGCAGAATTACGCAGCACCAAAGCTTTTCAAAAATTCACGTGCCATTTATGACTTTCACAACATATTTTCTAGTGGCGTCTAAAATTCATCACCCACACCAGGGGCTATAAATTTATTCATCTCTATAAAAACTACACATTTCCACTTCATAATTTAAATTAAATATAACTTTTTAAGTTTATGGATATCTATTTCCACTAAATCTTGCTATTTCAACAAAGTAAAAATAACTATGACACAATTAAATAATATTTCAAGAACTACCTTGACTTCATCTGCTTCTTCGTTGAAAAATCAAAATAGCTCCCAATTGATTTCTGATATCATATTTGATGAAATCAAAAGCATTCCAGAATCTAAAAAGCAAATTAACCCACATACTCAATGTATACCGACTTGGATCCATTGATTTGAATGTATAATTCCGATGATCAAATAGTAAATTAGGATTTAGAATCCATACTAGAAGTGCACATCATCCAGAAGAGGATGTCATCAAAGCATTAACCAACAAAGAATTATATCATATCTCCGCTATTTAAAAATTCAACTAGCATCATTTTGTTTTTTAGGAACTACATATACAGTAGTTTTAAAAGCTATGGTGACAACCAAAAAATACCTCAGATTTAAACAAAATAATTTCAGATTTAAACAAAATCCATCTCTCAGGTTAAAATCTACACTATGTTAGCAGGGTTTATTGGTGTTAATGGGCAAAATGAGTCAACACAGCAATGAAGGGCTCATACACAAAGCAAAACCATTCAAAATACAATCCAAAAACTTTGATTCACAAACAAAATGGTTTTAGTTGACTTTTGGTGTACATATGATTACTATGTGAATTGGTGACAAAATACACCCAAGCAAGGTGTGTCAAAATGCAAACCAAAAACAAAACACAACAGCAACTCACTAATAAACAAAATCACTCACACAATGTGTGCAATAGATTGTAATAATGAATGATACCAAGGTATCTAAAATAAGACACAAGATCTGAAACATAAATTTTAAAAATATTGTGTTGGGTATTTGAGTTTGGCAGTAAAATCTAGGAAGATGGGTGGATTTTTTGAGTATTCTAAAATAGATGTTGTAAAACCAAAAACAACTAATTAAGAAATAAAAAATCTATAATTGGGATATCAGGTGGGGAAAAAATTAATTAAATATCCAATTCATATAAAAGCAAAAATTAAAATTAGGGAGTAACCTAATTGAAATTTATTTAATATTTTATTAAATTTTAAAATGGAAGGAACACAATACCAGAGTACTAATACACTTGTTGTGCACCGTGGTTGTGGTTGCCCCGCAGGTCACAGAATAGAGTTAGTGCAACCCAAGTGCCTACTCAAGGAGGATACAGGAGAGGAGAGTTACATAGTGACGCTGCACTGACACAGTTGGTTCAAGGAGCACAAGCTGCTAGGGTGCAGAGCATAAACCCTTGGGTCCCAAAGCTGACCTGGAAGCCCACCAAGGTGACCACTACAAAAAAGTTAGAAACAAGGAGGTAGAACTTACTTCATATGTGTTTGACATTGTGTACTGCCAAGAGTTGGTCCCATCAGCCATACTGGAGAAGGTGAAGCCTGTACTTGATACTAGCTACAAGCCCTACGTCAGTGATGGCAATCATGAGGATGACAAGGAGCCCCAATTCTATCAAACCAATGAGGGACAGCTGGTGTTAAAAAAGGTTGCAGCCTTCTATAACAAGGTACCTATGCCCTGTGTTGTGCCCAATGCCAACAAGTCAATCCCCACCGCTAAAAATCCTGCCCAGAAGCGCATCCCCGACATCAAATGCATCATCCTGCTTAAGCTAATGCAGGAATCAGGTGATTACAAGGCGGCCGCAGCCAGTGTTGGAGTGGATCCCAAGTACGCCAGCAAGACCTTCCAAAAATTCATCAATACTGGTTGTGTCCTTGCCGCGGAGAAATCCTTGTGTGTTTCTACCATGCTCACCAAGGAGCACAAATGGGCAATCTGCCAGTGGATCACCCAGGACTGCCATCTTGAACTGGCAAATATACAGGCCATGGTTAAATCTACTTTTGGGATTGAGGCCTCAATTTCCTTCTATTATCATTTGGTCAAGGGAATGCGCTTTTCCTGGAAAAAACTTGGGGTTTCCCCCTACAACAGAAACAGCCCAGCCAATATTGATGTCCAGAAAAACTACACAGAGGCGTACACTGCCCTCAAAGCCAAGGGGACGGTCAAATTTTATTATATTGACAAATTGGCATTTGCCTTGTCAATGCACAATGAGTATGGCTATGTCCCCAAAGGCTCCAATGACAGGATGGCTTGGCGTGCTGCAGTCTGTGCCACAGCTTACTCAATGGTGGCTCTCCTTGGTCCAAAGGGGGTTGAGCTTTATCAAATGATATTGGGTTCTCACAACAGCCGTACCTTCTTGTCATTCCTCTGATTGGTCCAGGAGCATCTGAGGCGCACAAGCCTGGGCTTCATCAATGTGATTGTGTTGGATAATGTTGGTCTCCACAAGGTGGCTGACATTCTCAAGGAATTTCCAATGATTGACACAAGCATTGCAGTGGGCCCCCAGCAATTGACAACGGCAAATTTACACCTTCTCTTCCTCCCAGCTTATTTGCCCTTCCTAAATTCCATCAAGGAAGTCTTTGGGTGGCTCAAGCAAGTCATCAAGCAAGGAACCCCAACTGGGACCAAGGACCTCTTTAATTTGCTGCAGGCTGGGATCCACACCCTTCCAGCTGAGACTGTGGCCAAATTCTATGGCCACGCTGATTTGTTCATTCCTGTGTGCCTAGCCAAACAGCCAATCAATTAAAGGCTTAGTGTGTCTAATTTTTTATATTCTCTTATTTACTATTTAAGATTTATTAATTATTATTTTATATTTAGATGTTTCCAAGCCTGCAATCACATTCAGAAGATCCATTAATAGATGTAAGTAATTTATTTATTTTATTATATATTATTTTATTATGCCATCTGAGGTAATCCCAGACGCTTGATACTGGATTAGGCAAATAGTTTTATAACACTTTTATCAAATAAATATAAAAATAGTTTAAAAAAATTAAACGTAAAATGTACAAGTTAGAATTTATTTTATTAACGTATAATTTTATGCTTTTATGAAAACTGTTTCTGCGATATATTTTGCAAAAATGGTTTGCTGAAAAAAATTATAAAATATAATTATAATTAGAATACTATAAATTGTAATAAAATTTATTGGAATCATATTTTTATTGTGTGTGTCTGTAGTGGGTTCTTTGGTATATACCCACCCTGCAATGGAGGTGGCGCACAACCTCCACTGCCATACTGTGAACAGTGGATACACCCTTATTGAAATACTCCCTCCTGCTGATGAAAGGCAGTAGGGTCAGGTGGGAGTGAAGCAGCAGCTTTTCAGGTGGGGCTACAAACCCGTATATCCCAGCCAGGACCAGGGCGTCCTGGATCACATGATCAACTGAGTTGTATTCAGGGGGACCTTCTTCCTGTTGAGTGCAAGCTGGGCCTTGTCAATTCCCAGAAGGACCCCGTCCAGGTCCTCTACAGATGCGCCCATCCCAAAGTAGAATAGGAACCCCAGATAAATAACCAGATGAAGCCTTTGTCCTGCAAAGGCTTCTGTGAGCTCATACAGTTTATTATAGACCACACTGATCTTCTTGGTGTGCCTGGTCTTTGCAAAGGTCAGCTTCATGGCTGCAGGAAACCCCGTCTTGTTGGCGCAACAGGCCAACCCAAAGTCTGCCAGGAGGATCTTGGTCTTCTTTATGACTGTTGTGTCTGCAACAGCCAATTTGCCCACCGCGCACACAAAGTTCTCCAACAGGTAAGACAGGGTGTGCTCCAACAGGAAGCAGAAGCAAGCAGCTGCATGAGCCCAGCCCATTTCTGGTATATTCTTGAATGGGAGCGTTGCCAGGATGTCCCAAACAAGCTCAATGGAGTTTACACAGTAAATTCCACTGAGGTTAACTGGGTCCAGGCGGACCAGTTGGGCATCCTTGTAGGCAGTAACTTCCCACTTGGATTCCCCCTCTCATTGTGTAAGCCCAGCCAATGCCTCCCTGGACATAGGAAAGGACCTGTGGATACAGTCCTCCAGCTCCCGCACAACAGGGGGGAAAGATTCAATTGCTTCACCACATGAGTTGCATAATTTGCATAAAAGGTGGCCAGGACAAAGGGGACCAGGACTTGGCAGAGTTTTCCGTCTAAATTTTCTAAGAAAAAAGGTAAGTTTTTTGAAAATTTATTAATTTTGTTTTTTAGGCTACCTTCCTGTGTTTCTTCCTTGCCCGCAGCCTCTGCTGGCTTGGCCATTCTTGGCGCAATCAATTGCGCAGGCAATTCAGTATTCTCTGCCCTGGTACACTTGGCCTGTTTGAGATGTTCATACATCTCTGGGTCATCAACCCAGACAGACGGTGCAGAAAGATTATATGCCTTAAATTGCAGGCCCTTAACCACAGTTTTTTGAATATTTAGTAAGCGCTTGATTGTCTTCTCTGGGGTGTCTGGCATTTTTGACATTAGTGCCTTTACAGGCACCTTATCAATTTTGTCCCCAGTGAGGACAGTGGACTTCACTTTGGCTTTGACCTTGCAGCCAATATCTTTTATTTTGGCAATTGCCAAGTTGAGATCCTTCAAAAGCTTCTCCGATTCTCACATTGATTTTTTACTAACCTTTCCATATGTTTTTATAGCTTTTGCCCCAATAAATTCTGTATTATTTTGATACTGTTGCCTCTTTGTTTATTCCTTTTTGTTTTCCCATCTACTACAGTATCCCATCTTTTTACCCATTTTGTATATGTTTTACACTCATCTCAATATGTGTTGTTTGCTTTGTGTTTGCATTGTTTCCTTGATTACCATATTATTTTTGCCGTCTGACACAGCCCCTTATGAAAATATTAACAACAATTTGGTGATCAGCTAAATTTGAATTAGAAAATTATAGTGTTAACTGCTTTTGGATAAAGTTGTTACCAATCCAAATTCAAAACTTTAATGATAAACTTTAAGCAAATAAGGAGCCAAGAAATAAAGTGATTATTGTGACATAAAGGGTCATTCAATAATTCTTTGGTGCATTTGCGCTAATTAATATGATAAGTGTGTTGTTTTGCCATTGTACGCCATTGCTGCTGTGGTGAGTTGTTGGTGGACTAGTGCCCAATCATCTGCTGGGTTAGCACTAGTCTATCAACAACTTGCCACAGCGGCAATGGTGTACAATGGCAAAACATCCAGCCAATCATATTAATTAGTGCACATGCATCAAAGAATTATTGAATGACCCTTTATGTCACAACAATCACTTTATCACTTGGCTCCTGATTGGCTTAAATTTTATCATTAAGGTTTTGAATTTGGATCAGTCACAACTTTATCTAAAAACAGTTAACACTATAATTTTCTAACTCAAATTTAGCTTATCACCAAACTGTTGTTAATATTTTCACAAGGGGCAATGTTTAAGTGCTAAAAATAACTGTGTTCTGGATCTAGATACACAACATAGTAAATATATGATTTTATAGAAATAAGCTGAACATAAAGAATAAAATCAACTATAAACAAATAGAACATGAACAATTGAAATTCAAAAAAAGATAATATAAAAAAGAAAATGTTTGGTGGCAGGGGTTTATTGGGGCAGGGGAAAGTGATGCCTAGGAGGCAGAATAACAAGAGAAGGAAGACGTAGAGGCGGTGCTGGCCTGGGGGTCTGGGATTGGATGGGTTGGGCTTGTGGGTTAGGGGTGTTGGTGGCAGGGGTGGAGGCAGGAGGATTTTGCGTGATGGCTGCCATATAACACTTGTTGTATTCCTCATTGGTCATTGTCTGGATGGGCTGGTAAGTGGCAGTGGCCCAAGGTGGAAGGCGCTTATCCTTACGTGATTGGTTGCCCATATTCATATGAAAAACCATTTGCGCAAACAAGTCAGCCACCATATGGCAGCCAAAGAGAAAATTGTGGTCAAGGACCCCAAGATAGAGGTTGTTGAAAGCCTGAGGGTGAGGCTCCTGGAGTGTATCTCTAATATTAAAGAACACAACATCAGCCAGATGGATGTCAGCATGATCAGCTGGGTACACAGAAGCCTGGTGCCCACATCCCTGGATGGCCTCAAGGGCAGTGGAGCTACCCTCCATCTGGTGGCTCAAGAAAACCCAGTACTTGGAATTTGAGCCATCCCAGGAGTCAAGTAATCCACTAAGGATGTGGCTGTATGAGTAGCCATTGATGAAATCTGGGTTTGTCTGATAGTAGACAAAACACTTGGCTAAAACAGCCAGAAATGCACCAATGAACGTCCCCTTCTTGACCTTCTTCCTTCTATTCTTGGTGGTGGCTTTTCCTTGCTTACCAAAATCATCAAAAGCTATTGATAGCTTGTAATATGAGATTAACATGACATCATCAGTTAGACTAGTCAGGCATTGGACCAGGGTTGATTCAATGGTGGTATCATACAGGGAATCCTCAGCGCCATCCCATTGGTCACTGGCAAAATTGGTAAGAACCCATATGAAAGCCACCTTCCCATACATCCAGAGCTGCACCATGCGCTCAGAGACCCATATGTTATGGTGCACAAGCTGCTTCCATACCTGGGCCCAGGGCAGCTTGGGATCCCGCTGGAGGAGGTCAAGCATGATTGGGTATGCCTCAGATATTTATGACTTGGGAGCCTTCTTGGGCTTCTTGGCTGTCCCAATCAGATTTCCCCTGTTCATCAGGTTGTTGAATTCCTGCATGACAGTAGCTCAGGTAAATTGCAACTGGGCGGCAATCTGTTCCCAGGACAGACCCTGTAGATTCAGTGCCACAATTTCCTGAAGAATTTGGGTAGTGATGATTTGTTTCTTGGGGCGCTGGGCCAGGGGAGCTGAAGCATGATTGGCTGTAGGTGAGGAAGGTTGACTGGTGGCAGGGAGCTGTTCCAAATCAAGGTTGCCATCCTGATTGGTTGGTTGGTTGGTAGGCAGCTTGTGTGGGGGTGGGTACAGGAGCAGGGGCAGAGCTAGACACTATGTGACTACTGAACAATTCAAAGCCATATGTGTCAGGGGTCAGGTACAGGTTGGCTTCCTTGTTACCCGCCTCAAAGGCTTGGGTGTAAACAGGTGCCTCCACGTTCTGAGCCTTGCCTCCATTAAAGCTGGTCTGGCTGCTGCTGGCTTGGCTGCTGGCGCCGTCAAAGATATTGCTGTTAAAACCATTGTAAAAAACCTAGGATAAAATCACTAAAAGTAGAAATTTTAAAATTTAATGATTTATTTTTATTGTAATCTCAAGTCCATATTTGGAAGGTTCTCAAAATCTTTTCATACAAAACCAGAGCCATGAAAATGGATAAAATGCCTCTGTTCCTAAATTGGATATCTGTTGATTGGCTGTTAAACTGTTATTTTTCTATTTTAGGCTGCTCATACTACATATCTTGTGTGAGTTCATTTTTTTGTGCTTGTGTAATCTTGCTTCTAGATTGCTCAAGTTTTTTTTACTTTAGTTCTTCTGTTGGTGCCTCATATGAATCCTGATTGGATTATATTATACTCTGGAACAGCATCCATCTATTTCACTTGTTGCGTCAGTTCATTTTGTTTGTGGTTTGAACTACACCGCTTGATGTTTGATATAATTTTATATAATGGGTAGTGAAATTTCATTTTTTTTGTTCGACAGTCCATTTATTAACTGAAATTTTATAAATTAATTGAATCCTGAATCTTACGCAACTTAGATTTTGTTTAAATCTGAGGTATTTTTGGTTGTTGCCATAGCTTTTAAAACTACTGTATTAGTTTATTGCTTCAAAAAAGGATCACTGTATTTATGGATTATGTATAATACTTTAATATTATAATCAAAAGATTCATAACAAAACATAAAAACTAAATCTATTCTAGTATTACAACAAAGCTATTTATAGCTTAGTATTTGTGAGTTGAGAAAGCTAACAGTACAAAAGGGGACAGGAAAAGTTGACTGGGAATAAGATCTTTTTACTGAGTGAAGCAGGGGTTCTAATATTGTATAGGAAAGCCATTGGAACACCTAAAGAGTGGTATGTGGTGTAGATCAAGTTAGGGATCATCAGTGTTCTGCATATGATTTTTACAATTTTCACCTTAAATTGTCTCTGTCCCTTAAAATTGTACTTAAAATACTGCTAGAACAAATTTATAACTTTTTGAGATAAATGAAAAAATCACTAGCATAAAAATTAGTTCAGTCTGGAACTGAATCAAAATAGTCCCACTTGAAGGTCAATTCTACACAACACAACTACTGCCCAACCAGGTAAAGATAAAAATAGTCAAGCACACAACAAAATAAAATTGATTACATAATCACAAAAATGGGGAAACCCTAAAAATTGAATTCACATTATGTAATCAATGTAAGCTGAATGATACACTGGTCAATCAACAAACATTAAAGTTAAAGTGAATAATTTCTTTAGTCAAAAACTAATAATTTCATACAGAAAAAAATCATGACAATATAAATTGTTTCATGGTAAAAAATAGTAATATGATCTTCTGAGAGTGAATCAATGGTAGGACACATCATCTCAAAAACGGCACTTCAATTTACGCCATCTCAAATTTAACTTGAGATGGCGTTTTTTGCGTTAGTGATTTTGAATCACAAAATATTAAAATAAACAATAAAATAGTTAAAATTTACATATCCCTTTATAATGCGGCATCTCAAATTTACGCTATCTCAATTCTGTCACTTTGAGTCATATTAATTAAATCTTATTTTGCTAACTTTATTTACATATGAAATGACTTAGTGTGGGATGTGTTTACGCCATATTGACTTTACGTCATTTCAAATTGCGCTATTTATCTTTAACTAAAATAAGCTTATTCCCAAACCAAAATAAAGCCTGTTGTATAGTGCCAGAAGATGTTCCTATAGTATTAATCTAAGACATTTATAATAAGAACAACCTAAAAAGACACCACTATGATAGTCCTTCTAGTGATTGTCATTGCAGGGTAAAAAAACCCAGTTTTGTTATACATAATTGATAATTTTATTCTACATGGATACATTGATAAGGTTTCTCTTAATAAAATATTTCAATAGTGATTTTAATATGGAAGGGAGTGATTACACTATTTCAATTTATGTCACTTCAAATTCCACCAAGTTTCATATCAGCTAATTGATTCAATGCGTACAATGAATAGGGGAAAATAAGGGGAAATTACATAAGACGCCAGGCTATGCTATATCTATTCCCATACCGTAAATCTTGCTTTCCACTTTTCAAAAGTACATATTCACATCATTTACCATATAAATAAAAAATGTAAGAAATTGCCTGAAACTTTGCAAGTATATATTTTTTGGTTTCCTCTAAACAAATGGGTACTTTTTAACCCCAGTTGTATAAGCTAGTTTTTGAGAATTTTAAGTTTTACTCTTTGGCTCAGTTGAGGTAGCTCCACCTGAAATTTGTTAATTTAATATAAAAAATGATCAAAAACACTATGTGTTTGAGCTACAGCACCTCAATTATGTCACTTTAAAAATTTCCATTTTGACTGCAAGTTATCAGTCAATACTCAAAGTTTTGCATACTTGCGCTACTAATAAAAAATATTTTTTACAAAAAACATTAGAATTATGATATAATATATTTTAAGACTTCCTCTACAATTCCATGTAAAAAACAATTGCTACTTTTATATTAAAAACATTCTTGTTTTTCTCTTTAAAAACAACTCCCAACTTTCCCTTATTTTGATATCAATTCACTTTTAGATGCCTCCCAAGCCTACCACTAAAGCTGCGCCCAAGGCATCCAAGTCCAAGGACACTCCTATCAAGGCTAAGAAGGCCAAAACTACCCCTAAAAATCAGCCTTCTAAGGGTAAAGCTCCCCCCAAGACACCCACACCTTCCCCTGAACCTGAGGAAACAAGCCCAACCTCTCCCCACTCTCCTTTTGTTTACCCCCCTTCAGATCCTCAGGAAAAGTTATTCAACTTTAACCACCACTCTGATCCCACCTCAGAGCCTGAAGAGAAAGAGGAACTGGAGCCTAAGCCTAGTGCTCCTGCAGATAAGAAAATTAAGCTCTGGGATCTATACACCATCCAAAATATCTGCAATTGAAATGGCACCTTTGCTGTGCCCACCACATACCCAGCCAGCTACCCCATAATGGCTACAAAAGGGGGTTCCAGCTTTGTTTATAAGGGCTAATGCTTCAGCTGTAACAACAAGAAGAAACCCATCTGTCAACCTTACTTCAAATGTGATAACGTTTTGTGCCCTGCTAGGCTCACTTCATATAGGTTCACTAGATTTAAGGCCCTGACTACTGTGCATGACTACACCAAGCCTTTTAATCCCTTGTACTAACCAATCTGCTGGTTTCTTTGCCAGGTGATCTCAACCATCAAAAATCAAACCACCACTGAGGCTGTCAATGATGCTCTCCTCAATTTAAATGACACCCAACTTGCCACTGTTGGTGGCGCCTCTAATTACAGAGATATCTTGCTGATAATAGATATGCTATGAGCACTGAAGGTGTCAGTGCTTCATCAATTAATCAATTGATCCTTAATGAGGAACAAAAGCTATCTTTTCATGAGGAGAGATTTCTTCTCCACAATGACAGCCAACATGCCCCTGAGCGCATCATTTTCTTTGCCACCGCACAGGATCTGTGCAACCTGTTGAAATGCAAAACATGGCTTGCAGATGGCACTTTCTCTACCTGCCCAAAGCTATTTAGCCAGCTTTGGAGCTTCCATGGGCAGGTTGGAAATCTAGTTCTTCCCCTGGTCTTTTTTCCTCCATAATAAGAAGCAGGAAACTTATGTCTGTGCTCTTACAATTTTAAAGGCCAAGTTGGATGAGATTCTCCCAACCATCAAAGAGGAGTCAAAGGAAACCAGAGGGCGCAAGAAGAAGGCCCAGTCCCAGGAAGAGGAAGCCACTCCAACCAAAAAGCAGCCAGAAAGCCTTCCCTACCACAAATATCTGGTAGTGGATTTTGAACAGGCTCAGGTAAATTCCTTCATTAGAGTCTTCAAGAGCTCCCCCCAGAGATGCTCTTCCACATCTGGTAGGCACTCTGCTGTTGCCTCCAAAAATGCTCTGATCTTCATGAGCTGGTCAACTCCAAAGGCACTAAAGCACTAAATGACGTGTTCAACTGCTTTGCTGCCCTTGTCCTTGTGAGAAAGGAGGAGACCAATTTCTTTTACATTGCCCTCCTCTGCCATCCTAATATCCTTGCCAACCAGGCAGCCTTTGCTCTGTCTATTGAGTATTTTGAAACACAATGGGTTAGAGTATTTCAAGGAGCACACCACATCAGAAAAGGTGGTGACTCAATCCAAAGAACTGCTATAAGCAGGTAAAAGATGGTTTAATCAAGACCATCTCTTCCCTTGAAGGGTGGTATAGCCAATTTGCAACAAGAGCCTGGGTTCATAAGCCCAAATTCAACAAAATAATGATGCATTTAAAAACCCAGCAAGCCATCTCTGCCCGGCTCTTCAAGACTGGCCTGAAGTCCAAGGGCAACCCTCAAGAAGACTAAGGCGGTAAATAAATATACTGAAATCAGCAAGGTGGCCCTTGCCACCTATCCCAAGGATAGAAAGTTTGAGTATCTTCAGGCCATATCTGTTGCTCTTTCAACTAATTTTTGAGCCTATTTGCAATAACTATTTATTATCCTCTCTTATATCCTTTAATTTTAATATTTTTTAGTGTTTGATACAATTCTATGCTTATTTTAAATTATAGTTTATAGTTATAATAGATGGCAATAGTTGTTTTTGGGTATATTTTAACTTTTGGGCTTTACTCAACCTTGTTGCTACTAATGAGCTAACTTTCTTATTGCTGATTTGGAATCCTGTGTTTTCTTTAAGCCATTAAATGGTTTTTAAATTTATTTTTTTGAGAATTTTTGGGTTATTTTTGGAGTTCAAAAAATCTAAAAATTCAAAACCTGTTTTTCTTAGCCGTAATGCCGTAAATCAAAATGGTGTTTTTACTATAAAATTGAGATAGTTAAAAATTGAGATGGTGTATTTTGAAATAGCGTTTTTTGAGATGCTGTTTTTGAAATGGCGTGTCCTACCAAATCAACCAAAATATATTCAGGAAACTAATCCATTATTTTCATTTGTTGCGCTTCTAAATTTTACCACTTAAGTTTGAAAGTGTGTTTCAAAAAGAAGTAGAAAATTTACAAATCAATAACTTGTAGATAGTTCAGCTTTCTTTTTTAATTTAATTTTACTAATTTTTCTTTTAAAATGGTTTATACTAACAATAAAAACTTTGATTATATAGAGGGACAGTACTTGGAGCAACTACTAGCCCAGGTGATTGATCAAAGGAGTGCAGCTACTATGGTCTGTGTTTACACCCACAAGTTTAACTTAAGTTATTAAGAGGATGGGCTGTAAGTTTTCCCTGGCTTATCCTTGGGGTTGATGTTTGACAACTTATATGAGGAAATCAAGACCAGGCTAACCTCAGCTTGTGCCACTTGAGGAAATCCAAGAAGATTTCCCTTTCTATCTCAATTAAATAATTTCAGAGCAATTAGGCCAAACTGAACCCAGTCTGGGTGACATTATGATAAGTGTACCTCCCAAGAGACAAGTTACAACCAATGAAATTGTTGAAAAAATTTATCCTCAATAAAAGTGACATGATATTTACAGAAATTGACACTGCCTATAATTCACTTGGGTGGTGGTAAGAAGATAATTTTGAGCTCTCATGGAGAAAAGCAGAGCAAAGATTGCCAAGGAGCAAAAGAAGCAGCTTGATTCCAACCTTAAGGATACCTATTCTATCATACTTGTCCTTTTTTCAACAAGACCTATACTTTCAAATGACTGGGGTAGACTAGAACTTGGGCTCCATGGAATATTTATCACCACCACACCACACAACTCTGGATACACAGGCTTTTTTGGCATCTTTATACTGAATAATTGCACAGGTGACAAGAAAAACAAAATAATAATTTGCCACACAGACCATAAGGCAGTGCCAAAATTACCTGATGTTTATCCAACATCTCCAATGATGAAATTTTTACCTCTTTCTATAAAATAACACTATCTCTTCATGATTACAGAATAACTTAAAATTTAACACTCTAGAGGTTAAAAAGAATCTAAAGTAGGGTATCTTTATTGGTGAATTCCTAGAAGGGTTTCCAAAGGGAATAATGCTTTATCAAACCACAACCAATTAAATCAATTTCTATACATATGGTTATTTTTCCTGTTATGCCTCAGTTCCAGATTAAATATTTCATAGCTTGATTATATTATTTAATGTATTGTCCAGAGGTATTGGTTGGTTGTTAATTGTAGTCTCATTTACTTGAATCACAACTTAATAACTATTAAAGACTAAGTTGAATAGTTGGGTGATTATTTTTCTTGTTATGCTTAAGCACTGGACTGATTATTTTATAACTTAATTACATTATTCATATTCAAATTATTCAGAAAGGTTAAAATACAATCAATCCCAAAACTTTACTTGATCATGGGCTTAGATGATTTTTTAAAAATAATTTATCAATTTTAGGATTGAAAATTGTAACCTTTGATATTACTGAGAATATTCTAAGTGAATAATACATACTAAAAATAACTATGATGAGTTGCATGGAAGAGTAATAGCAGCCCCAAAGGTATAAATGCTATACCCCATCTTTTGCTCATCATAACTATTCTTAGTTTGTTTTAGGAAAATTTTCTTGCTTTTGAAAGACTCATAACACTATTCAAAATACACCCTCTAGTAAGCTGCCCTACTTCATGAACTTGCCCTAATGCACCACTAGCATCTTCTGATATTTTTGATTCTCTGGTATCATCACGTGATTTCAAATGGTAAATTATCTCAGAATATTCTGAGAAACTTTCAAATGTTAAAGGTGAAGTATATAACTTCCCATCTTTCATCAAATATGAAAGATTAATGCGCAGATTTTTAACTTCAAGCTCTCTCCTTATAGGCCTAACTTTTCTCTCATAAATATAAAAGAATGACTTTTGAGAAATATTTGAGCCTGATAGCGCTGATTTATTAGTTTTTTCTTTTTTCTTCTTGCTCAAAAATATTTTTAATATTATTTATATTCTTAATATAAAGCTGATTTTCTTTCTCTTTTAATATTTTTGATATTACACCAAAGTGACCATCAACAATGCTTTTTCTATGACATTCTACAAATCTATTGTATTTAATAGACCCTTTAATGTATTGTGGTGCCTCTTTAAATAGATAATATAAGAATTCATAGGATCTAAAATGGTTTCCATTATCAGTCCATACTTTGATATTATTTATTTCTTTAAACTTATCTGATTTATGAAGACTTATTAGACATTCACCTGAAAACAAAGAACCATGAGACAATATTTGAGATAAAAATCATGGCATTTATATTTAACTTTATCTTTTTCTTTAAATATCAATGCAAAATCCAATAAAGAAATAGGTCTTTTGGAATAAAAACAGTTATTGGTTTCAATTGGACCACCACCAACTTTTAAATTCTCCTTAAAATCTATAACTATAATACATGATTCATTATCTAATTCATTGATATTTTTCTTATATTCCCTATTTTGATGAGCATAAAAGTCTTGGTGATGATTAATAGCCTTTAAGCCACTGTTTATAGATTCTTGCAATAATAAGGTTTTACTTCAATATTCTTCTTTTCTTTTTTCTAAGGATGATTTTAAGTTACAAATATTACACATGTCAGTTTGTTTTTTACTCTTTATTATATTTTTTGGTATTAATTTATAATAAGTTGAAAGTGATATTGAAATTTCATTTTTTTCATATTTTCATATATTTCTTTTTTGTTTTTAATAGAGAATATTTTATTTCAGTTGAAGATTCATTAATTTCTTTTTCAATGTCTTTATAAATTTTTTCTGGTGCTTTTTTTGTAAACTGGCTTGTTTCAAAAGAATTTTCCAGTAGGTTTTTAATTATTTTTTTAGTTATTTCTTTTTTTAATGAATAGTTATTATTTTTTGGCTCTTTTGTTTAAGCTTACATTTTTATTTTATTTATTTTTCTTGAGTATTCAAACTCACTTTTGGTTATATTAAATCCCATATCAGCAAGTGTTGCAACCAAGTTTCCCAACTTGCCTGCCAACATATCTTACAATACATAGGGGACGCTCAATGAGCTGCCCCTTGATGTATCTAACAACATGGACCAATCTGATGGCAACATTGAATTGCGGGCACTTTCTCCTAATTAGGAACGCTACCAAATTGACCTGCTGATCCCCGCACAAGTTATTCCTTGGCTCAAATCCTTACATGGAACAAGCCACCATGCCATCTCCCTTGTGGTCATGTGACTTTCCCCATATGGTATATTAATCATAATATTCCACAATAAACAATACCTTATTCTTATTAGTCTGTCCTTTCTATTAGACTGTTGTCTTCCCCAATTCCAAATACTGAATCCTCATTGGTTCAGTTGCAACACAAGCTCTTTTAAAGAGTAACTGGAAGTAACCAGAGATCTCAAGGCTGGGAGATACTTTTGGGGAGCAGATTTAAGAAGATCCTTTAAGCCATCAATTATCCCATTTAGTTTCTGATTTTGAATCAAAGAAATGAACTCTTTTTTTCCAAACTCAGTTTGAGTGAGGAAGTGATAGATGAAGGAATTAAGATTGTCTCCAGAAACAAAGAGGAATGCTTTCTTTAGCATATCCATTCTTTTCTCTTTTTGTTGATGCTCCCAATGAGGAAAATGGCTGCATGACAGAAGTGAAGTTAGCAGATTCCATAATATTGGGTTTATGATTGATGATAAAGAGATGCTTTGTAGAGATGCCTTGCAAAAGAGTACTGGTTACAAGAATGATATCTTTTTGTAAAGATAGTTTGAAGTAAACCTTAGGTGGTGCTTTATCTCCTATATACCAAGCCTTATGACACCATTCTGAAAGATTTGATGGGATAGCTTTTATTAAAATTTCAACTTAAATTTATATTCCTAAAATAAATGAAATACCCAGTTTTCATGCACAAGTGATATATGTGGAGCAGCTAAGCATCATTGTTACATCATATCCTCTTTGTAATCACTGTAAATCAATTAAAATGATGTATTAAATTAATTGTAACTCTTTTGAATATTTTTAAAATGATAAAATATTAAAGAATTATATTTAGAAGATGCTTAATTTGAGGTTTGCAGCTCACTTGAACCTCAAAATTCATCTAAACAGCAAATAAATTAATGTCCTAACTTCAAACAACCATAAAATCCTAAATAATTGAGCTTTTTAAATAAAATAAAATGCCAAAATAATGCTCTTGATCTTATCTTTAATTTTGTTAAATAAAATATATATATATAATAAAAAAAATCAATTTTTTAGATTAAAGAAATCTATTTTATTTCATTATCAAAATAATATAAAAAATATGGCATATGCTCTTTTACATTGCTTTTGCTTCAATATTCAATATAGTATACATATTAGTATTTTAACACTAGTAGAAATATAAGATTCTTAGCTTCATTTTGATAGTTTACAGTGTGGAAAATAATAAATTTTTGTTGAGTTATTACTATTTTAAATATAAACATTTGTAATTTAATTTTTTCAAAATTGAACTGTGTTAGCTGCAACTTGGGCAGCATGTGTATTAGAAAACAGCCTAATCCCTAAAATAATGACCCAGTTCTACAAATTTATGCTTATAATAATATTAATGTAATACTTGATGATTTATTTAATATCAAGTATGAAAATTATATAGGGATAGGATAATTGATGGCCACCACAAAACACCAGGATCCTCTATTCCACATTCAGACCCTGCTACAACCTTAGCCCAATATTAACTTCTGATCATATGATCAGAAGTTAATATGTACTAATTTTAAAACTAAGTTGATTGGCTATCCTATCCTTCATCCAGAGAGTGAGTGCTGGTTGCCTTCTTGCTCACCAAGCTTAATGGATCAATGTCAATTCACAGTAATGACTGGTTTATCAATCACCATACAACATTTTATCTTTAAAGTCTTCAAAATATGTCTAATATGCTCAAAATTTTAATCAAATAATCTTTAAATTATGAAAATAATTAAGAAACTTTATTGTTCTATAGGGTTAAAATTGTAACCTTTGATATTACTGAGAATATTCTAAGTGAATAATACATACTAAAAATAACTATGATGAGTTGCATGGAAGAGTAATAGCAGCCCCAAAGGTATAAATGCTATACCCCATCTTTTGCTCATCATAACTATTCTTAGTTTGTTTTAGGAAAATTTTCTTGCTTTTGAAAGACTCATAACACTATTCAAAATACACCCTCTAGTAAGTTGCCCTACTTCATGAACTTGCCCCAATACATCACTAGCATCTTCTGATATTTTTGTTTCTCTGGTATCATCACGTGATTTCAAATGGTAAATTATCTCAGAATATTCTGAGAAACTTTCAAATGTTAAAGGTGAAGTATATAACTTCCCATCTTTCATCAAATATAAAAGGTTGATGAGCAGATTTTTTAACTTCAAGATCTCTTTTATAGGCTTAAATTCTCTATCATAAATATAAAAGAATACTTTTTGAGAAACCTTTGAACCAGTTACAGCTAAATTTTATAATTTTTTCTTTTTTCTTCTTGCTCACAAATATTCTTAAAATCATTAGTATTTTTAATATTAAGATCATTTTCTTTTTTCCTTTCACTGTCAAGGCCCAGGGGGTCCTGACAGAGATTCATCTCTCTATGACAATCTTAATAACAAGTCAAACTTGGATATGAACTTGAGCTTTATTATTGGGCAAGACTAAGAATGATTACAATGTGAAGCAGGGGAATAGGTTTATTTTATACCTTTTCCAGGATTTTTCAGGATTCTTCTGGATCTTTCTTGACTCTTGTAGGCACTTATTAGTGGAAAAATTGCTTGGAAAATAGAACACCTCATGACCAAATTTTCTCATATTCCAATTGATAAGGTTTGCCTTTGCATAGACCTTCAATTCATGATCTAGAATCCATACTATTGGATTTCCCTTGTCAGTAGCTTTCCATTGAGTTTTTGGACATTTAAATTGGTTCATATGTTGATGAGTTATGCTTGGCTTAATCTAGGACTCAGCTGACTAATCTTCAAGCCTCTTTTGGTTAATATTAGCAAAACCTTCAGGGCAAACCCAATTGAAAGATATTCCACTGTGGTATAACTGACAATTACCTGAACTTCAGTTCAAGCCTCTGGCTCTAATGTCATCTTTTGCAAGTATCCCCTTTATTTGAAACCATCTCTCTAAACCCTCTTAAATCAATAAAATGGATATTTTTAAAGAGTATAGTAGTTTTAAAAGCTATGGCAACAACAAAAAAAACCTCAGATTTAAACAAAATGATTTCAGATTTAAGCAAAATTTAATTTGCGCAAGATTCAGGATTCAATTAATTTATAAAATTTCAGTTAATAAATGGACTGTCGAACAAAAAAAATGAAATTTCACTACCCATTATATAAAATTATATCAAACATCAAGCGGTGTAGTTCAAACCACAAACAAAATGAACTGACGCAACAAGTGAAATAGATGGATGCTGTTCCAGAGTATAATATAATCCAATCAGGATTCATATGAGGCACCAACAGAAGAACTAAAGTAAAAAAAACTTGAGCAATCTAGAAGCAAGATTACACAAGCACAAAAAAATGAACTCACACAAGATATGTAGTATGAGCAGCCTAAAATAGAAAAATAACAGTTTAACAGCCAATCAACAGATATCCAATTTAGGAACAGAGGCATTTTA
Organism: Entomophthora muscae; assembly: GCA_014839935.2. NCBI lineage: Eukaryota > Fungi > Entomophthoromycota > Entomophthoromycetes > Entomophthorales > Entomophthoraceae > Entomophthora > Entomophthora muscae. The sequence continues at coordinate 78,579 of QTSX02002909.1, read as the reverse complement.
TCCATTTTCATGGCTCTGGTTTTGTATGAAAAGATTTTGAGAACCTTCCAAATATGGACTTGAGATTACAATAAAAATAAATCATTAAATTTTAAAATTTCTACTTTTAGTGATTTTATCCTAGGTTTTTTACAATGGTTTTAACAGCAATATCTTTGACGGCGCCAGCAGCCAAGCCAGCAGCAGCCAGACCAGCTTTAATGGAGGCAAGGCTCAGAACGTGGAGGCACCTGTTTACACCCAAGCCTTTGAGGCGGGTAACAAGGAAGCCAACCTGTACCTGACCCCTGACACATATGGCTTTGAATTGTTCAGTAGTCACATAGTGTCTAGCTCTGCCCCTGCTCCTGTACCCACCCCCACACAAGCTGCCTACCAACCAACCAACCAATCAGGATGGCAACCTTGATTTGGAACAGCTCCCTGCCACCAGTCAACCTTCCTCACCTACAGCCAATCATGCTTCAGCTCCCCTGGCCCAGCGCCCCAAGAAACAAATCATCACTACCCAAATTCTTCAGGAAATTGTGGCACTGAATCTACAGGGTCTGTCCTGGGAACAGATTGCCGCCCAGTTGCAATTTACCTGAGCTACTGTCATGCAGGAATTCAACAACCTGATGAACAGGGGAAATCTGATTGGGACAGCCAAGAAGCCCAAGAAGGCTCCCAAGTCATAAATATCTGAGGCATACCCAATCATGCTTGACCTCCTCCAGCGGGATCCCAAGCTGCCCTGGGCCCAGGTATGGAAGCAGCTTGTGCACCATAACATATGGGTCTCTGAGCGCATGGTGCAGCTCTGGATGTATGGGAAGGTGGCTTTCATATGGGTTCTTACCAATTTTGCCAGTGACCAATGGGATGGCGCTGAGGATTCCCTGTATGATACCACCATTGAATCAACCCTGGTCCAATGCCTGACTAGTCTAACTGATGATGTCATGTTAATCTCATATTACAAGCTATCAATAGCTTTTGATGATTTTGGTAAGCAAGGAAAAGCCACCACCAAGAATAGAAGGAAGAAGGTCAAGAAGGGGACGTTCATTGGTGCATTTCTGGCTGTTTTAGCCAAGTGTTTTGTCTACTATCAGACAAACCCAGATTTCATCAATGGCTACTCATACAGCCACATCCTTAGTGGATTACTTGACTCCTGGGATGGCTCAAATTCCAAGTACTGGGTTTTCTTGAGCCACCAGATGGAGGGTAGCTCCACTGCCCTTGAGGCCATCCAGGGATGTGGGCACCAGGCTTCTGTGTACCCAGCTGATCATGCTGACATCCATCTGGCTGATGTTGTGTTCTTTAATATTAGAGATACACTCCAGGAGCCTCACCCTCAGGCTTTCAACAACCTCTATCTTGGGGTCCTTGACCACAATTTTCTCTTTGGCTGCCATATGGTGGCTGACTTGTTTGCGCAAATGGTTTTTCATATGAATATGGGCAACCAATCACGTAAGGATAAGCGCCTTCCACCTTGGGCCACTGCCACTTACCAGCCCATCCAGACAATGACCAATGAGGAATACAACAAGTGTTATATGGCAGCCATCACGCAAAATCCTCCTGCCTCCACCCCTGCCACCAACACCCCTAACCCACAAGCCCAACCCATCCAATCCCAGACCCCCAGGCCAGCACCGCCTCTACGTCTTCCTTCTCTTGTTATTCTGCCTCCTAGGCATCACTTTCCCCTGCCCCAATAAACCCCTGCCACCAAACATTTTCTTTTTTATATTATCTTTTTTTGAATTTCAATTGTTCATGTTCTATTTGTTTATAGTTGATTTTATTCTTTATGTTCAGCTTATTTCTATAAAATCATATATTTACTATGTTGTGTATCTAGATCCAGAACACAGTTATTTTTAGCACTTAAACATTGCCCCTTGTGAAAATATTAACAACAGTTTGGTGATAAGCTAAATTTGAGTTAGAAAATTATAGTGTTAACTGTTTTTAGATAAAGTTGTGACTGATCCAAATTCAAAACCTTAATGATAAAATTTAAGCCAATCAGGAGCCAAGTGATAAAGTGATTGTTGTGACATAAAGGGTCATTCAATAATTCTTTGATGCATGTGCACTAATTAATATGATTGGCTGGATGTTTTGCCATTGTACACCATTGCCGCTGTGGCAAGTTGTTGATAGACTAGTGCTAACCCAGCAGATGATTGGGCACTAGTCCACCAACAACTCACCACAGCAGCAATGGCGTACAATGGCAAAACAACACACTTATCATATTAATTAGCGCAAATGCACCAAAGAATTATTGAATGACCCTTTATGTCACAATAATCACTTTATTTCTTGGCTCCTTATTTGCTTAAAGTTTATCATTAAAGTTTTGAATTTGGATTGGTAACAACTTTATCCAAAAGCAGTTAACACTATAATTTTCTAATTCAAATTTAGCTGATCACCAAATTGTTGTTAATATTTTCATAAGGGGCTGTGTCAGACGGCAAAAATAATATGGTAATCAAGGAAACAATGCAAACACAAAGCAAACAACACATATTGAGATGAGTGTAAAACATATACAAAATGGGTAAAAAGATGGGATACTGTAGTAGATGGGAAAACAAAAAGGAATAAACAAAGAGGCAACAGTATCAAAAAAATACAGAATTTATTGGGGCAAAAGCTATAAAAACATATGGAAAGGTTAGTAAAAAATCAATGAGAGAATTAAAGAAGCTTCTGAAGGATCTTGACTTGGCAATTGCCAAAATAAAGGACATTGACCACAAGGTCAAAGCCAAAGTGAAGTCTGCTGTCCTCACTTGGGACAAAATTGACAAAGTATCCGCAAAGGTTCTAATGTCAATAATGCATGACACCCCAGAGAAAACAATTGAGTGCTTACTAAATAATTAAAAAACTGTGGTCAAGGCCCATAGTTCAAGGCATACAATCTTTCTGCACCGTCTGTCTGGGTTGATGACCCAGAGATGTATGAACATCTCAAACCCGCCAAGTGCGCCAGGGCAGAGGATACCAAATTGCCTGCGCAATTGATTGCGCCAAGAATGGCCAAGCTGGCCGAGGCTGCAGGCAAGGAAGAAACACAAGAAGGTAGCCTAAAAAACAAAATTAATAAATTTTCAAAAAAACTTACCTTTTTTCTTAGAAAATTTAGACAGCAAACTCTGCCAAGCCCTGGTCCCTTTGTCCTGGCCACTTTTTATTCAAATTATGCCACTCATGTGGCAAAGCAATTGTATCTGTCCCCCATGTCATGCAGTAGCTGGAGAACTGTATCCATGGGTCCTTTCCAATGTTGCAGGAGGCGTTGACCAAACTTACACATGCCAAGGGGGCATCTGAGTGGGCAGTTACTGCCTACAAGGATGCCCAACTGGTCCGCCTGGACCCAGTTAACCTCAGTGGAGTTTACTGTGTAAACTCCATTGAGGTTGTTTGGGACGTCCTGGAGACGCTCCCATTCAAGAATGTACCAGAGATGGGCCAGGCTCATGCGGCTGCTTGCTTCTGCTTCCCAGTGGAGTACACCATATCTTACATGTTGGAGAACTTTGGGCGCGTGGTGGGCAAATTGGCTGTTGCAGATGCAATAGCTGTAAAGAAAAACAAGATCCTCCTGGCAGACTTTGGGTTGGCCTGGAGTGCCAACAAGATGGGGCTCCCTGCAGCCATGGATCTGACCTTTTCAAAACAGGCACAACAAGAAGATCAGCGCGGTCTATAATAAACTGTGTGAGTTCACAGAAGCCTTTGCAGGGCAAAGGCTTTATCTGGTTGTTTACCTGGGCTTCCTAATCTACTTTGGGATGGACGCATCTGTAGAGGACCTGGACAGGGTCTTTTTGGGAATCAATGAGGCCCAGCTTGCACTTGACAGGAAGAAGGTCTCCCCTGGATATGACTTGGTTGATCATGTGATCCAGGACGCCCTGGTCCTGGCTGGGATATACAGGTTTGTAGCCCCACCTGAAAAGCTGCTGCTTCACTCCCACCTGACCCTACTGCCTTTCATCAGCAGGAGGGAGTATTTCAATAAGGGTGTATCCACCGTTCACAGTATGGCAGTGGAGGTTGTGCGCCACCTCCATTGCAGGGTGGGTATATACCAAAGAACCCACTACAGACACACACAATAAAAATATGATTCCAATAAATTTTATTACAATTTATAGTATTCTAATTATAATTAATTTTTATAATTTTTTTCAGCAAACCAGTTTTGCAAAATATATTGCAGAAACAGTTTTCATAAAAGCATAAAATTATACGTTAATAAAATAAATTCTAACTTGTACATTTTACGTTTAATTTTTTTTAAACTATTTTTATATTTATTTGATAAAAGTGTTATAAAACTATTTGCCTAATCCAGTATCAAGCGTCTGGGATTACCTCAGATGGCATAATAAAATAATATATAATAAAATAAATAAATTACTTACATCTATTGATGGATCTTCTGAATGTGATTGCAGCAGTGTAAACATCTAAATATAAAATGATAATTAATAAATCTTAAATAGTAAATTAGAGAATATAAAAAATTGGATACACTAAGCCTTTAATTGATTGGCTGTTTGCTAGGCACGCAGGGATGAACAAATCAGCATGGCCATAGAGTTTGGCCATAGTCTCAGCTGGGAGGGTGTGGATCCTGGCCTGCAGCAAATTAAACAGGTCCTTGGTCCCAGTTGGGGTTCCTTGCTTGACAACTTTCTTAAGCCACCCAAAGACTCCTTGATGGGATTTAGGAAGGGCAAATAGGCTTGGAGGAAGAGAAGGCATAAATTTGCCGTGGCCAATTCTGGGGCCCACTGCAATGCTTGTGTCAATCATTGGAAATTCCTCAAGAATGTCAGCCACCTTGTGGAGACCAACGTTATCCAACACAATCACATTGGTTAAGCCTGAGCTTGTGCGCCTCAGGTGCTCCTGGACCAATTAAAGGAATGAAAAGAAGGTACAGCTGCTGTGAGAACCCAATATCATTTGATAAAGCTCAACCCCCTTTGGACTGAGGAGAGCCACCATTGAATAGGCTGTGGCGCAGACTGCAGCACGCCAAGCCATCCCGTCATTTGAGCCTTTGGGGACATAGCCATACTCATTGTGCATCAACAAGACAAATGCCAATTTGTCAATATAGTAAAATTTGACCGTCCCCTTGGCTTTGAGGGCAGTGTACACCTCTGTGTAGTTTTTCTGGACGTCAATATTGGCTGGGCTGTTTCTGTTGTAGGGGGAAACCCCAAGTTTTTTCCAGGAAAAGTGCATTCCCTTGACCAAATTATAATAGAAGGAAATTGAGGTCTCAATCCCAAAAGTAGATTTAACCATGGCCTATATATTTGCCAGTTCAAGATGGCAGTCCTGGGTGATTCACTCGCAGATTGCCCATTTGTGCTCCCTGGTGAGCATGGTAGAAACACACAAGGATTTCTCTGCGGCAAGGACACAACCAGTATTGATGAATTTTTGGAAGGTCTTGCTGGCGTACTTGGGATCCACTCCAACACTGGCTGCGGCCGCCTTGTAATCACCTGATTCCTGCATTAGCTTAAGCAGGATGATGCATTTGATGTCGGGGATGCGCTTCTGGGCAGGATTTTTAGCGGTGGGGATTGACTTGTTGGCATTGGGCACAACACAGGGCATAGATACCTTGTTATAAAAGGCTGCAACCTTTTTTAACACCAGCTGTCCCTCATTGGTTTGATAGAACTGGGGCTCCTTGTCATCCTACTGATTGCCATCACTGACATATGGCTTGTAGCTAGTATCAAGTACAGGCTTCACCTTTTCCAGTATGGCTGACGGGACTGACTCTTGCCGGTACACGACGTCAAACACTTATGAAGTAGGTTCTACCTCCTTGTTTCTAACTTTCTTTGTAGTGATGACCTTGGTGGGCTTCCAGGTCAGCTTTGGGACCCAAGGGTTTATGCTCTGCACCCTAGCAGCTTGTGCTCCTTGAACCAACTGTGTCAGTGCAGCGTCACTATGTAACTCTCCTCTCCCGTCTCCTCCTTGAGTAGGCACTTTGGTTGCACTAACTCTATTCTTTGACCCGCAGGGGCGACCGCAACCATGGCGCACAATGAGTGTATTGGTACTCTGGTATTGTGTTCCTTCCATTATAAAATTTAATAAAATTTAAATAAATTTCAATTAGGCTACTCCCTAATTTTAATTTTTGCTTTTATCTGAATTGGATATTTAATTAATATTTTTCCCCACCCAATATCCCAATTATAGATTTTTTATTTCTTAATTAGTTGTTTTTGGTTTTACAATACCCATTTTAGAATACCTGAAATAATTTCCACCCATTTCCCTAGATTTTACTGCCAAATTCAAACATTTAACACAATATTTTTAAAATTTATATTTCAGATCTTGTGTCTTTTTTTAGTTACCTTGGTATCATTCATGATTACAATCCATTGCACACATTACGTGAGTGATTTTGTTTTACACAGTGAGTTGCTATTGTTTTTTGTTTTTGGTTTGCATTTTGACACACCTTGCTTGGGTGTATTTTGTCACTGATTCACATAGTAAACATATGTACACCAAAAGTCAACTCACACCATTCTGTTTGTGAATCAATATATTTTGGATTGTATTTCGAATGGTTTTGCTTTTTGTGTGAGCCTTTTGTTGCTATCTTGACTCATTTTGCCCATTAACGCCAATAAACCCTGTTAACAGAGTGTATATTTTAACCTGAGAGATGCATTTTGTTTAAATCTAAAATCATTTTGTTTAAATCTGAGGTATTTTTGATTGTCACCATAGCTTTTAAAACTACTGTATTTAAACTCTACTTATTTTAATAAATCAACACATGTTTTTCTCAAATATTTGATTTTGGCTTATTTGAAGTTCATTGTAAATATTAGATTTTGCCTCTGGTTTCTACTTTGAAGCTGCCATTTTCAGGAAGACAAATACCTCTATCTTTGAAACCACAAGACCTTAAGAACTGACCTTTCCCCCTGTTATATCTTACTTGGTGATCCTGCCAGGGAAACAAGCAATGTCTTACAATCCTCCTGTTACAGAACCTGCTGCTACTGTGGATTCTCTGGCCTTGCTGAAGGCTATTGATGCATAGAATGTACCCTTTTTGATGCTTCTGACCCTCAAGCCTGGTTCCTTTGCTTTGATCTTTTCTGCAAGAAGCACTACATCTGTGAAGAGAACCACCTTGAAGAAGTCAAGTATTTTCTATCAGGTTGCGCTGCTCTGTGGCATATATTTTTAAACTATAGTTTAAACTGGTCTGACTGGAAAGCTCTTGCCTATGAGAGATTTGGTGGAGGGGCAAAATGAACTCTCCTCAAACTAAAGTCAATCAAACAAGCAAACTTTCAAGGAACAGATGAGTTTATTGAAAAAATTAGTGCTGCCTTGAGCCAATACCAAGATTGGGTCTATGGTATCCAAAACACACTTGAAGGCAAGCATGCCAGGCTCTTGTTCTTAGAAGTGCAAGGGTTAGATTGGTTGTGTGAAGCACTTACATAGGAATACTATCAGTACATTGAGACTCATGACCCAAGTAATGTAGAAGAGGCATATGTCCTTATCTGTTGCCTTGGTAGATTCAAGACCCGTGGCCAGCTGTTCCACTCCACAGTAGTTCCTGAACCTGATGTCAAAGCCAAACCTGAAAGAAAGGTAATAATGCCTTTGTCTGCTGCTGACATGGGTGATACCATGAAAAAGCTGTCAGAAACAATCTCCAGTCCCCATATGTACCTTACAAGTGGAGACCAACCTAAGTCAAACCAGTATTGTCAGAATTGCAAACAGTACAGTCACTTTACCTCTTATTGCAAACAGAATTGCAACTGCTGTGGAGAAGAGGGGCATCCCTTTATCTACTTCCCAACCTTGCGTGAATCTGAAGCCATGACATCCACCAGGGAGTCCAAGCCACCCAAGACCAAGTCCTCTAAACCTAATAAGGAGGCTAATGCATCATCAGCCAAAGATGAGACTTACCTTGCAGAGAGTTTAGCTGCAGTGAGGTCTAATGTGGCTCAGAAGCACCGCTTAAGCCAAACAGTGCATCCCTATATCACTCCTGGGAAGACTAAAGGATCAGAACTTCTAAAATCTGAGTTGGCCAATCATGAGAATCCTGCAGCTGGTGATCAGCCACAACAACAGGATCAGCATAATGTGCCACCACAGGAACCTGCAGCTGAACCTTCCAGGGTTCCAATGGATGAATATGATGGCACTTTCAATGAGGCATCTACTATTGAAGTACATAAGTCTTCTGCTCTCAAGACCTCAAGCCAGAAGTCTCAGTAGACCAAGAAGTCCAAGCCTAAACCTGCTGTCCCTTACCTGTAGTCAAACCACCTAAGTTTGACGTCTTGAAAACTCTCACAGACACCCACATACCAATTTCCTTGTACAACCTAGCTGAGATTGCAACAAGTGTTAGAGCTCAAATGATACAATACCTTGGTACTACCTGCGTGTGCAATACACCTGAGCAATTCAACATTGACCAAACAGCTTTTCCGGACCAGGCTGAAGAACCAATAATTGATGTTGTCAGTGAAGGAGCACCCATAATTGACAGTGAGGTAGAATGACACCCTACGGTCATCATCCTAGATGGGGGGTTAACTTCTAACATCATCTTGGAGGCCTTCCTGATATTGTTAGCCATGCAAGAGTACAGTCAAGTAAAAGAAAAGTTTACCTTTGCCAACGGCAAGACAGAAGAGTGCCTGGGGTTTGTGAAAGATTTTACAGTGGAAATCTTTGGTGTCAGGAAATTAGTATCTGCAGCTATCTTTCAAATTACCCAGTACAACCTCTTGATCAGTTTTCATGCTCTTAGTGAGTTTGGAATCTTTGTGTTCTTCTAAAACCATGGGTGGTTCATCCAACGTGAGAATACCCTGTTCTCAATTGATGTCTGTTACAACAGTCCTCACCATTAAGGGGAATCCTTCTTGCCAGCCGGGGAAGTCATCAATCAGAACAAAGGGTCAACCACAAAGCAAAGGAAGAGACTACATACCTTTATGAAATAGTATCAAGACTTGTTCTGCAATGAATATGATCCCTTGCCACCTGCCAACCTGGAGAAACATGTGATCATTACAGAGAATTATTGCCCATTCCGTCAAGCTCCCTACCGTCTTGCAAAGAAATATGAGTAGTACATGGAGGAGGAGATCAACTGCCTCTTTTCAAAGGGAATCATTGAGCCTTCCATGTCCCCTTGGGCGTTTCCTGTGGTTATTGTGCCTAAAAAGAATGGAAAGTTAAGAATTTGTGTAAATTAAATACCTCTGAACTCTGTCACTAAGTCAGATAACTACCCCTTGTCATTGATCAATAAGATTCTAGCCTCCTATGCTGGATCCAAGTACTTTATCAATATTGACTTGTTTCTGGCTATCACCAGTTGAAAATGGACCCCAAAAGCGTAGATAAGACAGCCTTTATGACAAAGCAGGGTCAGTACCAATACAAAAAAATGTCATTTGGACTTACCAGTGCACCTTGCACATTTCAAAAGGCCATAAACTCTGTGTTCAAAGACCTCTTGTACAAGAAGTTTATAGTGTACCTTGACAACATTACTGTGTTTAGCAAAACTTTTGAAGAACACTTACAAATCCTGACCAAAGCCTTCTGCTGTGTCCACAAGTCCAGACTCTCCACAAATTAGTCTAAGTTGCTACTCTTCCAAACAAAGCTGCATGTCTTGGGGCATGTTGAAGACGCAGAAGGAGTACACCCAGATCCTGAGAAAGTGTCAGAAATCACAAAGTGGCCTACACCTACCAGTGTTTCACGTGTCCAGTACTTCTTAGATACAGTGGGGTACTACTCTTGTTTCATACCCAACTACAATGACATTGCAAAGCCCTTGTTCAAGTTAATACAGAAAGATGTATACTTTACCTGGTCCTTAGAACAAGAAGTAGCTTTCCAGACCTTTAAATAGCACCTTACTATAGAGCCTGTGCTGATTCACCCAAAGTTCCTTGAGAAGTTTTCAATCTTCATTGATGTGTCATAGGAAGCGGCAGGAGGAGTCCTGGCCCAAGAGTGTGAAGGTGTGTTCTGTTCAGTGGAATATCCCAGCAAGGCATTCAGTGGTTCTGAGTTCAGATACAGCATCTACAATAAGGAGGTGCTAGTGGTGGTTCAAGTATTGAGAAAATTCAGGTACTATATCCTGGATAACCGTATTACCTTGCATACAGACAACCTGGTGTTGTCCTTCATCTTTAGCAAGCAGCAGGAGAACAGTAGACAGGTACTCTGGGTTATGAAAATGTCTGAATATCTTATAGATATCAAGCACATTCCAGGGAAGAAGAATGTGGTTGCCAATGGACTTTCACGCCAAGGGAAACAGGAGATGCACCTAGTAGAATATTAAGCAAAGAGCTACAAACCCAAGTTGTTTGCCATATATTGCTTACTTATCACAGGGGAGATAGACGCAGAAGTTGCTGTGCTCAGAGACAGTTGCCACTATGTGGTCATAGGGGAAGAACTTTACCATAGCATGAGGGGATGCCTGGTTAAAGTACCTAAGATTGAGGAGTGTTGCTTAATCCTCCACAAAGATCATGATGGAGCAAGACACTATGGTATCCTGTCAACAGCAGAGCATTTACATAAGAAGTATTGGTGGCCCAACTACTTCAAAGAGGTGAAAACTTACCTCAAGGAATGTAATCCTTGCCAGATGTTGTGACAGATCCAGGTCTAACCAGTCAAACTTACCGTTATCTTACCCTTGACTCTTGTTACCAGTACCTTCATGTGACAAAGCTTCAAGGAGCTTTGCCTCCAGCAAGGCAATTTTGTGAGACAACGCTTTATTGCCATCTCTCCAGTGAGCCATAATTTTGACACTCTTTTCCTCTCTGTTTCTTAATGCCTCAACCTCACAATTGGCTTGGTCCTTTACTTGTTGCAAAACTTCATTGAACCCTAACAGCAAGTTCCAGGAGTCCCATGCATAAACTTGATTTCCTTTTACTGGGGTTCCTTCTCTGGCAAAATAGTGGGCAAGTGCCTAAAGTTGAAGTGTGGAGATCAAAATCTCCAAATTGATGGATTTTTTTATCCCTGCACTTTTTTTCAATAAAAGTTTTCCCAAAAAATTTAATATTTTTCTTAAATTTAACTTTTTTTAAAATGTTTTTACTAGTAGCTAAAATAAAAAAACCAAGTTTGAAGTGCCCAAATCATTGCAAGTTAAAACACACCTTAATTTAATTTGGCTTTTAAAATAGAATTTATTTACCCCTTTGAATAGAGGGGATAAAATCAAAAGTGCAAAAATCAAAGTGCAAAAAAATCTTCAATTTAATATTTGACACATCAAAATTAAAAAAAATTCTATATGTAAAAAAAGAAATCAAGAGCTAAAAAAAGCTTTTGTAACTTTAGGCAAATTTTTAAACTTTTTTTGTTCAAATATCAATATAAAATACTATTATAAGCTCTTTCTTTTAATTAAATAAAATTTTGTCTCATAAAAATTTATTTAAAAGTTTACATATAATTTCTTAATGGGTGCAGAAATCAAAAAGTAGTCAAATCAAAATCTAAAAAGGTACCAAAAACTAGGACCACTTAATATTAAATCTTTGCAAAAAAAATTAATATTTTATTCTCTATGTTTTATTAAGTTCCTCAAATCAAAAGTGAGGAAATCACAAATTGACTTTTTAGATTTAGTCACACTTTTTATGAGCTTATAAAATTTTAAATGATTAATAAAAACGTTTGAAATTCCTCATGTAGATTCTTTAGGACCTGATATTTAAATATATAAAAAAGAAATAAAGTTTTTTTGGTAGGTTTTTATTTTATTGTAATATTAATAAATTGGTGTGTTTTGGAGCAATTTCAAAAAATATTAAATTAATATAATATTGTACTATGTTTCCCTATGTTATTTCAGGGGAAAAAATTGAAGTGCCCAAATCAAAGTGCACAATACAAAGTGCAGAAATTGAAGTGCCTAAACCAAAGTACAATAAGATCTTGGGGTTTTTTGAAGGTTTCTCTTTTGAATTTTCTCCTTTCCCACCTCTCATTCCTCCTCAAAAAGATGTTTGTTTGGCCCCTTGGCTGCACCAGGGGCCAAAAAACTTTTAAAAAATTTCTGCATTGTCAAGAGGGTGGATTATATAAAATCTGATACCAAGTAGAAAAAACTTTCTTTTTTCTTCTCTTCTCTTCTCCTCTTCTCTTCTTCTTACCCTCAATTATCTTCTACTATCCTCTTTTCATTATTACCCTTGATTATCTTCTTTATTCTCTCTCCATTATTACCCTCAATTATCTTCTACTAATCTTTCCATTCTTATCCTTGATTATCTTCTATTACCCTTTCTCCATTATTATCCTTGATTATCTTCTACTATATCTTTTACTATATGTATTAGAGTAAAATAAGATGTATAAAATGTTTCTCTTTGATACACAACTTTGAACTATCTATATCATCTTTTGGTGAAAGTACTGTCTTTTTAATACAAAAATATCCAAGTCTTCTTTTTATGATATGTAAATGCAGATTCTTGATATCTTTGAATGTTGTGACTTATTATAAATAAGTTATAAGACTATATATTTTATTAAGTACAAAATTGTATAGTATAGCTTTAATAAAAAAGTAATGTACTTTATATTATTTTAATAATAGACTTCTATAATTTTTATGATTAAAATAAGATCACTAATAAACCAAAATACCTAAAATCATATGCTTGTATCTTGCAGGAAAAATCCTTTATTTTGCTTATACTGAAGTATTATTATAGCTTTACATAAGCTGGAAATTAAATTAACCTTTTTTATTAAGCTTATAGTTTATAAAGCAGTTTTTTGTGTAGTTTTATATTTTATATTCAATTAAATACAGTTACATTTAAATTCTAGTCTAATTTTGCTTTTGAAACTAAAATAAACTTTCTTTTAAAAACAGATAATTTAATAATCTTTTTATTATCTAGTATATGTTTTTTATTGCGGAAAGGGATTTCTTGTGGTCTTTTTAATCTAGAAAAAATTTTAAAATATATAGCTTTATATTATAAACTGTATTTTTTCTGCTTCAAAGTCAACCTCCAGAAAATCAATTTTTGCACTTTGATCTTTGATATTTTCAATTTTTGCACCCTATATAGTGTTTTGCTTTTTGCACTTTTTGGGGGTCCCATTTTCAATTTTTGCACTTTCAACATTAGGAACTTTGACCTAAGGAACTTTCCCAGTTAAAACCATCAAAGTGTGCTTTCTTCAAGGAATGCCTTGAATTCTTGGGTCATGAGATGAACCAGACCAGGATTTGTCCAATGACCAAGAAAGTTGAGGCCATTGACAAAATGCTTCAGCCCACCAATCTGCAAGAGGTTCAAGTCTTTCTGGGTATTATGGGATACTACAGACAGTTAGCCCCAACTTTTTCAACACTAGTAAGGCTTTGGTCCAACTTTTGTGCAATGTCTCTTTCAAATGGACTGCTAGCCAGCAACAAGCCTTTGAGACCCTCAAGCAAAAACTCAAAGAGGCTCCCATACTAGTATATCCTGACTACAACAAGGAATTTATCCTATATACTGTTGCTAGTGACCTGGCTATTGGGGCTATCTTGGCTCAACTAGATAAAGAAGGTGTATATCATCATGTATCTTATACCTCTTGTGTCCTCAACAAGCATTAGAAGAATTACAGTATCAGGGAGAAAGAATGTCTTTCTGTGTTGCATGCTGTCAAGTAGTTCTGCCATTACGTGTAAGGGATTATATCCCTTTCACAAATACTCCATCAAAGACTGGACAAATGATCAGATACAGTGAAACTGAAACATCATTTTTAAATGCTAAATCAATAAATAATATTATAAACAGTTTAGTTAATAAGATTGGATTGAATACACATTTCTATTTGATCAACAAATGCACTATCAAGCATAAAATCAAAAAGTAAAAAAAAGCTTTAAGCATTTTGATAATATAAATTCTATTATAAGTTTGAAAATCTAAGCAAAAGATGAAGGATCCAACAACAGCAACAAAAGAGAGATTAAAAATTAGCTCCAACCCCCCCCCCCCCAAATTAGCCAATCAAACAAAAATTAAATGCTTAAATTCATACCAACAATATTCAGGAAAACCAACAAGCCAATCAGTTGATTCAAATCAACCAAGCCAAGAAAGTACCATTCATTCAACCCAAAAGACAACCACAATCACAGTGCAGAAGAATACTGCAATGCAATAACCCAAATTACTTCTTCTTTCATTGCAGGCTGCAGCCTGCTGCAGACCTGAAAAGCAATACTTTCCAACTTAAAATTTCAGGATTGCCTGTTAACCACTATGTTCCCTTCCCCAATTGACTTCAGTATTTAAACTGAATATTTTACCTTGAGTAAATTGCTCCAATAATTTCTTTATTCCTATCTTAGACAATAGATCTATATTTTCAATAAACTTCTAAACTTGATTAGTAGATTTGAAAAAGGTTCTACTCCCTAACAGCATGAAGCTCATCCTCCTAATATGGGCTTTTTGTGTGTTAATCAGTTATGGACAAACCAGTTTGAACTTAGAAACTCTTAAACCAACCCCCACCAATAAATCAGAAGACTCCATTTGGTATCAATTTAGACCACGCCGCTGCCATGTCCCTTATGTAGAAACAGCACAATTCTCTCCCATTATTCACCCCAAGGCCCCTTGGTTGGTTTTGGGGTATACCAGTGTTTACTATCTCTTAAAAAATTTCACTCCCTTTCTGGGAAGATTCTGCTTATTTGGTCATCTATTGCATATGTTAATGATATGGATTCCAGTAGGGTCTACTCTAGTCAAAATCAACTTGGGAGCTCTCCTTCACTCCATTGGAGAGAGACTTCCCAATGAGTGGATCCCTACATTATTTATATGGCACCCATTTCACAGTGGTCACTGACCATGCTTTGCTTAAGTGGTTACAACAGCTTAAGGAACCAGAAGGACAACTAGCTAGATGGGCTCTCTGCCTGCAAGGTTACAACTTCACAGTACTACACTGTCCCAGGATTCAACACTAAAACACTGATGGCTTATCCAGAATGCCCATCCTTGCTCTACACCCTGCTGAGGCTAATTGACTGTATGAACTAATTGGATATCCTTCCTCTTGGGAGAGAAAGATGGAAAAAATTGTAAATTGCCTTATTCAAGCTATCTGAGGACACACTCATTTGTGACAATCAGCTCTTCAAGAAAGTATAAGACCACTACCTGCCTTATGTACAGCTTACTATTTGTCTTTTGTTGGTGCTTCAGCTCATAAAGAGAAAGGACATGAAGGCATTGCCAAGACCTATGACTGGATCCATAAAAACTATTTCTGGGAGAACCTTCACCTGCTGATTCCAGATATCATTGCTAGTTTCCATGATTACCAGCTCCAGCAACCATGAGCAGCCTCACACAATTTCAAGCTAGTCCCCCCTCAAGATGCCTTTCATACTGTCAGCATTGATGCTGTAGGGCCTCCCCCCCTGCTCTTGCTCTGGTTGCCAATTTATACTAATTGCTGTTGATCTTTTTAGCTAGTGGGTAGAAGCTCACCCTACTAAGGACATCACTGCCAAGACAACCACCGCCTTTCTTCTGCAAGATGTATTCTTTCACCAGGTTGTCCTCAAGTGTTGTTATCTGACAATGGGAATAACTTCAACGCTAAGCTGGTAACCTCTGTTGTTGAAGTCTTGGGGTCTCACCAGTTTTCTCTGCCCCCTACAATCCTTCTACCAATGGGGCAGTCAAGCGTGCAAATTCAACACTTGTCTCCATCATAAGGAAGCTCACCTACTCTGACGCTGTAAACTGGGATCTATACTTACCTGCTTCTCTCTTTCCTTATTTCCTTAATAAACATTGTATCACCTGGTACTCCCCCTTTGCTATTCTGTATGGGCGTGAGGTCACCACTCTGTTGCTCTTGGGGGGCCCCTACTCTCCTCTGATAAGGCCCTGAACCCTGATGATCATATCAAAGATCTAGTCAATTGAATCATTGATATTCAGGCCTCTGCCTACACGTCTGCATATAAGACCAAGATGCTTTTACTCTCTCCTGACAATGCTGGATGCTCTTTCTTTCCTGAGTTTAATATTGGGGACCTGGTTATCTACTATCAGCATAGAGTAGGAGGGCGCGCTCACAAGTTAGATATGTTGTGGGTTGACCTCTGGAAGTGGCCTTCAAACAAGGGTCAGAGTATACTGTAAAACTCCTCTCTAGTAGTCAACCGTTTACTTGTGTGCATACCAAGTTTCTCCAAAAGTACCACCCCCCTAAGGCCAATCTAGAGGGGGTAATGTTGTGAATGCTGCCATTCACCATGTTTTGATTTTTCCTTTGATGGGTTATTTTGAGGACAAATCTCTCTTTTTTGCTTTTGCCCTTTGAAATGAGTCTGGCTCCAAATTAGAAATTCAATTGTTTGGTTTCCTGATTTTGTGCATCTCACTTGCCCCACTCATGCTGGTGGTGAGTGATCTTACCATCCTAGTACTGCTTTGTGGTATTGCCAACCACTATATATGGGTCATTATTTGTTAGATTAATCTGTTTCCTATTAACTGTGCTACTTAACACTTTAAAATTTTGTTTTAATTTTCTTATCAATAAATTTAAATAATTACAACAATTTTATCAAAATAAATCTTATTTTATCCTTATAATATAAAAACCTATATTAAATTAATCATTTTCTACTTACAGCTAAATTAAACTGTATTAAAAGCTAGTAACAATCTTATTTCATATACCATTATTTCTTGAAAGCTGATTAGTACAAAATGATATCATTCTAAAAAGAGCAACATAAAAATACAATAAAAACTGATATGATGCTTTTTGTTGAAAATTAAATTGTTGTCTAAAATCTTAGCTTTTTAAAATATTTAATTTAAAATATAATAATTTTTGATTCCTCTTTTTAAAAAGAGGGAAGATAGCTTTTTTGTATATTCAATAAATAAATATTAAATAATTTTGGATTTTTTTAAAAAAAATTGAGTAAAAAGTTAAAAAAACTAAAATTAAAACTGAACTTTTATTGAAATTTCAGTGATCTCATTTAGCATAAGTAATTTATTCTTAAGTTAGATTTTATAGAAAATATATAATAAGAACTTACAAGAGAGTAAAAGTTTTTCTTTTCAAAATTTTAAGTATTTAATATTAATAAAATAGCTTTATACAACTATTTAATAAAATCATATTTTTATACTGTATGATAGAGATATTATGTATAAAAAATTCAAACATAAAAAAGAATGTATCAAAATCTTGCTTTATTTAATTAAATTTTATAAAGGTTAAAATTTATTTAAACTAAATGGAAAATAATCTTAGTCATTATATCTATAAAAATAAGATAAAAATTTAATTATACAAGCAAATATTTATATGTGATTAAAAATAATATTTTTGTTTTGATAGATTTAAGATATATAAAGTTCATTTTTTAAGAACTGTTAAAGGTTATTATAAACTTAAGTTTATTTAAAAAAAAGGTTTTTGAGAGTTTACTAAAAGTAAGCTAAATAATGATTTATACTTTAAATTTAGTTTATTGATTAAAATATCATACTTTAAGAGTTAATTAGCATATTTTATTTCAAATAATAATTTTATAAGCTTACATTCAAAGCCACTTCAAGATACTAAATTGGTATTGAAATATAAAGTTGCAGTACAATTCCAAAAGCTGAGATTAAGGGCTTTCTAATGATACTAGTTTGAGCAAGATTGAAGTACTATTTGCGGAAATATCAACAGCTAACCAGAATATAAAAAGGGGTAAATAAACAATGATATCAGACTTCAGGGGTGATATTGATAAATTAAGAAGATCAGTTAGGGGTCAGTTGGGGATTTATGCCTGCAGTGCAAAAGCTCAGCTAACATGGTATTTAAACAGCTCAACTTTACAGAAATTTACTTTACAATCCACACCTTTACTCCTCTCTGATAACTGCACATCTATTTCCAAGCAAGAACTGCCTGAACCAAGCCAAGGAACCCAACCACTATCATTATGGAACCTATCAAGTTTGTACCTCAGATGACACCCTTCTTCTCACTGGGGGCTTCTACTAAGAGAGAAAGAATCTCTATGCTTAAGCAAGCATTCCTTTTTACTTCTGGCAGTGATATTAACAGCTTTGTTGAGCATTTCTTATTAAAAACAGAGTTTGTAAAAAGTACCTTCTTACCTGTCTTACAAAATTCTAAGACAGATGATTTTCTTAACAACCTAAATGAATTGATGTCAGAGTCCCCTGCCAAGAACCTTCCTTCCCTAAGAGCATTGGTTATATCAAGCTACAGTCTGAAAGAGCTTTGGGATTGTGGATTTAAAATGACAAAAAATGAGTATTCATATTCTAAAAAAATAAAAAATGCTAAAAAAGCATCATTAAATTCAAAAAATAAAAAAGGAAAAAATGATTCAGTAAAAAAAGAAAAATATTTTAAAATATATATTAAAAAATCCATTTCCAACTAGCCAATTCACTAAAAAAATCCCCTGGATTGATTTATGAAGAATTACAAAAAGAGTTGAGTGAATACTCATTATTGAAAACAAAAAAGAAATTTATGAAGATATATAAATAAAAAACAATATTTCTATTTCACTTTCCACTTTTTATAAGCTTATTCCTAATAATATAATTAAAAGCAAAAAGCAAACTGATATGTGTAATATTTGCAACTTAAAAAAATCATTAGAAATGAAGAAAAAGGATTTGAGCATAAAAAAGTTGCCATTGCCCAAATCTATTAAAGAAAATTTGGAATCTATTGACCTACATAAAAAGTTTTATAAGCATCAAAATAAAGAATATATTAGTGATATAAATAATCTTGATAATAATTCATGTGTTATAATAATAGATTATAAAGAAAACTTTAAAATAGGTGGGGGTCCTATAGAGACAAATAATTGTTTTTATGAGAAAATACCTATTTCTTTATTATGATTTACAATTGCTTTTAAAGAAAATGAGAAAATTAAATATGAGTATCATGAATTTTTATCTGAAATTTTATCTCATGACTCTTTGTTTTCAGATCAGTGTTTGATAAGTCTGCTTAAAAATAATAAATTTAAGAATTTTAAATATATTAAAGTTTGGACTGATAATGGTAATCATTTCAGATCTTATGAATTCTTATACTATCTTTTTAAAGAGGGGCCTAAAATTATAAAAGGAACAATTAAGTTTAATAGATTTTTTGAGTGTCATGGCAAAAGTATTGTTGGTGGTCATTTTGGTGTATTATCTAAAATATTTAAAAAAAAGGAAAATGAGATGTATATAAAAAATATAAATGATCTCAAAATGGTTTTTGAGAGAGAGGAAGAAAGAAAGGGTTTATATGAGACACTTGTAAATAATTCAGATGTTTCCCAAAAAACTTTTTTTCACATCTATGATAGAAAATCTAGGGCTAAAAAAAGCTGGCTTGAAGTCAAAGCATTTTATGTTAATCTTTCATATTTAATGAAAGATGGTGAGCTGTATGTTTCACCTTTGACATTTGAGGATGTTAAGGAGTACTCCAAAATAAATTATTGTGCAATTTTCTGCACAGATGACAGAGAAACAAAGAGAGCTGATAATACTAAAGGATTGGTAGGACATGTTCATGAAGTTGGACGCATAACAAAAACTTATATTTAATATAGGGTAAATAGTCTTTTAAATACAACAACTTTTTTTCTAAAAATAACTAAGAAAAATTATATGAGCCAAAGATAGGGTAATAGCAATTATAGCTTTGGGGCTGCTATTACTCTCCCATGCAACTCATATATTTAATTCTTGGCTTATTAAAATAGAAAAAAGGGTTTTAGCAAAAAATACAGTTAATAGAAATAATATTTATTTCTATTATTTGTATATTTTACTCTCTTAAACTTTTCTTCAGTAAACTAAGCATTACACTAATGTTCAAAAAACATAAGTTTATGACTTAAATGATACCAAAGAAGTTAAAAGGCTTTGAAATGCTTAAGCTGGCGCCTTGGCTTAATCTAACAAATAATGACCCATATTTTTCTGGACACCATCATGGACTTTTGTGATCTCATTGAAGAGCACCTCTACCCAGAAGAGTTTTGTGACACTTCCTAGGCTATGCTTATTGCTTTGGATCAAGGCTCAGTAACAGTCACTGATTACGCTGCCTCATTCAAAACTCTCAGTTGTGCTTCCTGTGCCCCAGTTAAGAACCTTCTGCATCTCTTTTGAAAAGGCCTGAACCATCACTTGTTATAAGCCTTATGGGGCACTTTGGTGGCTACAACCTGGGAAAAAAATACTTTATTGCTCTCCATACAAAACGCCAGAACTCAGAGTATATGGATCAACGCAACAAATATCAAAGGGGTTCCACTCACTGGTAGGACACGCCATTTTGAAAACAGCACTTCAATTTATGCCATTTCAAATTTAATTTGAGATGGCGTTTTTGTGTTAGTGATTTTGAATCACAAAAAATTTAAAATAAACAATAAAATAGTTAAAATTTACATATGCCTTTATAATGTGGCATCTCAAATTTATGCCATCTTGATTCTGTCACTTTGAGTCAGATTAATTATATATTATTTTGCTAACTTTATTTACATATGAAATTACTTAGTGTGGGATGTGTTTACGCCATCTTGAATTCACGTCATTTCAAATTGCGCTATTTATCTTTAACTAAAATAAGCTTATACCCAAACTAAAATAAATCCTGTTGTATAGTGTCAGAAGATGTTCCTATAGTATTAATCTAAGACACTTATAATAAGAACAACCTAAAAAGATGCCACTATGATAGTCCTTCTAGTGATTATCATTACTGGGTAAAAAAAACAGTTTTGTTATAGGTAATTTATATCTTTATTATACATAGATACATTGATAAGGGTTCTCTTAATAAAATACTTCAATAGTGATTTTAATATGGAAGGGAGTGATTACGCTATTTCAATTTATGTCACTTCAAATTCCACCAAGTTTCATATCACCCAATTGATTCAATGTGCACAATGAATAGGGGAAAATAAGGGGAAATTACATATGGCGCCAGGCTATGCTATATCTATTCCCACACCGTAATTCTTGCTTTCCACTTTTCAAAAGTACATATTCACATCATTTACCATATAAATAAAAAATGTAAGAAATTGCCTGAAACTTTGCAAGCATATATTTTTTGGTTTCCTCTAAACAAATGGGTACTTTTTAACCCCAGTTGTATAAGCTAGTTTTTGAGAATTTTAAGTTTTACTCTTTGGCTCAGTTGAGGTAGCTCCACCTGAAATTTGTTAATTTCATATAAAAAATGATCAAAAACACTATGTGTTTGAGCTACAGCACCTCAATTATGTCACTTTAAAAATTTCCATTTTGACTGCAAGTTTTCAGTCAATACTCAAAGTTTTGCATACTTGCGCTACTAATAAAAAATATTTTTTTACAAAAAACATTGGAATTATGATGTAATATATTTTAAGACTTTCTCTACAATTATATGTAAAAATTACTACTTTTATATTAAAAACATTCTCATTTTTCTCTTTAAAATCAACCCCCAAATTACTCATATTTTGATACTAATCCTTTTTAGATGCCTCCCAAGCCTATCACCAAAGCTGCGCCCAAGGCCTCCAAGGCCTCAAAGTCCAACATTCCTCTTCCCAAGGCCAAGAAGGCCAAAACTACCCCAAAGAAGCAGCCTTCTAAAGCCAAAGCTCCTTCAAGACCCCAACTCCATCACCAGAGCCTGAGGAAACAAGCCCAACTCCTCCCCACTCTCCTTTTATTTACTCACCTTCTGATCCACAAGAGAAGTTGTTTAACTTCAACTGCCACTCTGATCCCACCTCAGAGCTTTAAGAGGAAGAGGAGCAGGATCCTGGTGCTCCTACAGATGATCAAATTGAGCTCTGGGATCTTAACACCATCTACAATATATGCAATCAAAATGGCACCTTTTCTGTGCCTGCCACATATCCAGCCAGCTACCCCATCATGACTAAGAAAGGGGGTGCCAGCTTTGTCTACAAGGGCTACAGCTTCAGCTGTAATGACAATAAGAAACCCATCTGCCAACATCACTACAAATGTGACAACTTTGGGTGCCCAGCAAGGCTCACCACTTATTGGTTTACAATATTCAAGGCACTTACTACTGGCCATGACTGTGCTAAGCCTTTTGACCCCCTTTATCAACTGATCTTCTGGTTTCTTTGCCAGGTGATCCCAACCACCAAGGATAAATTGCCACTGAGGTTTTAATGATGCCCTCCTTAATTTAAATGATACCCAACTTGCCACTGCTGGCGGCACCTCAAAATTGCAGAGATATCTCACTGATCAGAGATATTCTCTGAGCACTGAAGGTGTCAGTGCTTCATCAATTGACCAGTTGATCCTAACTGAGGAGCATAAACTATCTTGCTGTGAAGAGATATTCCTTTTCCACAACAACAGACAACATGCATCTGAGTGCATCATTTTCTTTGCTACAAGCCAGGATCTGTACAACCTGTTAAAATGCAAGACCTGGCTTTCAGATGGAACTTTCTCCACCTGCCCAAAGCTATTTAGCCAGCTTTGGAAAGTCCATGGGCAGGTTGGAAATCTGGTTCTTCCACTGGTCTTCTTTTTCCTCCCAAATAAGAAGCAGGAAATTTATGACCATGCACTTATACTTCTAAAGGCCAAGTTGGATGAAATCCTCCCCACCATTAAAGAGGAGCCCAAGAAGACCAGAGGGCGCAAGAAGAAAGACATCTCCCAATCAGAGGAAGCCACCCCAACCAAAAAGCAGCCAGAAAGCCTTCCCTATCATGAATATCTGGTAGTGGATTTTGAACAGGCTTGGGCAAATTCCTTCATTTGAGTACTCAAGAGCTCCCCTCAGGGATGCTACTTCCACTTCTGGCAGGCACTCTGCCACCACCTCCAAAAGTGCTCTGATCTTAATGAGCTGGCCAACTCTGAAGGCACTAAAGAGGCCAAGGAGGACTTCATCTGCTTTGCTGCCCTTGACCTTGTGAGAAAGGAGGAAGCCAATGCCTTTTATGACACCCTCCTCTGCCATACCTATATCCTTTCCAACCAGGCAGCATTTTCTCTGTTCATTGAGTATTTTGAAACTCAATGGGTCAGAGTATTTCAAGGAGTACGTTGCATCAGAAAAGGCAGTGACACAATCCAATGGAACTTCTTTAAGCAGGTGTTGAGCAACTTTAGTTATTGCTGGTATGTTCAAAGCTACAGATAGATGTTAGCCTTGCCAATTTACTCTACCTAATCCTATGCAAGAGCACTACAGACTGCAATAGAGTAGAACTTTGAAGATAACTACGTTTATTGAAACTGGAGTACAATCTAGCCAGCGGCTGCAATCTACCCAGGTGTAACTATGAACCCCCTTCTTTTCAGGTGTCTATATCAATATATACTGCAACAACCCTTGTTCTTGTCCTTTCAGAAAGTTCTCAGTGGCTACCTTTGCAATAGGTCTATCTTTGCTGGCTATGCCCATTCTGATTGGCTGTCCTTGGCATGTGATATGCTACTGGCCTTAGCAGGCACCCATGGCACTTCAGCTACAGCCTACACTCTTCTTGAGCTAGCCTACTGTCATTTATCAATTGGCTGTATCTTAAATGCCTATTATTACGCTGGTAAACTATGCTGTATTTAGTTGGTGCTTAGAAATTGTCCCTGTTCAGCCCTTCTATATTGGAAGGTATAATTCTGGTATTCCATTTGCAGAGTTTAATCATTGAACCTTTTCTGGTTGGCAAGTCTTCTGCTTATTAATGCAACAAGTCAAATAAAGGATTATACGCTGATAATAGAAGACTCAATCCATTAGTGACTCAAAGGATTATACGCTGTATAATAGCAGACTCAATCCATTAGTGACTCAAAGGATTATCCGCCGTGTAATACTGATCCAACTTGGTATTTCTTAGCCATTTGTATATCACTTGTTTGATATGAACATATACGTCCATCAGGCTGTTTGGGGCTGAGTTGATACAACATCCAGTAGGGTAGAATAGGTGATATACCATTGATGATTTGATAATTACACTCTGTGTAATCAGTGGTATTTACTATATTGGCTAACGTTTATACAGCATATAATAGTTACATCAATTATAATAAGGCAAGCAATATATGGCATATAATCACATCACATTGTGACAATCATTGATAATATGGCATATAATTGTTACATCTATCATAATAAACTAACAATTACACATTATATAATAACCTACACTTGATCAGTGAAAACCAAATGACAATATGGCGTATAATTGTTACATGTTTTATAATAAACTAGCAATTACATGGCATATAACTGCTATATCTATTTATATAATGATGACCAGTGATATTACAGCGTGTAACTGGTTAAGATCTGCGTGCAATGATTAACCTGATCATTTGTGGTGAATCAGCCTAATCTCACATTTCCCCCCTCTTGACCATAAATAGGGAGGGTAAGAGGAGAATCAGGCATATGGCTTTCTCAACAGCATCTTTTTGTCTTAGCACTAAGGAGGAGTACCAGGAGCTCCTGGCAACTATGTCTGTGGAGCGTTGTCAGGAGTTCAATTGCCAGAGTAAGGAGGCACACTGTCTCCAATTCTACGGTTGGTGTTTGTTACAAGCACACAAGAATGACACTTGCTCAGAGTTGTCCTTGACCACCACTGTGGGGACCAATCCTTTTCAGCGTCCCCACAGCCCCATCCTGGAGCAGGAAGTTGTTTCAGAGAGTCATCCTCCTTTGGTGGTGGGGACTTCTTCAGTGGACCCAGCTGTTTGGCAGGCCCGGGCTGCGGTACCTCAGTTACCTGTTGTACCATATGCTCCTGACCCTACTCTTTTGGGTAGCGTGGTCCTTTCTTACAACCCAGACCACGCGGACTTTGAGGTCAACAGCCTCTTCCAGGGGTACAAGTTCCTAAGTGAGTTCCTCTTTGTCCTCCTGTCCCGTGATCAAGGGGTGAATGTTCACTCCCATCCTTGCCATGTGGAGCAGTACTACCCTCCTGCTGTTTGATCTGTTGCCCTCCAGGAGCTGGCTTGGCCTCTAGAGGGGGTCTTGGTAGAGCCGCTGCGCTCCAACGTGGCTTTGTATGCTAAGTACGCGCGGGTAATTGACTTCAACTGTGCAGTGGTGCGGGTCTGGTCCCGTGCTTGGGGGCCCAGTCCCAACTCTACTTGCCAGTGGGGTCTTTGGTGTACAGATAATCAGCACAATTGGCTGGCAGCAGTCATCAACTTAACCTTGGAGAA
Source organism: Entomophthora muscae (assembly GCA_014839935.2). Lineage (NCBI taxonomy): Eukaryota > Fungi > Entomophthoromycota > Entomophthoromycetes > Entomophthorales > Entomophthoraceae > Entomophthora > Entomophthora muscae. The sequence continues at coordinate 53,173 of QTSX02002909.1, read as the reverse complement.
GCTGGAGACTGGAGATCCTGTCCAGTATCTCCCTCATATGGCTTTGTTGGGGAATCTTTTCTTAGTGCCAAAGCCTTTGCTTCCTCAAGGTTCCTTGGGCCAGATGCAGGTCATCTTGGAGTTTTACCAATGCAAAGTGCTGCACCGCCAGCCGGGGCTTCTGGCCAATTACCCCTCTGAGGGGTTTATAGTGGAGTGTCTGGTGTTGGGGGTGTGCTTCCCAATTGAGTGTGGGCTGGGTTGCCTGGCCAATGGGGATCTGGCCCTGTCAGTGCCCATTATGTGCTGGGAGCAGCTCTCTCCCAAGGCACGGCGCATGTGGCTCCAAAACGTTATTGTCCTCTACCAGGTAGTGGCCACCCACGCCTTTGGTGACTATGTGAAGGCTACCACCCACAATATCCCCGAGGAGCCTGAGGAGGATGCTCACCAATAGACATTCATAGGACTAAGTCCTCTTTCTATCTATTGCACTTTTTATATTTTATTTTTATATTCTATAATGTTTTTTCTTGTATGGGTTACATGATATGTTTATGTTACTTATTGTTATTTTCTTTCATGATAAGTTCAGATAGTGTTTAATTAGGCCCTTCCTTTGGGGTTCAGAATGAGCAAATAAACTTTGCATGTACGCGGTTGAATATGTGTCCACTATCCTTATCCTTGATGGTATAGGCGTCAGGTGAGTTCTTCTCTATGATCTCAAAAGGACCTACCCATAGTTTGTCTAGTTTGTGGGATCTACCTGCTCCTCTAGTGTTGCAGTATGCAACCCCCTCCCCCTACCTCAAAAGAGGGTAATGGGGCCCTACTAGCGGAGTCTCTTTCAAATCTGGCTTGGGTCTTGATAGCTGTGTTACTAAAAGCAGATGCCTGCAATTTGATGAGGGTGTTGGCCAGTTGTCCTAAGTACTGATCATAGGAAAGCTGCCCAGGATTGCCGGTGGATAAGTATAGGACAGGCGGAATGGCAGGATGATGACCATACATCAGCTGAAAAGGGGACACACCCATGGTGGAATGCAACAAAATGTTGTACGCAAACACTGCTGCTCCCAAGTATGTTTCCCAAGAGGATGTACATGTTGAAGCCAATTTCTGGAGGATCTGGGTTAGGATACCATTGACACGTTCCACCATCCCATTGGTTTCAGGGTGGTAGGGAGTGGAGAGTACTCTGCAGACTCCCATTAGATTGTTCACTCTCGATATTACAGAGGCCGTAAAATTTGTCCTGTTATCTGAGAGTAGGAACTGGGGGAAGCCATGGAAAAGTATAATAGCATCCAAGACAAATTTTGCAGTGGAAGGGGAGTCTACTTTCCTTAGATGCTGGGCTTCCACCCACTTAGTTAGGTAATCTATAGCCACTATCACATAACAAAAGCCAGGGCCGCTACGTGGAAGTGGTCCCACTACGTCCATTGATACAGTATGCCAGGCAAAATGGGGTTGCACCATTTGGTAGGTTGTGTTTTTGCGTAGTGGCTTATTCCCTTGACACTTGATGCAGCAGTCAATTGTCTCCTGAATGTCAAAATTCATTGCCTCCAAAAAGTAGGTGCAAGACAGAATCTCTTTGGTCTTCCAAAAGGCACCATGACCTGTTGCCTTATGAGCGGCTGTAATGATGCTAGTCCTTTTGGAGGGAGGAGGGAATATGTGTTCCTTACTATCCACTAGCTTGTACAGTATGCCATTATGTAGTGCTGTATCCTTCCAAAGATCCTGTAGAATATGCTGTACTTTCTCAGGTTTGTTGCTAAACTTCCCAGTCATCATCTTCTGGTACAGCTGATCCGCTAATGAGCTCACCAGGGCCACAGTGGGTAAGTGGGAAAGGCAGTCTGCGTTCTGGTGCTTGCTGCCAGGGAGGTGAAAGATCTTGTAGTCCAGAGCCTGTAGTTCCAATGCCCATTTAGCCAGTTGGTCTTCTGGTTCCTTGAGGCTCTGGAGCCAAGCTAGGGATTCGTGATCTGTGACCACTGTGAACCGTACACCATGGATGTAGACCCAAAACTGTTTGCATGTGTAGATGACTGCCAGGCATTTGCGCTCTGTCACCGTATAGTTGCATTCATGGACGTTTAGTGTCCTACTGGCATAGGCTATAGGGTGTTCTAGTCCTTTGTTGTCAAGTTGGGATAGTACAGCCCCAACTGTGGTAAGCAAGGCGTTGGTATGGATCACAAATGGTCTGTCAAACTCTGGGTACATCAGAACAGGGTTGCTTGACAAGGCCAAGCGTAGCTTGTCAAAGGCTCCTTGGCATTCTTTACTCCATACAAAGTCAACTCCTGATTTCAGCAGATGGAAGAGAGGTTCCCCAATGGCTGCAAAGCGGGGGATGAACTGTCAATAATAACCAACCATACCCAAGAATACTTGTACGTCATGTTTTGACTCAGGCTGCTTCATCTTAGATATGGCTTTGGTTTTTGCAGGCCGGGGCCGTAGACTGTGACTGTCTATAACAAAGCCCAGGTATTCCAGCTGATCTTTGAAGAACTGGCATTTTCACAGCTTTATCTTAAGATTGGCAGCAGCTAGCCTCTTGAAGACCTCTTCCAAATGAGCTATATGTTCCGTGAAAGTCCTAGAGAAGACATTGATGTTGTCCAAGTACACTAGGACACAGGAGAGTTTAAGGTCACCTAGGATGGTGTCCATTGCTTGCTGGAAGGTTGCAGGGGCATTGCACAGCCCTTGCAGCATCCTTGTTGGTTGAAATAATCCCTGTGAGGTTATGATGGCGCATTTTTCTTGTTCTTTGGGAGGTAGCTCAATCTGCCAATAGCCTGATATGAGGTCCATAGCAGAGAAGTACTTGGCACCCATGAGGCAATCCAATATGTCATCTATGCAAGGTAAGGGATATGAGTCCTTCTTGGTGACCTTGTTGAGGTGTCAATAATTGATGACAACTCAGTTGGAGCCATCTTTCTTCTTGACAATCAGAATAGGGAATGTCCAAGGACTTTTGGACAGGATCAGTATACCCCATTTCAGCAGTTTGCTGACCTCTTCCAAGACAACTTCTTTGTTTGCTTTGGATTGTTGTATAGGGCTCATGCAGATTGGAGGAGTGGTTTCTGTATCAATGTGGTGGGTTACTCCTTCAGCACAACCCAGATTATGATTGCTTTCTGCAAAGATTGAGCGGTACTTCTTGAACAGCAAAGATGCCTGAGCTTGCTCCTCAGGGCCAAGGGAGGAAAGGTCAGCTAGGGGGGTAGTCAGGTGGACTGCTGGTCCAGATTTGTCTGGTATACCCATTTCCTCAAATGTACCAAATCCCTTAACCTCAGATAGTTCCTCCGCAGGGTAGAAGTGTAAGAAGCCTACTACCTGGTCTTTCTTAATAGAAAGCGTCTTCTTTGTGAGTTTGGCCAAGAGAAAATGTATCTCCTGTTGGCCAGGGGTAACAATGCCTGGCGCAATGCACGGTTTGAAGCAGGAACAGCCACAGGGATCAACAACTTCTCCATATAGCCCTTCAGGGACAACCACAGACAACCCAGTCTCTGCAATCTTCTGATGTCCATACTCCAGGGAAAAAGCAGACCTGGTCCTCAGCAGAACGCCCTTATGTTCCAGAATCTGTATAGGAGATTTACGCCTATGTTTCCTGACAAGTTTGTATTCTACAGGGACAATTCTGTCAGCGTAGGCCAGGTTGACAAATTTGCAGGGTTTGGGCGTGGTGTCTTGACCTTCCTTACTGAAGAACAAGGGTAGGGTCTGCCCGAGGATTTCAAAGGTGGCAAGACCCCAGTGTGTCATGGCTCCATATTTTACCAGGAAGGAGGTGCCTATGAGGAAATCATAGGTGTTGTTTGGCAGTACAACTGCTGGAGCAGATACTGCAATAGAGCCAAATTGCATAGGTAGTGCGCTGTATGCTCCCACAGAGTATGTGGGTTCCTTGCCAGCTGTACCAAAGGGTGATCTGTAGTCAACATCTGGGGCTATACCCAATTTCTTCACCATCTTAGTGGATATGATGTTAAACGGGGCACCACTATCCACTATGGCTCAAATGCAATATTTGTTAACCAATATGTCAATGTAGGTACAATCAATATAAGAGTCATCAAGGCTTTTTAATGTGTGTATCACATTCTCCTTGTCACTCTCCAAGGTTTGGAGCAAACTCTGGCAGACATTGGGGTATGCGGACTTAAGCTCCTCCAGCGGAAAAGCTACTTGGATTGACTTTAAGTTTGGGGTGTTGTTGGAGAATGGTGAGCAACAATTTTCCCTGGCATCCTGTAGCTGGGCTGCATATGGCTTCAAGATTTTAGCCAGGGCGGCCTCTTCTTGCTTGACTTTACTTTGGGACTGTGTTGTCATAGCATAGAGGTTGTTGGCTACAACTATGTGGATTGCGTCTTCATGCAGCCCTTTGGGATATTGGTCTTTGGGGCCAGGTTTGATGGGAATGTTGAGGGATTTGGCAGAGGTAGAATTTCCCTCTTCTACTCCACCTTTGCTTTTCCCTCAGTTGTGCCAGTGGGGTGGGCTTGTACCACCTGCACCTTCTTGGCGTTGGATGAGCACTTTGATTTCCAGTGCCCAGCAGTGTTGCAGGCAATGCAGTAGGGGCCCTTCACGCCAGGAGGATGTGTGGAGGGCTTAATGGAGTCCTCCTTTTGAAAGCGTGGTTTCTCATAGGCTGGCTTAGGCTGTTTGGACTCAGGGCAGTTGGGAGGACCAAATGTTTTGACATGACTTCAAAGGCAGTCTACAATTTCTGACATGTCTTTGCCTTTGGCGTAGGCAGGGGCCATTGCTCTGTGGAGCTCCTTGTACAGATGAGTTGCCTTCTTCATTGCAGCGCAGATATCAAAGGTGGAGACTTTACCGGAGCCAAGAAGCACCAGCACATTGTGGTAGAATTGTTCTGAAAATTCCTGTAGGGTTTTGCCAGGAGAGAGCTTTATTGCACCAAACTCAGACTTCCTGGTGAAGAGGATATCCTCACTGCCAAACTCTTCCAGCACTGCCTGTCTAGCCTCTTGATACGTCCAGTCAGTTGCGGGTAGGCATGGCATTACTAAATTGACGCTAGTTGCGTCCAGTGTGGTGATGAGTGTGGTCGTCTTTTGGTGGTTGCTTGCGCCTCTCATGGCCATCTCAAACAGTCTCAAGAAGGAATGTACATATCCTTGCTTGTCAAAATTGAGGAGGTTCAGAGGCTTGAACCAATCATCTACAACTGTAGTCTCGGGAGGTTGGCAGAGGGAGGCAGTTGATTGCCTATCTGCTGTATAGCTACGCCTAGCCCTAGGTGTTGCCTTTGGCGTTAAGGGTTCTCTTGAAGGAAGGGTTGTGAAGACCTCAGGAATCCCCCTGTTTGGTGATTCCCCTTCCTCCTCAGAGGTGTTGGCGGCGTTTTTGTATTGGTCTGTACGCATTGAAGATGAAGTCCAACAGCTGCTCAAGATGCAGTTGCAGCCTTTTGTTCCCAGTAGCTGAATCTGGGCTTCCATCCTAGCCAGGCAATTGTGGACATTGTCACTGTCCATCTGCTGGCTTTTCTGACGGAGCTCAGACTCTACAGTTGGGGTTGTTTTAGAAATGTGTGAAATGGCGTCTCTCAGTGTCAGCTGTTCCGTTTGTAGTGCTATGATAGTCTCATGTGCTCTGGAAAACTCCTCTTTGTATCCTTGGATTGTGCTCTCTAATGTCACTATTCTGGTCTCAAGTGTGCAAATCTTTGTACTGTATGGGCAGGGTAGCAGCTTCAGAGTAGATGAGCGGGATGCCTTTGCTTGGTTGTCAACTCTTGCTTCCAGTCTCTAGAAATTGTCCAGAACGTACTTTTCAAATTGGTGAAGTTGTGAGCCAAGCTGCTCTACTTCTTTGTCCAGGGCAATGACGTTTTGATCCAAGGTGGTTATGTTGTCTGCCATTCTTATGCCAAATTTGTCCAACTTGGCACAGAACTTGTGGACGTCCTGCAGCCATGTTAGAGAGGCTCCACATGCATCCATTGCTTCATGGACCATGATTCTGAACTTTGTGTTCAATATGTCAATCAGTTCATCAATCCAAGCATGTACATTCCCCCCATGGACTGATTAGCCAGGACCACGGCACGCATCTCTGAGAAGGAGGCGTTGGCTGTGGCCCATTGCTCAGCCCAGTTGCGGCGGCAGGAGAGGAGGGCGTCACCAAGGGATGAAAGTTTGAGGTTCTGGCAGGCAGCAACAAGTTGAAGTTGCTTCACAGAAGGCTGGACAAAACCAGCAAGGTACTCTACAGCGTGATCACCACTAGCAAGGCGTTCCTGGAGAGCTTGGAACAAAGCATTACAATAGAGCCAGTAAAGCTGCCAGCAAGATTCCTGGTCCCGGTAGTGGAAGAATATGCTCAGATTCTGGTCTGGGCAATCTGAGGGACAGAGGCGGAATCCACAAAGCAAGGTCTTGGCTAGCTCAACAATCTGCGTGCAATTGTATGAGCCAACCAAGGCAGGACCCTCAGGAACAGAGGGCAATGGGGCCACAACCAAGGGGATGGTTACAGGAGGGTGAACAACCACGGGGTTGCTCACAGAAAAGACAGGAGCACACTCACAGTCAGAAGATTCCATCTTGTACCCATGTTTGTTTATAAAGCTGGGTGGAGGCGGGGCCAAGGACAATCCTTGGAAGGCGGGGGCAGTTTCTTGAGGCATTGGCAGAGGCTCAATTTTAAGTGAGCACCAATGTTGAGCAACCTTAGTTATTGCTGGTATGTTCAAAGCTACAGATAGATGTTAGCCTTGCCAATGTACTCTACCTAATCCTATGCAAGAGCACTACAGACTTCAATAGAGTAGAACTTTGAAGATAACTACATTTATTGAAACTGGAGTACAATCTAGCCAGCGGCTGCAATCTACCCAGGTGTAACTATGAACCCCCTTCTTTTCAGGTGTCTATATTAATATATACTGCAACAACCCTTGTTCTTGTCCTTTCAGAAAGTTCTCAGTGGCTACCTTTGCAATAGGTCTATCTTTGCTGGCTATGCCCATTCTGATTGGCTGTCCTTGGCATGTGATATGCTACTGGCCTTAGCAGGCACCCATGGCATTTCAGCTACAGCCTACACTCTTCTTGAGCTAGCCTACTGTCATTTATCAATTGGCTGTATCTTAAATGCCTATTATTACGCTGGTAAACTATGCTGTATTTAGTTGGTGCTTAGAAATTGTCCCTGTTTGGCCCTCCTATATTGGAAGGTATAATTCTGGTATTCCATTTGCAGAGTTTAATCAGTGAACCTTTTCTTGTTGGCAAGTCTTCTGCTTATTAATGCAACAAGTCAAATAAAGGATTATACGCTGTATAATAGAAGACTCAATCTATTAGTGACTCAAAGGACTATATGCCGTATAATAGCAGACTCAATCCATTAGTGACTCAAAGGTTTATCCGCCGTGTAATACTGATCCGACTTGGTATTTCTTAGACATTTGTATATCACTTGTTTGATATGAACATATATGTCCATCAGGCTGTTTGGGGCTGAGTTGATACAACATCCAGTAGGGTAGAATAGGTGATATACCATTGATGATTTGATAATTACACGCCGTGTAATCAGTGGTATTCACTATATTGGCTAACGTTTATATAGCATATAATATTTACATCAATTATAATAAGGCAAGCAATATACAGCGTATAATCACGTCACATTGGGACAATCATTGATAATACGGCGTATAATTGTTACATCTATCATTATAAACTAACAATTACACAGTGTATAATAACCTACACTTGATCAGTGAAAACCAAATGACAATACAGCGTATAATTGTTACATGTTTTATAATAAACTAGCAATTACACAGCATATAACTGCTATATCTATTTATATAATGATGATCAGTGATATTACAGTGTGTAACTGGTTAAGATCTGCGTGCAATGATTAACCTGATCATTTGTGGTCAATCAGCCTAATCTCACAGCAGGTAAAAGATGCCCTGATCAAGATCACCTCTTCCCTTGAAGAATGGCATAGCCAGTTTGCTACAAGGATCAGGGTTCATAAGCCCAAATTCAACAAGATAATGGTACATCTCAAAACCCAGCAGGGCATCTCTGCCTGGCTCTTCAAGACTGGCATGAAGTCCAAGGGTGACCCCCAAGCAGAAAAAAGCGGTGAAAAAGTATACTGAAATTAGCAAGGTGGTCTTTGCCTACTATCCCAAGGATAGCAAGCTTGAACATCTTCATGCCATCTCAGTAGCACTGTCAACCAATGTTTGAGCTCTTTCCCAATAAAATCTTCTTTATTTCCTCTCCTCTTCCCTTCAATTTTATTATTTTTGACTTTTCTTTAGTATTTGATATAATTATTTGCTTATTTTAAAGTATATATCATAGTTATAATAGATGAAAATAGTTGTTTTTGGGTATAAATTTAACTTTTGGGATTTACATAGCTATGTTGCAACTAATTGACCCCATTTTTATTGCAGATTTGAAATTCTGAGGCTTTTTTAAGCCTAGAAATGTTTTTTAATTTTATTTTTGGGAATTATTTGGGTTTTTTTGAGTGTAAAAAATCTAAAAAATTAAAACTTGTTTTTCTTAGTTGAAACACTGTAAATTGAAATGGTGTTTTTACTATAAAATTGAGATAGCAAAATCAAGAGAGCTTAAATTGAGATGGTGTTTTCAAAATGGTGTGTCCTACCCACTCACTGTGATCAGGCCCAGCCCACTCCTGCGCCCCCTCCAAACTCTCCTGCTTTTTGCTGCCCTGTTAATCTCAATTAAAATAATAGTTGCAATAACCAGGACTTCTTTGGGCCTACCACTCCTGTAGCAGAGGACACCGCCTCACACAACCTGGCTGTCTTCCCTCCTACCCCTGTGGTACTTGGTGCTATCAATAAAGATGACACTCAAGAATCTTATCTGCTAGTGCCTTTCTCTGTTTTTTATCCACATCACATCAAACACAAAGGATTAAACATCATGGCCTTGGTGGACACTGGTGCTCATGATAACTTTGTGGATATAAACCTGGCTTGCCTTTTAAAGCTTCCTTACTCTGAAGGCCCTCCAGTTAAACTAGGATATACTTAGATTACAGCCCCCACTTGGGTTACTTCAAAGCAGGTACCTCTTATTCAGGATGGTATCAAATTAAAACTGCCTGTCACTATTGGCCAGAATCTTCCTTCCCCTGTCATACTTGGTATGCAATAATGGAACTCCTATAACTCACATTTTAAAATGGACCAAGGTGTAGTTGAGTTAAACCCTAAAGATAAAAATTTGTATTGTCTGAAGTTTCTGTCCAATGCACTATCTGCCAATCCTCTTGCATATTTGGTTCCTCAGGATCTTTAGGACAAGCTTCTGTCTCAGTTTATGGATTATGCTCATTGTTTTGAGAAGATTACATTAACAGCTCTTTTTGAACCAAAATTGCATTTCTTCTCCTTCAGTTTTTAAAAAGAACTCTGTTATACACAAGGGCTCACCTTTATATGCGCTTAACCAGGTAGCCCAGCAAAGCCTTAGTGACTATGTTCAGGACATGCTTAGTCATGGATTAGTTGTCCCCAGTTGTTCTCCTGTGGTTTCTCTGGTTCTTTTAGTCCCTAAATCCGACAGTGAACTCTGTCCTTGTGTGGATTTTACCCACTTAAACACCATTACTGATCCTGATCCTTATCCCATGCCTCTCATGACTGATATTGCTTCCATGATTGTGGGTGCTAAAATATTCTCAAAGTTAGACCTTAAAGATGCCTTCAACCAAATTCTGGTTTGCCCTATCCAATAGAAGTTCACTGCCTTCAAATGCCACTTGAAGGTCTTTGAATATAAGGACATGTAATTTGGTCTTTGTAATGCTTCTTCAGTTTTTCAGCGCATGATTGATTCTATTCTTGGAAACCTTAGAGTTCAATATTGTGTGGTGTACATGGATGATATTCTGGTATTCTCTAAAGATTACACAACTCATCAAGAGGACATTAAAAAGGCCTTAGATATGTTATCTAGTGCTAATATTAAACTTAAGCTGGAAAAATGTGAATTAATTAAGGAAAAAGTAACCTTCCTAGGCAATGTTACTTTTTAAGATGATCATGCTATCTGTCCTGACAAGCTGGCTGCCATTAAAGACTGAGATTGTCCTACCTCTTGTACAGAAGTCTGTTCTTTTATGGGTACAGTAAAATTTCTCTGTTGCTTTACCAAAAACCTGTCAGAAATAGCTTCTCCTCTTAATAAGCTTAATGGTGATTTTCCCTTTAAGTGGGGGTCATAATAGGAAAAGGCCTTCAAGGAGATAAAAGATATTCTTGTGTCTGCCCCAGTTCTTGTGCATCCAGACCTGGGAAAGCCTTTCATCATATAAACAGACACGTCTAATCATGCTATTGGAGCAGTTCTTTTGAAAAAAGGAGATGATAATCATGATCCCAATTGGCTTCTTCTCCAGAAAGATGCTTCTTCCAGAGACAAATTATCCTATCTATGACAAAGAGCTCTTAGCTATTGTGACAGCCTAAATCATTGGTAATATTTTCTGCTGTACACTCACCATCTAATTACTATTTTTACCAATCATAGTGCCTTAGAATATCACAAAAAGCCTCATTGCATGAACCAGAGATAGGCTTGTTGGCATCTTGACTTATCTCAATATGTATTCACAATTGAGTATAAGCCTGGTGTTGCTAATCATATTCCAGATATGCTGAGCTGTGATCCTGGCTTGATTATACCGGAGGAAACTCTTAACTCCTTTAATACAGCCACTATGCTACCATCTTATCTTTTTGATTCCATGTCTCAAAACCCTTTGTGAATCAGGGTCAAAACTTCTCAAGCCCACACTAAGTTCAAAAAAGAATTACTACCCACACTAAGCAAAGGTGCCTCTCTAAAATATCCTGACTTTACCTATGCCAACAGAATTATTTATCACAAAAAGAAAATATGGGTGCCTCCTGGGAAACTTTGCACTGAAATTTTTAACATGTCTCACAATCATCCTACTTTGGGTTACCCAGGAATTTCTAAGACTGTAGAGCCTATTTATTACCAATTTTCCTGGTCTGGTCTTCACAACACGGTATCCTTGTATCTTAAGGTGTGTCTTATTTGTGCTAGATCAAAGCACTCCCGCTCCATGCCTTCATGGAAGTTGCTTCCTTTACAGCTTCCTGCCTGTGGTGCTCAAGGGTTGTAGGGATGGTTTGAGAGTAGCTGAGCAACTGGAAACACAACAGGACTATTATCTCCTTACTCAACAGAACCTCTATTTTTGGGCTCTGCAAGTATGCTAAGATTTGTAAGTCAATTGTTGTGTTGGTGTGTGATTCTTGTTTATTGGGGACCTCTTGGGGGTCTTTTTATACTTAGAGGGGAGGAGGGAAAAGAAAGGATGATTCATGCTGACTAGGGTCTAGACTGCCAGGCAATGAGCTTATTCTTGGAGGGCTGAAACATACTGTGGAATATTCAGAAAGAAATGGGTTGGATTGGGCAAGAAATGAACATTTGGGCATTTGATCTGTAGTCAGGTGGTCACAGCACATAGTAGGGCTGTCTCTGGGGAATCGAGTGTAGAATAGGGTTTAGGACCACTCTTTTTTAGGGTTCCTGTTTTGGAAAAAAGAGGGGTGGAAGATCAGTATACCAATTTACATAGTGGGCAGAGCAATGGGTCAATATTCAATGCATCTGCGGCTAGCTGCAGATGCGTCAATGGGTTGTTAATTGCCATATAATAAACCTCTTTTGATGGGTCACCAATTGCCATATGAAAACCCATTCCAATGGGTCACTCTCCAACGCATCTGTGGCTAGCTGCAGGTGCATCAATTGGTCTATAATTGAAGACAACACTATGTAATTTGGAGGGTTACCTTCTGATGGTAATAACAAAAAAGGGCAGCAGTTTGCCTTATACTTTTCTAAATAAGGAATTGGTCCCAATATGGAAATATTAGGGAGTGGCACCCTGCACCACACTGCCTGTCCATGGTCTTCTGTCAGTGTAGACTTTATAACTGGCCTTCCAAATTCTGAAGGTTTTGATTATAATATGGTGGTTGTGGACAGGTTTTCAAAGTACACTGAGTTCTTCCTGTGCAATAAGACTATCACCTCACAAGGAATGGCAACAATATTTTTTTGTGAAATATTTGCCTGTTGCAGCCTCCCAGATGAAGTTATATCAGAAAGAGGCCCACAATTTGTGTCCAAGTTCTGGGAATCTATTAGCAAGGATTTAAATATCAAGCCTTGTTGTTCTTTGGGCTATTGTCCTCAGTCTGATAGTCAAACAGAGCTCTTAAATCAGATTCTCAAACAGCACCTATGTTGTTATGTCTCTCTTCACCAAAAAGACTGGGTTTCATGGCTCCACATTTCTAAATTTGTCTATAATAATGCCTCTCATGTCTCAACTGGCCTTTCTCCTTTCTTTGCAAATAAAGGCTTTCATCATTGTCCCCTTCTTAACCCAGAAGCACCAGCAGAAGGGGTGGAAGATAATATTGTCCCAAAGATTGCATCTATTCATGCAGATTTAATCAACAATCTCATGCAAGCCAGAGAGGCCTATAAATGCAAAGCTGATGCTCATAGAATTGATGCCCCTTATATTCTCCTGGGGACCTAGTAATATTGAAAGCTGAACACTTCAAATTACCAATCACTTGCTGCAAACTAGGTCTGCTAAACATTGGCCCTTTTAAAATTTTAAGGAAAATTAATGACACAGCTTATGAACTTGAGCTCCCCCCTAACAGTAAGGTTCACCTAGTTTTCCATGTCTCCCAATTTAAACCATTCATTGGTAAAGCGCCTGTCTCTATAGAGCCTATACTTTCCTCTAATCTGGCTGATCATGAACATGAAGTAGAAGCCATCTTAGGCTCAAAACTTTCCTCAAACAAACACTATTATCAGGTCAAATGGAAGAATTTTCCAATTGAAGATGCTACTCAGGAACCTAAAGAAAACTTCTCTAATTGCCCTGCCCTGGTTGAGGAGTTTTGGGGGGAGAAGAGCCTTCTCTAGAGGAGGGTAATGTAGCAAATCCAACTGACGCAGTTAGATTCCAAAAACCCTCTTTTGGATAACAGATTTTCCATTTTCTGTTTTTTAGCCAATCATCTCCCTCCTTCAATATTTATTATGGACTTTTTATATTTTTCCCTAAATACCTATCATGATAGCTCCCTGAGAGTTATATTAGTTTTCTAAAAAACTGTAATAAAAGAGTAAAAACAACAAAAAAAACCCAGTTTGTCATAAAAATCAACATTTTGAAATTTGATTTTAAATTTTGAAAGAAATCATTTTTATGTGGAATTGTTTTCTCTTGTTTGAGGAAATGCTTTAGCTAAGCTTTTCCCAAATTATTTTACTCTCATTTTCCATTCTTCTGACTTTATGCAATAGTTACCAGAATCTGCAGCTGTCTCCTGCTTGTAACAGGTTCCTGTCAGCTATGGTCTCTGTGGTTTGGGGCCTGACCTAGGCCACCTTGCCAAATGCCTTTGTGACAAGGTGGAGCACAGACCCCATTTGTCACATGGACAAGTTTAAGCAGGATAAGGTTCTACATCATGACTGGCTATAACCCTGCAAGTTCCACCAGAAACAGTGCAAGACAGTCCTCCTTGCAATTGAGCAACAGTTGGTACAGTAAACACCCACTCTCCTGAAAACCTTCCAGAGGACCTCCCACCAGAGGAGGCCAACTCTCAGCCGGGGGGTGTTGAAACAATGGGGTCAACCCTCTGAAAAGGTTCTGACCAAACAGGTCTGTGACCTGCAACTCAACTTTCCAGTGACCTATAGCCAAACTAGGAAGTCAACTCAAATTCTCAAATCAAACAACATGAACAGATGATGATCCCATTTGATGGATGTCTCAATTTAGCGCTTAACTTATTATCAGAATCAAGCCACCCCCTAATCATCCAACCAAGTGATCAACACAATCATGTTCCTGTTATCCATGATTCACAACAACTATATAATAGTTCTCTCAATAAGGATATCTATCTAGTTTCCAATTATTTTTCCCCTTGTAACTCTGCTAAAACAGCACATTTACAACAAAAATTTGGAAAGTTCTTGAAACCATTATACACAAATGAGAAGCCATGAAAATAAATAAAATGCCTCTGTTCCTAAATTGGATTTCTGTTGATTGGCTGCTAAACTGTTAATTTTCTATTTTAGGCTACTCATACTACACATCTTATTTGACTTCATTTCATTTTGTGTTTGTGAAATCTTGCTTCTAGGTTGCTCTATTTTTGCTTCATTTTAGGCCTTCTTTTGATGCCTCAAATGAATCCTGATATGATCATAATATATTTGAGAACAACATCAATCTATTTCACTTGATGTGCCAGTCCATTTCTTTTATAGTTTGATATACACTATGTGCTGTTTGATATCATTTTGTTAATGTGTTAGTGAAATTTTGTTTATTGTTTGATATTTTGTCTGTTCACCAAAAATATTTAAATTATTTGATTCCTGAATCTTACCTGACTTGGGGCTTGCTTAAATCTGGGTTCATTTTGTTTAAATCTGGAGTATTTTTGCGTGAATCTATAGCTTTTAAAACTACTGTATAAAAAAAAACAAAATACACTCTTTAATATAGTTTCAGAATTGGTGCTTTTGTTGTCTAAATCGGTGCGGAGCGAAATTTTCTTTCTGTTGTTTATTTTGTTATTTTTAACTCTAAGTCAACTAAAGTGATTTAATGATACTAGTTTAAAAGAGTGTCCAAGTTATAGTATGATCTCTTGAATAACTAAAATAAGAATTATGAGATTTTTATCCTTGAAAAAGGTGACCGATTCCCTAGTGTTCAAAAAAAATAATGTTTAAAGAGTGTATATATAAATGAAAGCTTAAAAGAAATCATTAAGTTTTAGTTTGAACATTTTATTAAATTTAGATTGGTTTAGATAAATTTAATATTGATCAAATACCTACTTGTTATTGAAGGGTTATCTGAGTCTAACCGTGGTAGACTTAAAGTTCTCAATATCAGTGGTGTTCTCGGTAACAACCGTAAACCCTTTGTTGGCATGTTGGGAAACATAGCTATCTGCTTCTTTGCTGTCTGCGTTGATAATCAGGTACATGTTGTTTCTGGGAGCAGTATTGATAGGAGCTTTCAAGTCAGTTACCTTGACAAATAGAGAAACATTAAACTTTATAAGGAAGGCGTCAAACTTCTTGAGATCGCGGATATACTCTTTATTGGTCATTGTAATGGCTTTTTCACCTTTCTTCCACATTGAAAGAAAATGGGTTAGAAGGCACCTTTTTTCTACTTCCAAGTTGATTCCAGAGTATCCCTCCTTTCCATGATAATCATTCAGAAGATCATTGATTTCTGCTTCAGTAAAGCGATGATCGAGCTTAACTTTGACATGGACAGGAATATCCTTACAGTCAGAAAAAGGTTTGAGGTCAACCAGACACTTTCCTTTCTTACAGTCGAGGGTGGCTCCTTCTTCCTTTATCTGACATGACAGAGTCATCGTAAGAACCTGGCTATAAGCAGGATTGTTCTTTATGAATTTACACCGATCATCTAGAGTTTCTGCAGACCCCAAGGAGACCAACGAAAGGAGAATGGGGAGGAATGATTGCATTTGAAATTTACCAGCTTTTCCATCCAACAAGTAATTTATAGGCTTCTGTGTCCAAGCTAGCTTAGATTATTCTAGAAAATCCAAGCCCAAATGTTAGTCACATATGATTGGCTGAATTAATATATATAAAAGTGAGTCTGTCTGGCTGTGATCTCACCTCGAGTGGGCTCAAGCCGTAAGGGATTTGACTGAATTGATTCTTACCTAAATTGATTTTAAAAGTTGATTGTTAAGCCAAAAGCTCACTTTGGCTCATCCTTACATTCAATCTCTTACATGCATCTTTGAAAGTACACAGATTGAATTCAGTGGAGTGTGGTCTAAATCATGTTGAACTGAAATATAAGCCACTTGAACTTTAATAAATTTGTATTTGATTACTTGCATTTTAAATTAGTGGCTAACCCCATTCAACCATATCAAAGTGGTTTATCTTTCTAGATTACCCGACTCTAGAATAGGTGGATTAAAACTGGAAGAGAAGCAGCAATTGTTTTAGATACTTTTATATGATTGGATTTTAAACTCTGCTGATGATTGAATTGAGTGATGAAAAGAGAGCTTGGTCAATTTAAAGTGATACAGTTTAAATTATAAATATAAATATTAGTTTAAACAAGGAGATGGTTGGCTTGGACATTTCGAAATTCTTATTATTCATTTGAAATAATAGAATATTCCAATTGGATGCATCACCTGATCCAAGTGGCTGCATATTGTTCAGAGTAAACCTTGCTTGACACAGCTTCATCCCAAAAGAACATCAGTGGAGTAAACTAACTATGATAAAATTATGTTTCCATATGATGATTTTCATGAAATTTAGAGGACGTAGATCAATTTTTAGCTGATTCCGATTAAAATGGTACCAAACATGATAGCTCTAGCTGCTCTAGATGCTGAGATATATAGTTAAGTGCTGGAATCAGGTTTGCGTCATAATCAAAGGCTCAGACTCAATTTGAAGTTATCTAAATTTACTTTAATGCACACCACAAAAACTAAAATCAATGTATCTCAGTGAATACTGAACCAACTTTGATGTCCAATAGCTTTTTTAAAGCTGCAGATCAGCTTTACATTTTGAAAAGATTTAAAAATCAAATACTAAAATTTAAAATAATTAGTTTAGCTTTACTAAACTTAATAGTGATACTATAATACTTAGGTTTAGTTTTTATTTATACTTGGAATATCCCATTTTGATTTAAATTTAAAGTAATATAATTGAAATTACTTTTTAATAAAGCACTTAAAAAAATTTAATTAAAATTTTGATAAGTACTCCAAGCCTAAAAATACAATAAAATATATTTAATTGATTTATTAAATTCAACTTTAATTCTGTCCTTGGATGGGGCAGCCACCTAGTATATATATAGACAGATTTAAATATATGCTTGTCTACACTGTGGTGTGATCATTGATAACTGGCATAATCTTGGGTCTAACACCACAATCTCCAGTTATTGTAGTTACAAATTAGTCATGAAACTCACATGCAACTAGCATGTAAATCACCATATTCCCTTTAACTCCCCATATTTTGAAGGCTATATAAAACCACTTATTTCACAATAAAGTATTGTCGTGCACATACTTCTTGAAAGTATAATAAATGAGATAAAGGGAGAGATTCAAGAATAGAATGATACTTTATTTGATATGAATATAGGATATTATATAGTATCATAGAAAGCCACATACTGTCCATGTACTTCATGAGGTCATGGGGCTTATCTGAGTAATGTTCCTCTTAAGTCATGAGGTTTATTCAAGTTGTGTTCCGCTTAGGATATGGATTGTTTGATCCCCGTAATAAATGGCCAAATGATAGTAGTGCCACCAACTTAATGGTTAGTTGGTGAGCCATTTGGTGACTCATTTGATGAGCTACTTGGGGTGTTAATTCCCTGAGAGGGAGTAATCAAAGATGTTGCAACATCTCCCCCTGGGGTGCTGGAAGGCTGAGCCTTGGGAATTTTCTTGAGAGTGTCAGGGATATTGGCTTGGTACTGATCCAGTTTGACGGTGGGTACAGGGAGTCTGGAATTGTGTTGGGCTGTTCTGGCTTTACATAGGCAAAGTTGGTCATGGTGCATGTGTTTTAATTCAGTTCAAGCGCCAATTCCTTTGATGAGGTAGGTATTGTTGGGTTTAACCTCCATGATAATACCAGGTCCACGTAACCCTGGGTCCAACTTGTGCTGATCATGGTTGACAACCCAGATTTTGTCCCTGACTTGGAATATTTCCTGCTGTAGGGGGATTGTTTCTCTCTCAACCTTTTTTTGTTCCATGTCTTCCTGGTCTTTCCTAGCACGCTGCACATTGGCATTACTGTCATATGGTACCTTTTTTGGCAGAGGTAATTAATGTACTGTAGTTGTACTAACAAGAGCGGGCTTTTTCCCATAGACAAGTTCATACAGGTGTTGCAACCAAGTTTCCAGACTCACCTGCCAACACATCTTACAATACACAGGGGTGCTTGACAAGTTGCCCTTTGACGTGTCTAGCAACATGAACCAATCTGATGGCAATGTCAAACTGTGGACACTTTCTCCTAATTAGGAGCACTACTAATTTGACCTGATGATCCCGCACAAGTTATTCCTTGGCTCCAAAACTTACATGGAACATGTTATCATGCCACCTCCTTGTGGTCTGGTGGCTTCCCATATAGTATATTAATCACAGTATTCTATAATAAACAAGATCTTTATGAGGTCCCTGTCCACCAGTCCCCAAATTGTGTCCTGGGTCATAGCCAGGGACCAGCTGTAAGGGGTTGTCATTCTCTAGTAAGGGGAAATGTATCTCAGAAATATGTATAGGGGTTGAAATAGGCTTTCATTCACTCTCAGAAGGAAGATCCCCTTATAAACCTTCTGACATATGGCCCAGGGGGTCAGGGAAATCATATGGATTTGACAATACTTGAAGTCCTCCAACAATCTCTTGGACACCTTGTACTTGGTATTTTGCTCCTGCACCTTTGTCTTGGGCTCCTGTGCTTTGGTCTTGGGCTCCTGCACCTTTATCTTAGGCTCCTGCGGTCTTTTTAGCTCAGGCTTCTTATATTTAGTCCTGGCTGCTGTATCTTAGGCTTCTGAACCTTTATCTTGGTCTTCAGCTCCTTTTGTATTATCTGTGGCCTTTTTAACCCAACTGATCCCGTCCTTGTTAAGCCTCAGATAGCTCCCCCTTTTATAGCTCCTTGTTTCAGTCCAAAATCTCTCTCAGAACTCTTGTTTCTCAAAATCTTAAACTATCCAGTTTTTCTCTATCTACAATATATTAAACTCAATAACTTACTTCAGCCAATGAAAGCCCTGAATTTTCTGCTTCTGCTCCTCATTTTTTAGGCTTTAACTCTCAAGTTAAAGCCCTAAAAACACTGATTAAATAAACCTTGGCTTGCAGCCAATCAGATGCCTTGATCCAACTGTTTTGCCAAACAGTTTACCTGAATGACCTGCTCTTGACTATGGTTTGAACCTGAAGATGTCTTGCTCCGGGTAAACAACTGCTCCGCGTTTTGAACAGTTTTGCTGTGATTCCTGTCATGTTTCTCTGGTGAATCTTGAGCGCTTCCGCCTATGTTTTACATAGGGGAATTTTGAACTATTGATTCTTCAACATTTCTCCAAGTTTCTCCGCATTTTCTTCAATGTTTAGCTCCTTTGAACTTGCCTGTTGCTCGCCTTTTTGCCTCTACTAGTTGTTCTTGGCAAAATTTGCTCATTTGCCTTTACAGTTTCCCCATCCTGTTTCTGGCCTCTTTCTGGCTCCTTTCTACTTAATTCCAACTTAATAAATTCACAGTTTAATTTTCATGGCCTGGGTGACTCCCAGGGGAATCTTCAGACAAGGGGAAGGGCCGTGTGAGAGAGGGGGGCTAAACTAACTAAGTTTGGCTCTCATCCCGGCAAAACAAACCACCAGGATGCTGCCCAGTGGAGGACTGGGGCAGCCGCTCAAAGGGGGGACCACAAGGAAGACACAGGGGACAATTGAGGCAAATAGGCGTTTAAGCCCATCAACATCAGGCCAGTGAGCAACCAAGGGGTGCAGGTGGGAGCAGGAGAGGACACCTTAGAGGACACAAGTGGTACTGGATTGTTCTGGGCCACACTGGAGAGAGGAGGCATGGAAGAAACATCCCCTTTGGAGGCAGGCAAGGTGTGATCCACGGTGCCCAAATCCAAGTCATTACACGTCAGGCTCTTGAGCACAGCCTCTCCAGAAAAGAGAAGACTGCTGGGGAGGTCCCAGAGACTAGAAGGGTCTTCACCCACAAGCTGGGCAGACAAGGAGATTTCCCCCCACAAGTCTGGGGAGGTAGACCACAGGAGCAGCAGGAACAGAGCCAAGGAAAACACAACAAATTTGATAGCTGGGAGTATCATAGAATTAATCTCCACAAAATTTGGGATAGATTGGTAGGATTTTCAAGAAAAATGACACTAAAAAATGCCTAGACAGGGTAACCTCAACCAGAAAGGCAAAAGGAGCAACAGAGCAGGTCTGGGCAGCTTTACGGTGATCTTGAACGCCTTGGTAATTACAGCAAGCAAAAGTGGGTTTGAAGATAACAGTTTTAAATGAAAATTCAAAATAAAAATAGAGATTATATTGAAAATTAATTAAAAAAATTCAAGTTCAAACTCTGTTTTTGAAAGCAAAAGCAGAGAAGACAACAACTAAGTGTAAAAACTCTAGTAGAAGGTCCCAGAGAAGAAGCTGGGTTTAGAACCGGTTGGCACAAGGTAAGCTTTAGAACAACAACTAACACTTCAATCTTTAGGCTGTAGAAACTCCAAACCGGGTTTCCAACAGCAATAAAACTAAAATTTAACTGCAAACAGCTCCAAACTTTAATATTATTAGAAAATAGACAAGCAGGGGACTGGAGGTCCCCTTGCTGTGTTAAAGGGAGGGGATTGCAAAAAGGGAGAGAGATCACATGACCTATGGAACTGAATCTAATTGGCTAGAGGAGAATTTTTGTGGGGCAGGGCCAGGGGGACTGGAATGTTTCAACTTAATTTCCGCAGGCCCATTTGATTGGCTGGAAGGGGTCCTAAGTATTTGAGGTTCACTTGAGTTTTTGATTGTTGATATGGCAACATTCAATTGGTTGGTTTTAATAGTTTTTGAATGTGGGCAACACCAAGCCAACAGGAAGTCCAAATTGACCAATTTTTCTTCCCAGGAGGGGGCAACCAAAGGTAACAAATCTGCAGGGTAAGCCAACACAAACCTCTTGTCAACAGTGTGTGCCAAATTCTCTAAAGAATTAAGGGGTTTTCGGACCTTTCTTGGTGCAGCAGGGGAAGATTTTACAATCTAATGCCAGGGGTGGCAGTGAATTTACAGGTCAAGCCTGGAAGACCCAGTAGATGACAGGGGCCATCCACATCACGTAATTGGCAGCAGTAGCCCAAGGACGCCACACTCCCATGTGGGGTATCACTTGCTCAGTGAGCCCCAGCATGGTCAAATAGGCAAATCCAAGCTTACTGTAGTCATATGATGAAGCAGAAGAAATGAGAGGAAGTTCTCATGTGGCGGTGCTCATGGTCAGGCTTGGCTGGGCAAGTTTTTGGAGCAGAGGAACACCAGGAAAGGAGGGCGTGGTGCAGGAGCAGGAATTAATTCTTGGTCCAGCACTCTAGGAGATGGGGTAAAGGCTGGCAGTGGTTGGTTGGAGGCAGCTAGAAGTTGCTCTGTTTCCCAGAGCTGGTGTTGGTACTGGAGGTACTCTCTGTTTGAAAGCATCAGCAGTATAAATTTTTTAATAATGTAATAAACTCCTGCAAAGTATAAATTCTCAGTGTGCATTAACCAACAAAGTTTATTAGATGAAGATGTCAATAAAGAAAGGGGATGCCAGTGTTCCCAGCTATATCCTGCTGGGAAACTGCAATTGGACTTATTGGCAACTTCTTATTGGTTGTCAATGGGTTATTCTCAAGCTGGGCCCCATTGGTGACTCCTGATTTGTCAGTTAGGTGGATCCTTTCATTATTTTTGCCCTGGGAAAGCTGGTAGGGGAATTTTGGGCTATTTGGCAACCCAAGTCCCCAATTCTGGGTTTAAGAGGGTGTGGGCCAATTAAAATCTTTTTTGCTTGGCTTTAGGACGGTTTCCAATTGCCCCCAGGCTCAGCCTTGACCAGGGTTTGATTCCACACTTGGAATTAAAGTTTCCTTTGGGTAAATCTTTGTAATCAACAACACAATTGATTGGTTGCGCAATTGCTCAATTGCAGGCATTAAACCTATATAACATAGGGTTTTGTCTGGCCCATTCTGGGCCCTGACATTAATTACTGTAACAATTTCTTTCTCTCTCTCTTCCTTCTTATATTATATATAATTCTTTTATATCACATTTTTGGCAGCCTAAAATCCTTATTTAACTGCTTCTTATATTAATATTTCCTCTCCTAAGACACCAAAATCAGCATTTCAGCCTCTATATTCATTCTAGCTAGTCCTTCCAAGGCATCTTCTAGCTTCATAGCTATTCCTGCACTATCATCTTCTGGTCCTAAAATCAGCTCTTCAACCACATCTTCCAGCCCTTCAGCTTTTTTCAGTAATCAAACAGTTTATCCTCACTAGGAACCACCTTGGTTCCACCTGCCCAATGAACCCTTTTGGTTCCAAACCTCAACATGAACTAACAGTCCCTCAACTAGTCTTCATTGTGATTATACAGTTCTTCTTACTAGTCTTCTCTGCTGATCCCATGTGTCAGGATTCTCCTTTATTATTTTAGCTGCTAGTATTTTCTCCTTTGGACACCAATTTTATTTTTGAAGTATTTGGGTTATTTTTTACTCATTGGCTTTCAGAAACATTCCCTTATTTTTACCCTCTTGACTGGCTAAATTCTATCTATTTTACGGTTAGTTTTAAGTTCAAAGCTTACCTTTGTTTCCTGGACAATTTTCAAACCGCAGACCTATACATTAGTTAAATTAATCAAGTCCAAAGTCAGATTACCTTTTTCCTTTTGCCTGCTTATGCCAACACTTTTGGACCAGGTTTATCTTGCTCTTCCACTTTCCTTTTGCTTTCACACATTCTGCCAAAGCAACCACTGTTCCCCTTGTTCATCTCCTTTACCTTGGTGTTAACCTTTTAAGTTTAAATTACAAGAAACATGTGCTTCTGTTTTTGTTTCTCAACACCATGCTCACTAACCAATCTTGGTTAAATCCTATCACCTCAATTCTGCACCTCACAAACCAAGTGAAATAAAAGGCTTGGTTTTCCAATCTTAACAGTAAGTTGAGATTGTTTGAATAGCACCCCAAAAAGGTACTTGTTAGGTTTTGTGGCTTATGTTTTCCTTCAATTTCAGTTTTAGTTTTAACTTTTGGTCCTATGATTCCTTTTGACTTCCTTCTTCACCAGTTAGGTAGTTTTTATAGTAGTACATACAATTTAATTGTTGATAGCTTTAATCCTCCCACTAGTGCAGACCATTTCCCAGACTTAGAGATTGATTTTTTAACCAAATCATCTGTCATTAAGACTGGTCTCTATTTTATCTTATTAGGGTTAATAAACCGCCTTAGTCCTTATTTCACCTCGTATAAACTTTTAGGAGCCTTAGTAAAGTTGCTGTTGAAAACCTTGCCCACCTTTTTGTATTTGACCAATATAAATATCACTGGGTTAAAAGCTTTAGTTTATAATCATCTTCCCCAGACCATGAGACCTTACGCCATGAACCACCTTGTTTCTTTATCTCAGTCCCTGTTACCAGAACTTATAGACCCAGGCATGAGTCTACATTGAACTAGCATTTGGCTGGGCCCTTGCAAGTGGAAATTCACTTAGGTCATCCAACCATAGAATAATAAAGTCTATGCTGTTATTTTTACTCACCCAGGTGATTAAGTCTGGGCTTTCAGTTGCAAAGTAATCAGCTTTACTTCCCAGAGGCCTGATCACACCAAGTTCTGAAGCTACTTCCCCAAGCAACCACCTTGGTGACACCTCTGAGCAAATCTATGCCCTCCAATGCTCACTTTGGGATCTTCCCAAAGCTCCCATAGGGACATAAACAAGGACACCCTACCATTCTGTTAGGTAGAGTGCTTGCTAACAGACCTCCTGTAAGTGTATTAGGGTACATAGAGCTCTCAAAGATAATTCCCTCCCTGGCAACCCACATTATCTGCCAGGGTCTAAACATCTTCCAGCCTGAGAAGCACATGCTACACATCAGGCTGGATCACTCCCCACCCCAAGCAGCTAAATTCACTGCTGAGCTATCTCATTCCTCACCCCAAGCAGCCACAGTTTCCTGCTAGGTGAAGACCTCTAGCCCACAGCAGCCAATATCTTCTTCTGGGTGGAGACAACATCTGCCTCTAGTAGTCTTTTCCCCTACTAGGCCTCTACCTGTAACAAACCATCAAACTTTTACTTGTCCATAATTAGCCCTGCCTGCAAACTATCAAACATGTGGACTACCACAATCTTATTCTTATTATTTATGCCCTTTCTATTAGACTGTTGTCTTCCCCAAATAAAATCCTGAATCCTCATTGGTTCAGTTGCAACAGTGGTAGCAGCAGTAGGTTCACAACCTATATAAAAAAGAAATTCCCCCAAGAAAGGACAGAGTACGGGATATATGGCTACTCTCCATCAAGAAACCTTCCTGCCAATTCCCAAGAGGGACATCCCCAATGGGTATGTCATCTATCAAGATCATCTGGTACTTACAAGTGTATATAATTGACTATGCCTTGGGCAGCGTGGTACCAGCGTCATCCCTCCCCAGTCAGACCTGTCACAATGCATGCTCAACCTTCAGCTAGAATCCTTTGTGGGTGGCGTCAAAGGGGCCAACATTGTCAGTTGGCTCCAATCTTCCAAAACCTGCCTTTGTATCTTCCAGGTTCCTGAGCCTATGTGAGTTGCCACTGCATTGGGGCGCCTCACAGGGCCCGCCGCTGTATGGTTTACTAACTGGGCCAGCTAAGAAATAGAGATTACCTGGGCGTTGTTCAGGGATGCTGTGAAGTCCTGCTACAGTGAAACATTTTCACCCATCATGGTGAGAACCCCCTCCTGGCTATTAAACAGACTGGGTCTGTCCCTGAATATCTTACCACCACCCCAGAAGCTGTGACCAATAGGAACACCATGCTCCTTACCTTGATAGTTAATGGGCTTAAGCCCCATATCTGCAAATGGGTTCCTATAGGATGTTGCACCTCCATTGATGAATGCTACAAGGCCATTGTTGAGGCCAATAACCAGGCTTCAATGGGCTTCCACAGATCCAATGATGCACCACCTCAACCTTGTCCCTCACCTGGCAGTGCCCACAATCAAGTAAGTCATTGCCAGCCTTGCCAACAGGAAAATGGGGTTAAGCGCCCCTGCAAAGGGGAACTCCAGTTAGCACAAATTGAGGACCAGAAAAAAGCCTGGGGGTTGTAGTTACAAGAGGTTCTACAACCCCACTTGATCCTTGCTCTCAATCTCTCCTTGCAAAGAACCCCTGTGATTACAATATGCATGAAGTTGAAGCCCTTGACGTCTTCCAAGTTCATAGCAACAACCCCATACTCCAAGCAAGCCACTCTTAAAATAAAGTAACTCTCTTGGCCTATAACTTCTTTTTTTGTGGGAACACCCACAAACTACTGGTAGATGCTGGGGCCAATCACACTATGGGTGACCAGGCGTTTGCTGACACTCAACACTAGACTGAGTATCAAGCAGGTTCAAGGTAGTACAAGTAGCTGACTCCTGTAGAGTGGCAATTACCCATGAGACATTCCCATTCTCTGTGAGAATGGGAAACATCCAGGTTAAGCTCTCTGGGCCAATCATGGCAGGGCTCAGCCATAATGTCATTGCTGGCCTTGACTGGCTCAAACACAACCATCCCTAAATTGACTGGGATACATCTGTATTTACCCTCAATGGAAATGGAGTGGGTTTCCAGATATATCCTGTCAAAATGAACAAGTTGCTTCACAATACTGTGTTTTTTAGAATAACAGAAACAGGCTCATATGATTTCAAGGGGGAAACTAGACTTCAACCAATGTTCAGTTGAAGTTATCTGCGCAGAACCACCTGCAGCCCTCCCCTTGACCACTCTGTCTCCACCAGCACTTCATGCACTCCTTGAGGAGTATAATGTTGTAATTGTGCTGTTTTAGCAGAGTTACAAGGGGAAAAATATTTTGAAACTAGATAATATTCTTTATTGAGAGATAGGTATTATTTAATCATTGTGAATCATGGATAACAGGAACATGATAGTGTTGATCACACAGCTGGATGGTGAAGGGGGTGGCTTGATCCTGGTAATGAGTCAAGCATCAAAAAAAGGTATCCAGCATAAGGGATCATCATCTGTTCATGTTGTTGGATTTGGAAATTTGAGTTGACTTCCTAGTCTGGCTTCAAGTGACTGGATAATTAGATTGCAGGTCACAAACCTGCTTACTCAGAACCTTGCTGGTGGGTTAAGCCTGCTGTTTCAACACCCCTTAACTTAAGATTGTCCTCCTCTGGGGGCAGGTTGTCAGGGAGTTTATCAGGAGCCCGGGCGCCATACTGGACTATCTGTTGTTCTGTGGCAGGTAAGGCAGTCTCACACTGTTTCTGTCTTGCCTTACAGGGTCTCAGGCAATAATGATGTAGGATCTTGTCTTGTTTACGTTTCCCAAGTCCTTTCACAAGGTAAGTGTTGTTTTTGTTTACCTTTAAGATGATTGCTGGGCCTACTTTATCAGGTTAAAGTTTACTTTTGTTGACGTTCATGACCCAAACTTTGTCACCAACCTCATGTCTTTTTTGGATGGGGGCAAATGTCTTTTATAGACTCTTGTTTTCTCTATCTGTTTGATTGCCATTGGCCTCTATGACCTGGGGATCTGAGCAAGGGCAACCTGGCTTGGAATTTCCGACCTGGGTCCTGATAATGCTTGTATGACATTGGGCTGTGTGCTGTATACCAACTTAAAAGGACTTTTCCTGGTGGATCTGTTCACACAAGTCCGGCATACAAGTAGCGCAGTTAGTAATTGCTTATACCAGTCCTCAGGTCTCTCTGCTGTGAGCTTGGCCAAGGCTTGCACAAGGCTGCTATTTAGCTGTTCCATGCGTCCATTGGCCTGAGGATGGTAGGGTGTTGTCACCGTGTGCTTGACCCCATTCTTGGTGAGGTATACATTGATATCTTCAGAGGTCAGTTCCTTGCCTTCATCAGTTATCATGAGTTCTGGCTTTCCAAACTTACTGATGAGTTCTTTCCCTATGAACTGCTGTACATCATTACTGGTATGTGTTTTTACTGCTTTAGCCACTGGACATTGTGTGGCAAAGTCTATTGCAGTAATTATATACTTCTTTTTGTTGTGATTTCCTGGCATGGGGCCTACAATGTCAAGGGCCCACACCTTGAAGGGTAATTGTGTGCAGATAAGTAGTACTGACTTAGGTGGTGTCTTGCTTCTTGCAAATTTTTCACATACTTTGCATTGTTCTAAGACTTCCTGAACATCTTGGTACAGGGTTGGCCACCATGGCTTATGTTTAAGAAATTTGTAGAGGTTGCAACTTTTTGTGTGCCCTAGGTCCCTATGGTAACGTAGGATAGTGTCAACTTGCTGATGTGTGGGACATACAGGATGGTGGTTTTGTTGGACATTTTTTGATGCAAGGTCCCGTAAACTTCTGCAAATAGGGGCTTGTTCTTAAAAATTGTTTCCTTTGTTACGTCTGTGGTGCCAGGGGGAAAAAATTCATCTTTTGTTCAAAGTACCAGGTGAAGCTAGTCTGGGTTGAGCCCATTTTCTCCCATTGTAGCTCGGACGCACAGGCGCAAAAGTGTGTCTGCCATGGAAAGTTCAGGGCCAGGCTTGTACTGTATGAGCATATTGAATCTCTCTAAGAGTTCCATCCAGCAGGCCTGACAGCGGGACAGGTTTTCTTGGGTTTTGAAATATATGAGCGACTTGTGGTTGTTTAATGCTATGAATTCCTCCTGTTGCTCTATATAACAACACCATTTGACTAGGCAATGGCCAACAACTCTTTATTGAGGATAGGGTAATGACACTCACTATCTGTCAGTTTTTGTGATTTTTAGGCTATGGGCAGGAAGTCACCATCATTGTTTTTGATTTGTAGTACTCCCCCAATGGATGCATCTGAGGTGTTGGTTTCCATCTGGTACTCCTCATCTTGTTTGGGGTACTGTAGGATAGGCGCTGTTGTGAGCTTCTCCTTGAGACATCTGAAGCAGAGGTTGTGTTGGGGGTCCATACAAACTTGGATTTGGCACCAGTTATGACAGATAGGGGAGCAGTCAAGACGCTGCAGTCAGGTATGAAACAGTGTACATAGGCCACCATTCCTAAGAACATGCAGAGTTATAACTTGTCTTTGGGTGGTGGCATTTTGCAGATGGCCTGTATCTTCTGACTGTTGGGCTTGATGCTGTCTTTTGAGGCTATGTGACCTAGAAAAGGTAGTTGCTTGTGGAAAAACTGGCATTTGGAGGGTTTGGCTAGAAGCTTGTGTTGTTCCAGGGTAGCAAAGACTGCCTCCAGGTCCTTATGGTGTTGCTCCACCAAGGGGCTATAGACAATAATGTCATCCATATAAACTAAGGCGTGCTTATCTATGTGGGGGGAAAACACCTTGTTCATGAAGGTCACAAAGGTGAATGGGGCGTTTGTTATGCCAAAGTTGAGTACCACACATTTGTATAAGCCATACTTTGTGCAGAAGGCTGTCTTGGGGATATCTTCCTCTCTAATACAGATCTGTTTGTAGCCTGCGGTTAAGTCAATTTTGGAGAAGACTGTGGTGCTGCCCAGGGCGTCAAAGAGATCATCAATAAGTGGTAGTGGGTAACAATTCAGATGGTAACTTTGTTTAGGGCTCAGTAGTCTGTGACTAGACACAAGGTACCATCCTTCTTGGCCACAAATAATATGGCGGCCCTAAAGGGGGATTGTGAGGAACAGATAAGTCCTTTCTCCAAGGCCTCCTTGAGGTAAGCATGTAAAGTGTTGTCTTCATTTGGGGTCAGGCAGTAGATGGGCTGTGCTTTGGGTACAGCTCCCTTGAGCTGAATGGAGTGTTGGATGTGTTTTTCTGGGGGTAACCTGGGTAACACCTCCTCAAAGATTTCTGGGTGACAGGCCACAATTTTGTGATCCTGAGGCGTGGAGGTATCCTGGTGATCTTTGGAGTGTATGATCTTGTACTGGCAGGAGTCCCAGTCAATTGTCTTGAGGTTCTTTTTTGTCCAGGGTTTCTGTAATGTGTACAAAGACATTGTTGCATAGGAGTTGGTCCACTGAGTCAGGGTAGATCTGGTGATTGACGCCTTCTTGTTTGATAGTCAGTACTAAGGTTGCCCAGTCCACGTGGGGGTTATTCTTTCTCAGTCAATCCAAACCCAGTACAATTTCAAACTTGGGAAAGTCAATGACGGGGCCTTGGATGGTGGAGTGCAGGTTCTCAAGCATGACAGAGAAGAGGGCAGTCTCTCTTGTTACAGCAATTTGATGTTCATCAGCTAAAACCACGTTTCTAATCTGCAAAAGATTAGTGGTTAGCTTGAACTTGTCCACAAAGCTGCTGTTGACTAAGGTTCAATCTGCACCCAAGTCCAGGAGTGCCAAGCCTGTGTAACTGCAAAAGCAGAAAGGGTAAGAAATAAGTTTATTGGGGGTGTCTGGTAATGGGGTAGAGAACAGGGTCCTCCCCAAGGACACTTGGATCATTGAACACTAGTCCACATCCTTGGGGCGGTATTCATTGTTGGGCAAGTCAGGAGTTGTGCAGGGAGAGCTTGGCTTGCTTAGTGCTCCCCCTGGGCTTTTCCCTTGTCTTGATTGCCCTGAGTTGCAGTGATGCAGAAATGGGTATGGTTTGACTGTCAATTATTCCCTTTTCCATGTCCATTTGAGCCTGCAGGTTTATGGTTTGTACTGTTGCTGTTGTTTCCAGGGGGTGGTTGACTGGAGCAGCCAGCTGGGTGAGAGTCTAGGGTCTCTTTTGTTTTCTGGCTTGCGCTTTGTGGAGAGTGTTGGATGTTTTTTCTGATTTCTCTGCTTTGCAATACAGACTCTGCAAATTGGTCACTTGATTCAGGTTCACATGCCTCATTACATGCAACTTGAGGGCGTTGTAGTACATGAGGTGTGTGGCTGGGGTGTCAAAAACCATATCAGAGGGTGCGCATAGACAGAGTTCCTTGTAGGCGCGGGTGAGCTCCTTCACAGTGCCCATCTGGATTAAGTTCTTTACTTGGCGTATGATCATGAGTGCAGTGTCCTTAATCATGAACCTTGCCAAGAAGTCTTGTTTGAACGTATTCCAGTCCTTTTTGGTATGTTCTTCATGCCACTTGTTGCACCAGGTGCCCACATTGTGGGTCAGTTGGATGGAGATCTCTGCAATCCAGAATCATTGCAGGCATTCCATTTGGGCCAGCTTGCTTTGGGCCAACTGAATCCATTCAGCAGCGTTGTTGTCTTTGGCCCTGGCAAAGGATTCCAGGGCAGCGCTTTGAAGTCTTTGGGCTACGTAGGCTGATATGGTATTTTTGTCAGTTGCACAGGGCATGGCAGAGGGTGCCTGGAAGAACCCTTGGGCAGACATGGCGTTGAAGGTAGGTAGTGGAATCACTGTTTTCTGGTACAGGACAAAGCCATCAGGTATCTTGGTACCTGGGGTGTACAGTGTCCAGTCTGCTGGGAGGCCAGACATGATTCTATCAAGGATTTGTTGGCCGCGGCAAGTACAGGCAACAAGCAGAATTTCGGGGAATAAAGTAGGATGGGTAACCTACTTCTGCTACCAATATTGTAACTGTGCTGTTTTAGCAGAGTTACAAGGGGAAAAATATTTTGAAACTAGATAAAATTCTTTATTGAGAGATAGGTATTATTTAGTCATTGTGAATTGTGGATAACAGGAACATGATAGCATTAATTACACAGTGGGATGATGAAGGGGGTGGCTTGATCCTGGTAACAAGTCAAGCACCAAAACAAGGTATCCACTGTGAGGGATCATAATATGTTCATGTTGTTGGATTTAGAAATTTGAGTTGACTTCCTAGTCTGGCTTTGAGTGACTGGATAATTGGATTGCAGGTTGCAAACCTGCTTACTTGGAACTTTGTTGGTGGTTCAAGCCTGCTGTTTCAACAATAAGGATGTTTCCAGTGAAAAACTGGATCAACTACCCCCTCTCCAAGAGATCCAGCATGCTGTAAAACTGCAAGGTTTTCTTTCTAAAGCACATCCCCTCTATTGCTTAGCATTAAAGGAAGATGAGACCCTCCACCAGCACCTCATGGATGTGCTTGACAAGGGCTTCATTTGCCCCTTGCTCTCTCCATACAGAGCTGTGGTCTTTTTTGTATCCAAGAAGAACGGGTCCCTTTGCCTGGTCACAGATTACTGCACCCTAAATGAGGTGGCAGTTAAGAATAAGTACCCCCTGCTGTTGATTGACAACCTGTTTGACACACTTGCAGGTGCAAAGGTCTTTAGCAAGATTGATCTCACCACAGGGTACAACCAGGTTTGCATTGCACCAGGAGATGAAGCAAAAACTTTCTTTTGCACATGCTACAGGTTTTTTGAGTGTTGAGTCATGAACTTTGGAATGACAAATACTCCTTCTACCTTTGCCATGTTGATGAACAAAGAATTTGAGTATTTTGATTGGGAAATTTGTTGTTGTGTACCTTGACAACAATACTGTCTTCAGTCAAGATCAAACCACGCATCTCTAACACCTCTGTGCTGTCCTGAACACCCTTTGGAAAAATCAGCTAAAAGCTAAACCATCCAAATGCAAATTCCTCAAGTCAGAGCTGTTGTTCCTTGGGCATACTATCTTGCCCAAGGGATAAAGCCTGATACCGCCAAAATCAAGGCAATCACCAGCATGCTGCCTCCTAACAATGTGGGCCAGGTACATAGCTTCTTAGGCATGGTTGCCTAAATGCACAAGTTTATCCCTGATTGCAGAGAACTTATTGCACCTCTCACTGAGCTCTTGAACACCAAACAGAGCTTCCATTGGACTCCTGCCAGAGATCAAGCCTTTGAAACGTTGAAGCAAAGACTTACAACTGCGTCAGTATTGCAATTCCCCCATTGGAACTGCCAATACAAACTCAAGACTAATGCCTCTGACAGAGCCATAGGGGGCGTGCTAAGGGTAGAAACAGACAATGGCGTCTTCCTCCCAGTGGCATACAAATCCAGGAAGCTCACTGACTTAGAAAAACGTTACCAAATCCATAACAAAGAGTTAGCAGCAATTGTGCACTGTGTTGAGAAGTGGCGCTGTTACCTGGAAGGGGCCACCTTTTCACCCCGCGTCCTGATGGACCACAAGTTGCTCCAGTACTTTAACACACAGTCCCACCTGGCACGCCGCCAAGCTGTCTGGGTCAAGTGTTTATCCCCCTATCAGTTGCACATCAAATACAAGCCTGGGAAGAAGCTCGTCACAGCAGACACCCTCTCAAGGCTCTACGTAGTATCCATCACCAGGGACAATGGCTTAGACCCAGATTGTCCAATGCTTTATCTCCGCCTTGAAGCAATCTGCTACAAAGGCCTTAATTTGGTAACCATCTCCAAGCTAAAGAACAACAAAAGTCAGTTCACCATCAATGCTGACAATGTCTGCTGCTGGGTGGAGACAGGGGAAAGGACGCCCTATATTCCAAACACACAATAAGGCAACACCATACTACACTACCACCATACCTTGGGTCACATCAGAGGACGTACCTTCTTCAAAATCATGAAACATAAGGTTTGGTGGCTGTGTATGCGCCAAGACATCTTGGATCTTCTTGAAACATGTGTGTTGTGTGAAATGAACACATCTAAACCTACACCCCCAAGTCTTTCCTGCCCATTAAGGCCATGGAACCCTTTGAGCAGTGGGCCCTCAACATTGTTGGACCTCTCTCCAAAGATAAAATTGGGAAGAAGTACATCATCATAGCCATTGACTACTTCACCCGTTGGCTATTAGCATGGGAAACCACTAATTACACAGCCACCACCATCACCTGCTTCATTGGCAAGGGAATTGTGGCTTGCTTTGGGCAAACCAAACACCTCATTACAGATGGTGGCCCCAAACTTGTTGGGCATGTAATGAAGGTGTACTGTGCCAAGAATGCCCTCCAACAGATAGTTACAACCCCCTATCATCCGCAAGCCAATGTATGTATAGAGCAATTGAATGGCTCACTGGTTCAACTGATTGCCAAGCTCTCACAGGAGCACCACAATACTGCGTGGACTGAACACTTGCCCACTGCTCTACTTATCTTACAAGCAAGGGTCAACAGGGGCACTGGGTTCAGCCTCAGCACCCTGGCCTTTGGGACGCCCAATGGCTTGGCAGGAGTAGAGCAAGGGAAATTATGATCTGAAGCTCCCAGGAAATTCCCCTTGTTGGCTACTCCTTCCCTGAGCCAGTGGCGTGTCAAAGCCCAAGAGATTAAACACAAGAGAATTGAGGGAGGGACAAAACACCTCAAGGCTAGATATACTGTAGGTGACCCCATCTACACCCTCAACCCTAATTCAGCCAAGTTAGAACCTAACCACTTGGGACTCTTTAAGATAGCTGCAGTCTATGACAACCACACCTACCAACTTGAAGATGCCCAAGGAAACACCAAGAAGCTTCACCACAATTGCTTGTGCCCCTTCTGCGCCATCCCCACATAAAGGCTGTTCATGTGGACCTTCCCAGATCTTGTGCATGCTCTGATCCTGGTGTCTGACAACAAGCAAGGGCAAGGGGGTGGTGCAACCAAGTTTCCAGACTTTCCTTCCAAAACATCTTACAATACACAGGGGGCACTTGATGAGTTGCCCCTTGACGTGTCTAACAACATGAACCAATCTGATGGCAATGTCAAACTTTGGGCACTTTCTCCTAATTAGGAGCGCTACCAATTCAACCTGCTGATCCTGCAAAAGTTATTCTTTGGCTCCAACCCTTAAATGGAACATGCCATCATGCCAACCCCTTGTGGTCTGGTGGCTTTCCCCATATAGTATATTAATCACAGTATTCTATAATAAACAAGATCTTATTCTTATTATTTCTGTCCTTTTTATTGGATTGTTGTCTTCCCCAAATCAAATACTGAATCCTCATTGGTTCAGTTGCAACATAGGCTTTTTCCTGTGTTGCAGTTGACTTGTGTTCTGC
Organism: Entomophthora muscae; assembly: GCA_014839935.2. NCBI lineage: Eukaryota > Fungi > Entomophthoromycota > Entomophthoromycetes > Entomophthorales > Entomophthoraceae > Entomophthora > Entomophthora muscae. The sequence continues at coordinate 19,228 of QTSX02002909.1, read as the reverse complement.
ATACCATGAGTGCTGTTGGGAGCATGTCAACCCAGGCTTTTAGATTGTTAGCAGATAACTTTTTGAGGGCTTCCAATAGTGAGCCGTTTAGTTGTTCTACTTGTCCATTTGCTTGAAGGTGGTACAGGCTGGCTTTGATGTGTCTTATTCCGTTTTTGGCAAGGTAGACATTAGTGTTGATGGCCTTAAGTTTGGTGCCTCTGTCTGTGATCAGGAGATCAAGTTTCCCAAACTTGGCTATGATTTATTTCCCAATAAATTTTCTCACATCATTGCCTTTGTGTTCCTTTGTGGCTTGTGCCACAGGCCATCTGGTTGCATAGTCAATAGCTTTTATGATGTACTTTTTGCCTTTGTTTTGGCATAATTGGTCCCACAATATCCAGTGACCACACCTTGAAGGGTTGTGTGATGGATACAGGTACTACTGACTTGGGTGATGCCTTGGTTTGGGCGTACTTCTAACAGACTTTACATTGTTCCAGTACCTCTTTGATATCATCTAGTATGTTGGGCCACCAGTAGCATGTCTTGAGATATTTGTGCAAGCTCCTGCTTCAGGTGTGTCCCAGGTCTCTGTGGTAATGAAGGATTGTGTCAATCTTTTGCATTGATAGGACGTAAGGTACAGTGTCACCATTTGAAAGTATTTGGTGTAGTGTGCCATATACGTTTTTGAACAGATGTTTGTTCTTGAGGACTTTTTCTTGGATGTCCATTGATTTACCAGGTGAGAACCCCTCTTGGAGATTTATCATTATTAACATGAGCCAATTGGGGTCTCTATTAGTGCATAGAACATGTTTACTATATAGCTTTGATAGGGCGTCTGTGGTAAGCATTTCATTGCCTGGCTAGTATTAAATTTGCATTTGATATCTCTATATGAAGCTCATCTATTTGGCTTGTCTTCTTGACAAATACTGTTGTCAAAACAGAAGGCTCAAACTACCAGCAAGGTTCCAAGTAAGCAGATTTGTGACCAGTGATCTGATTATCCAGTCACCTGAAGCCAGGTTAGGAAGTCAACTCAAATTGCCAAATCCAACAACACAAACAAAGGATGATCTCTTACGGTGGATACCTTGTTTTGGCGCTTGACTCATTACCAGGATCAGGCCACCCCCTTCACCATACCACCGCGTGATCAATACAATCATGTTCCTGTTATCCATGATTCACATCAACTATATAATAATTATCTCTTAATAAAGAATATTATCTATCTTCTAAATATTTTCCCCTTGTAACTCTGCTAAAACAGCACATTTACGACATTGGTAGCACAGGTAGGTTCTCCATCCTACCTTATCTTGAAAAATTCTGCCTGTTGCCCATACTTGCTGCAGCCATTAAATCCTCAATATAATCATGTCTGGCCTTCTGCTAGACTGGACCCCGTACACACCTGGTACCAAGATACCTGATGGCTTAGTCCTCTACCAAAACATGGTGATTCCGCTTCCCGCCTTCAATGCCCTGTCAGTGCAAGGGTTCTTCCAAGCACCCACCGCTATGCTTTGAGCAACAGAAAGAATACCATGCCTGACTGCATAGCTCAGAAACTTCAAAACGCTGTCTTAGAATCTTTTGCTGGGGCTAACAACAATAACACTGCAGCATGGATTCAATCTGCCCAAAACAAGATGGCCCAAATGGAATGCCCACAACAATTTTGGATTTCAGAAATCTCTATCCGCCTAACACACAATGCAGGCACCTGGTGCAATAAGTGGCATGAGGACTACACCAAGAAGGACTGGGACACCTTCAAGCAGGACTTCTTAGCAAGATTTGTGCTGAAGAATACCACCCTCATGATCATATGTCAGGTAAAGAACATGACCTAAACAGGCACGGTAAAGGAGCTCACTTGTGCATACAAGGAGCTCTGCCTACGTGCCCCTGCAGATATGGCCTTTGAAACTCTAGATACCTACCTCATGTACTACAACGCCCTCAAGTTGCATGTAATTAGACACATAAACCTGGATCAAGTAACCAACTTGCAAAGTCTGTATTGTGAGGCAGAGAAAGCAGAACAAACATCCAATGCCCTCCACAAGGAACAAACTGGAAAGAGAGTGTCAGGGATTTCTTTCCTGACTCCATTAATTCTATGAATATTACCCTCAAAGACAAAACAGCAGAGAAAATCAACAATCTACTTCTGAACTATATTTTACATCCTGGCTTGGAGCCAGACAGGATTTGAATCCAGAACCCTTATTACAAGATTAAAGTTAGTCAAAACACAGTTCTAACCTATATATATTCTATTTATTAAAAACCAATTCAGTTGGTTTTTGCTTTCAAACTCAATTTTTTTTGAAAAGGTTAGTAGTCTACTATTCAATGTCACTTACTGCTGCACATCTGATTGGCTGCTTCAATTGGTCTTGACAATCTTGGACCTACTTTATCTATCTTTGGTGCAGGCTCTGCACTGGTTCTACCTTCATCTTCACTATAGCCACTGTTTAAGCATGGCGTTACTTGTGTCTTTTTCTTGTTACCTCTGGTCCTTCAAATTGATAAGTAATATTATTAATTTACAGGTAGAACATCAATTGGTAAAGATAATCTTCTCAGCCATAATTTCAGTGAAACTTCATTTCAAATCCTCTTCTACTCATTTAACCTCTTAAATGTTCCACCCTCTATTTCTGGGGTATTTAAGTGAGCCACCCTTACTATATTTACTTGTTCCAATATTAAAGAATTTCTAGTACTCTATTTGATTAAGCTTGCCTATATATCCTCTTTTGAAGCCATGCAGGGAATTTTCTTCCTGTTCTGGTTTCTAACTTCTTTCTTGCCTGTGGTGTTAGCCTTGGAGAACCCAAAGCCAACTACTGACTGGCACAAATCCTCCCCAGAAAATTCTCACCAGAAGGAATCCCTGGCCCATGGTTGGTTTAAGTACCCCTCTGGTCACTGGAGGAGGAAATTCCACTATGGTTGTTCTTCCACTCCTCCTCCAGTAGAACCGTTGTTGGTTAGGCCCAATGCCACATTATACCTGTTAACATACATGGTGAGATACTATCTGCTGGGTTGCTTCAGCTCTATGATGGGAAGATTTGACTACCTGGGCCACTTAGGCCATCCTGCCATGATAATGGTACCCATTGGATCAGTAATAGCAGGGCTCAACTTAGGGGCCTTGGATTATCAGATTGGGAACTTGTTCCCTATCAAGTGGGTCTCTGACAGTTTGTTAGAACCTATCTTGGGCTTCTTGCTTAGAAGCTCAGAAGCAACCCCTTCAAGTTACCTGCTTTACACCCAAATCATCAAGAGCCTGGTGGTCACCTTGATCACCGCCATCATCAGTCTTACCATCTACAATCTTGTTTGACTCTCCATGCAGGTGCAAAAACAGCAGGCTCAACTTGCCAGCAAGGTTCTGAGCAAGCAGGTTTGTGACCTGCAATCCAATTACCTGGCCACATGAAGCCAGACTAGGAAGTCAACTTAAATTGCCAAATCTAACAACATGAACAGATAATGATCCTTTATGATGGATACCTTGTTTTGGCGCTTGACTCATTACCAGAATCAAGCCGGTCCCTTCAACATTAAGCCGTGTGATCAACACAATCATACTCCTGTTATCCTTGATTCACAATGACTATACAATCACTATCTCTCAATAAAGATTATTATCTAGCTTCTAAATATTTCCCTTTGTAACTCTTCTAAAACAGCACAGTTACGACATTAGTAGCACAAGTAGGTTGTCTATCCTACCTTATCTTGAAAAATTCTGCCTGTTGCCTGCACGCGCTGCAGCCAACAAATCCTTGACAGAATTATGTCTGGCCTCCTGCTGGACTGGACACTGTACACCCCTGGTACCAAGATACCTGATGGCTTTGTCCTGTACCAGAACATGGTGATTCCACTACCCGCCTTCAACACCATGTCTGCACAAGGGTTCTTTCAGGCTCCCTCCTCTATTCTGTGACCAACTGACAAAAGCACCATGTCCGCCTATGTAGCCCTAAGACTGCAAAACACTTCCTTGGAACCTTTTGCTGGGGCCAACTACAACAATGCTGCTGCATGAATCCAGTCCTCCCAGAGCAAACTGGCCCAGATGGAATTCCCACAGCAATTTTGGATTGCGGAAATCTCCATCTGCCTGGCCCACAGCGCTGGCACCTGGTATGACAAGTGGCACAAAGAACATGCCAAAAAGACTGGGATAACTTCAAGCAAGACTTCTTGGCAAGGTTTGTGCTTAAGGACACGGCGCTCATGATCATATGCCAAGTAAAGAACCTAACCCAGACAGGCACCGTGAAGGAACTCACCTGCACCTACAAGGAACTCCAACTTTGTGCACCATCTGCCATGGTCTTTGACACCCCAGCTACACACCTCATGTACTATGACGCCCTTAAGTTGCATGTAATGAGACACGTGAACCTGGACCAAGTGACTAACCTACAAGTCCTGTACCTCAAAGCAGAGAAATCATAACAAACATCCAACGCCCTCCATAAGGCATAAACTGGAAAACAAGAGAGACCCAAGGATTCTCACCCAGGCGGGCGCTCCACTTGACCACCCCCTGGAGGCAATGGGAATAACACCAACCATAAACCTACAAGCTCAAACAGACATGGGAATGGAAACAATGGCCAGTCAAATTGTACTCATTTCTGTATTACTGCCATGCAAGACAATCAAGATGATGGAAAAGCCCAGGGAGAGCATTAAGCAAGCCAAACACTTTCCACACAGCTCCCAACTTGCCCAATGATGAGTAACAACCCAAGGACGGTGACCAATATCCAATGATCCAAGTACCCTTCCAAGACCTGGTACTGTACACCATTGCCAGACATCCCAATAAACTGATGTCCTATCCTTTCCATTTTTGCAGTTACACAGGCTCCGCACTCCTGGACTTGGGTGTGGATTGAACCCTAGTCAAAAGCAGCTTTGTAGATAAGTTAAAGCTAGCCACTAATCCTTTGTGTATTAAAAACATGGTCCTGGCTGATGAACATCACATTACCGTGACAAGGGAAACCACCCCCTTCTCTATCATGCTCAAGAACCTCAACTCCGCCATCCAAGGTACTGGCATTGACTTCCCAAAGTTCAACATTGTACTGGGGTTAGATTGGTTACAAAAGAACAATCCTCACATAGACTGGGCAACCTCAGTGTTGACAATCAAGTGTGAAGGTGTCAACTACCAGATCTACCCTGACTCAGTGGACCAACTCCTATGCAACCACGTCTTTGTGTGCATCACAGAGACCCTTGACAAAAAGGAAAACCTGAAGGCAATTGACTGGGACTCCTGCCAGTACAAGATCATACACTCCAAAAATCACCAGGATACCTCCACGCCTCAGGATTACAAAATTGTGGCCTGTCACCCAGAAATCTTTGAGGAGGTGTTACCCAGGTCACCCCCAGAAAAACACATCCAACACTCCATTCAGCTCAAGGGAGCTGTACCCAAAGCACGGCCCATCTACTGCCTGACCCCAAACAAAGATGACTCCCTACGTGCTTAAATCAAGAAGGCATTAGAGAAAGGACTTATCTGCCCCTCACAGTCCCCTTTTGATGCTGCTGTATTTCTTGTAGCAAAGAAAGATGGTACCCTACGCCTAGTCACAGACTACCAAGCCTTAAACAAAGTTACTGTGACTGTACAACAGTCACTATTGAGTATTTAGCCAAATAAATGCTCCAAAATATAAAGTTATCTCTGTTTTTCTGATTATTGCATGTAGATAAGTTGGATTGGAAGTCTTAAGGTCAAGATTCCTGAAAACTGGATATCTAGGTTCAATAAAAGAACAGAAGGCAAGTTTGGCCGAGTCAATTTGGGAGACTGGGTGTCTCAAAAACAGTTTAATTAATCAGGAAGATTAATTAATAAATACACAGGAGTATAATTAATGAGGATTTAATTATATTGGTTAAATTGCCTTGACTGTATCAAGAAGTTTGGTTAAGGTCAACCATAAGTAAACCCCTAAATTTTGGGTTAAAAGCGCTGCTTTGGCAAATTCATTGGGTTAGAAGCGCTGCTGCGCCGCCTAATTGATTTGAGAAGCACCAAGGCACCGCCTGGGGAAATTGCTGGGCACCACAGTGGCGCCTGGTTCAAGTTTTAAAGCATTTTAATGGGTTTTAAGGCAAAAAACCATTGAATGTGAAGACAACTAAATAAAGGCAAGGATGCCTAGGAATTCAGGTTTGATCAGCTAGTTCCCAGTTGGAACATTAATAGCTGAGTTTTAGGATGTTTAATCCACAGGGTTTTGGCACCGGGAGCTGAGGAAGCTCCATGCTGAGTTGGTACATTGGGATGAATAGAGTCAGGTGACTTCTTCCCATTGTAGGTTGATTATCATAGGTTGAGAAATATTGGTGATCTTTTAGGTAAAGATCTAGGTTTGGATGACTCAAATGTCATAGACCACATGAGATGAATCATAGGTTGATTCAGGAACCAGAGGGGTTTTCAGCCAAATATGCCCCAAATGGTATATAAGCAAAAAAGGCTAAACTTTAATAAATATATATTGTCACTTTTGATGCTTTCCCCTCAACTACCCTTTCAATTATTATGTCTTCTTTGTTAAATTATGAAAGGGCCAAATTTGGAGTACTTTGCGTGGAAACCGCTGCTGCCAGGAAAGAGGTTCCTACAAGTTTGTTGGAGGAAGCTTAGGCAAGCTTGGAGGTCACCAAGACTGTGCCTGAGGAGTCCTTGGTGGAAGTAAAGGCTGCATTTGAAGAGTTATACTCCAATTACTTTGCAAAAGAATGGACTCCTGCCCAAGGAAACCAAATCTATGCGTGGGATTCCTGGAACCTGTTAGTAGGATGGGACAAAATCTTACAACAAGTGAAAGCAAAGACAAATTGTGAAAGTGAGGCTTTAAGTGCAAGGGAGGAAAAGATTGTTGAGATTATGGCCTGTTGGCGGGATGATAACAAAGTGTTGTCCCATAAAATTGCCTCCCCGGAGACAAAGCTCCTCAAAGCTTTGTCACAGGAAGGTAATGGCAATAAGAGTCAAGGGCAGGATAATGATAGGATGGACTGGTTGGACCTGGATCTGTCACAGTTACTATCAAGAATCAATACCCACTACCACTCATTGACATTCTCTTTGATGCTTTAGGCGGTGCCACAGTCTTCTCCAAGATTGACCTGACCGCCAGCTACAACCAGATCTGCATTAAGGAAGAAGATATCCCTAAAACAGCATTTTGTACTAAATATGGTTCCTACAAGTGTGTGGTACTCAACTTTGGAATGACAAACACCCTGTCAACCTTTGTGACCTTCATTAATGAGGTGTTTGCCCCCCACATTGGTAAACACACCTTGGTATACCTGGACAACATTATTGTCTATAGCCCCTTGGTAGAACAACACCACAAGGACCTAGAGGAAGTCTTTGCTATCCTGGCGCAACACAAGTTGCTAGCCAAGCCCTCCAAATGCCAGTTCTTCCGCAAGCAGTTACCCTTCTTAAGACACAGTCTCAAAGGATAGCATTAAACCAAATAACCAAAAAATTCAAGCCATCTGCAAAATGCCACTCCCCAAAGACAAATCTGAGCTCTGCACATTTTTGGGAATGGTTGCACATGTACAGCAATTAATAACCAACTGTGACGCCCCAACAGCACCCCTATCCGCCATAACTAGCACCAAAGCCAAGTTTATATGGACCCCCAACGTGACCTTTGTTTCCAGTGTCTAAAGGAAAAACTTACAACCAACTCCATTATACAGTAACCTAAGTAATATAGGGAGTACAAAATGGAGACAGACCTCTGATGCATCCGTTGGGGGATTACTGAGAATCAAAAACACCAATGGTGACTTTCTACCCTTAGCCTACAAGTTGCGCAAACTGAAAGATGGTGAATGCCACTACCCCATCCACAATAAGGAGCTACTGGAAATTGTACACTGTCTTGTTAAATGGCGCTGCTACCTGGAGTGTCAAGAGGAGTTCACTGCCCTGACAGATCACAAGTACCTCTTATACTTCAAAACACAAGCCAACCTGTCCAGGTGCCAGACGTGCTAGATGGAGCTCCTCAAAAGGTTTAACATGGTTATTCAATATAAGCCAGGACCCAAACTTGCCATGACAGATGCAATCTCTTGTCTGTATGTCAGAGCCAAAAGAGAGGAAAACAGCCTACACCCAGATTAGCCCCTCCTGGTACTCTGAACTACAGAAAAAGACTTTCCCCAGGTACAACTAACATTGCTAAAGAAATGGTCATCAAAAATGAACATCTATTCTTGGACTTATACAGGACGCTACACTGCAAGATGGCTGATGAAAGCACTATCCCGTATATACCAACACACCAAAGAGTCAACACTATTATAAACTATCACAGAGATTTAGGCCATACCAAGAGCCGCAACCTTTACAAGTTCCTCAAGTATAAAGTATGGTGGCCAACTCTGTATTGGGACGTCCAGGAAGTTCTTGACCAATGCAAAGTATGTGAAAGTTTGCAAGAAATGACACTCCACCTAAGTCTGTACTACCCATTTGCTCCCAGTTATCCTTCAAGGTATGGGCCCTAGACATTGTGGAGCCCATGCCCAGAAAGCAAAACAAGAAGTGTATCATTACTGCCATTGACTTTGTCACTTGCTGACCAGTAGCGCAGGCAGTGAGGACACATATTGGAAACAACAGGTGGCGCTTCATAGGCAAAAATATAATTAGCAAGTTTGGAAAGCCAGAACTGGTGATCACCAATGGAGGCAAAGAGCTGACCTCCAAAAATACCAGTGTATACCTTGCAAAGAACAGGGCCCAGCACACAGTGACAACAACTTACCGCCCTCAGGCCAATGGACAGGTTGAGCAGCTGAACAGCATTCTAGTACAGGCCCTTGCAAAGCTCACTGCTGGGAGACCTGAGGACTGGAATAATCAGCTATTAACTGCACTTCTTGTGTTCCAAACTTGTGTGAACAGATCCACCAGGAAGAGCCCTTTTGAGCTTGTTTACGGCACACAATACAATATTATCCAAGCTCTCTCAGGACCAAAGCTGGAAATACCTAGCAAGGTCCCCCTTGTTCAGCACCTCAAGTGATGCAAGCCAACAGCAACCAGTTAAAAAAGAAGAGAAACAACTACAGAACACGTTTATCCCCATCCAAAACAGATAAAAAGTTGATGACAAGGTATGGATAATAAACACAGACAAGAGCAAATTACAGCCTGAGAAGGTGTGTCATGCTATAATACTTAAGGTAAACAAAAACAGCACTTACCTAGTACAAGGACTTGGAAAATTCAAGTAAAACAAAGTCCTACATCACGACTGACTAAGAACCTTTAAGGCACAACAAAATCAACAAGAAACCATCTTACCAGTGGCCAAGTAACCGCTAGTGCAGTATAACGCCTGGGCTCCTGACAATCTCCCTGATGATATGCCCTCAGGTGAGGCCAACCTTCAGCTGGGGAGTTTTGAAACAGCAGACTCAACCTGTCAACAAGGTTCCAACTAAGTGGGTTTGTGACCCACAATCTGACTTCCTGGTAACCTGTAGTCAAACTAGGATATCAACTCAAATTTCCAAATCCAACAACATAAACAGATGATGATCCCTTATGGGGAATACCTTGATTTGTTGCTAGATTCATTACCAGGATCAAGTCACACCCTTTTTCATCCAACTGTGTGATCAACGCTATCATGTTCCTGTTATCCACAATTCACAATGACTATATAATACCTATCTCTCAATAAAGAATTTTATCTAGTTTCCAAATATTTCACCCTTGTAACTCTGCTAAAACATCACAGTTACAACAATACCTTAATTTCTTAGAAATATTGAGAGGCTTTTCTTTTAGTGAAAAGGAAAAAAATACAAATGAAGATAAAAAAGCCAACACAAATGTGGATAAACTTGTCTTTATTTATTTAGAGAATTCTATTTATATAGTAGATTGGGAGCAGGGCTGGTCACTAGATAGACAAGGGTGCTAAATGTGTTTGAAATTGTACCAGAATCAGAATAACCAAGGTAGCACAAACTGGAATGTGTGGATATTGATGATGACCTATTTATGGAAAGGGGCAACTGTGGTATTCAAAAGAAAACCCAAATAAGTCTTTGCAAGTATCTTAATTTTAGTTCCATATCAAAATATCATTATTAGCACAATTTATAACAATTAGAATCTCTATAGAAAACTAGAAAGGGTTTGTTATAGTAAAATATCTTAATGCTATTTATGGCTACACTATACTTGATAGTCAAGCCTTTTCTTTGAGAAATATTTCTCCACAAGGATTAATTGAAGCCATTATTGACATAGTGTTGAGGAGCTAGATGTACTGGTATTCTGGCCGTTGCCAACACACTTAACACCCAGTCATTGCCCGGTTTGGTGCTAATTAAATATTCCATTCAACATACCAGAAATGGCAACAAATTAATATCACATGATTTGTCCAGATATCCAGCAGCTCAAATCCAACTTGCACATGACCTCTCTTATCTTTGATCAAACTTAAGTCTCCACTACTGTGTCAGATCCAGAAAATAATGCTTGCTTCTTCATTATCCTGGTCTGACTCCTTTACATCTTGACAGGGAATCCTTTATGTAAGCTTTGATGAGATTGGATTCCAGGCAAGTAATATTGGTGTTAAACTTGTTGCCATCTGGTGAACACTTCCACGTTTCTCACTTCCCATAGTCTTAGCTGCAGACCATCTCTTTCATTCCATGGTAGTCTTCTTTCAGTTAAAAGCCAAAAACACAAAGTATAAAAAGATTGAGGGTAAATCAACCATTGTCACACATTAGTATCCTTTTTTTATTAATTATTATCATGTTTTCATTATATATCAATCAGGGTATATTTGGCTGAAAACCCCTCTGGTTCCAGAATAACACCTGGATTCCTATCATGTGGTTTATGACATAACAGCGTCATCCAATCCAGATTCTTTACCAAAAAGATCTTCATCTTCTTAACCTATAAGGATATGCCCCAATACATTCCAGAATCACCTTATTCCTTCTGTGGAAATATATCAGCTTGGCTTGAAGAATGCCAGGCTTCTGGTGCCAAAACCCTGGGAAGCATACATATTCCTGATCCAAGCTATCCTTGTTCCAACTGGGAACCAGCTGATCAATCCTAAATTCATAAACACCATTATCTACACTTAGCCGTTTTTTTGCATTAACAAGGTTTTTACGTTAAAAACCCATTAAAACACTTTAAAACTTGAACCAGGCGTCACTGCAGCACCCAGAAACTTTCCCAGGCAGCGCCCCAGCACCTGAAGCATTCACAGGGCGGCGCCTTAAAAATCAATTAGGCAACACGGCAGCGCTTCTAACCTAATTAATTTTCCAAAATGGTGCTTTTAAACCACAATTTGGGGGTTTACTTTTGGTTAACCTTAACCAAACTTCTTGACACAATCAAGGCAATTAAACAATATAATTAAATCCTCATTAATTATATTCCAGCATATATTAATTAACCTTCCCAGTTAATTAATCTGTTTGAAGACAACAAGTCTTTACTTGACACAGTCAAGTCCATTTTGGGCCTATGATTAAACCCCCATTAATCATATTCCAGGGTATATATATTAATTAATCTTTCCAGTTAATTAATCAGTTTAAGACACCTAGTCTCATAATCTGAACCATTCATATTATTCAGTACGGCCCTCAATTAGTACAGCCTAATTGATTCCTGGGTATCAATTAATCTCCATGGTTAATTAGACGGTTTGAGACACCTAGTCTCATAATCTGAACCATTCATATCATTCATTACAGCCCTCAATTAGTGCAGCCTAATTGATTCCTGGGTATCAATTACTACACTGGAAAGTCTCTCCAAGGCTAACCATTTTGTTTTGAATTTCAACCTATGAAAGACATCACAATTCAACCTCTTTGTGAAACCACAGCCCAATGTGACTGTAGTACAGTCACAGTAAGCTACAATACCAAGATAGCATCTAACTTGTTTAACAGAAGTAGGTGTTGCATGTTATTTATGGCTTTTATTTTGTCTGGATCTGATTTGATGCCATTGTCAGAAACAATGTGGCCCAAGAACAGGAGTTCCTTTTCCATAAATTGGCACTTACTTGGTTTTGCGTAAATTTTGTGCTTTGTGAGTTGATTGAGTGTCTTGCAGACATGTGTGAGGTGTTCCTCTTTTGTTTTTGAGAATATGATGATATTGTCAAGGTAGCATAATGTATTTGAGAGGCTGTTTAGTGCTTATTTTATCATGGTGACAAACGTTGTGGGAGCGTTGGTCATCCCAAAGTTCATTACTCTACATTCAAAGGATCCAAAAAGTGTACAGAACACAGTTTTTGATATGTCCTTTTCCTTTACTCCAGCTTGGTTGTAACCTAAGGTGAGGTAAATTTCAGAGAAGAATTTGGCTCCTGAGAGTCTTGCAAACAGATCCTCTATAAGTGAAAGAGGGTTTTTATTCTTTACTGTGTTTGCATTTAGTGCTCTGTAGTCAGTTACTAGACGCAGAGTGCCTTCCTTTTTCTTTTTAAAAATACTGCTGCCCCCAAGGGGATTCTGATGGGCTTATGAAGCCTTTAGCTAAGTTGTCCTCAATATAGGTTTTGAGGGTTTGTGTCTCCATGGTGGAGAGTCTGTAGAGGGGTACAGGTTTGGGCTTGGCTTTACATAGGTTGATGCCATGTTTAACCTCCAGTTTGGGGGGGGTAGCTCAGTGAGTTCTTCCTTGAGTACATGGGCATATTCATTTAGGAGTGCCGCAAGTTCTGGGCATTGGATCTTGGTTGTTTGCATGTCATTGAATTCAGTGTACCTCATTATATAGAGGGTACTATCTTTAGTTAGATGTTCTGAGTCATCTTGGTTTATGACCTGGACAAATAATGTGTCTCTTAGGATGAGATCATTGAGTTCTTTGAGGATATTAAAATTGACTCTGTTGCGTTTGATGGTCATGGTTTTTGTTTTCCAACATACGCTGGGATTCACTTGGGTGAACCAGTCCATGCCTGCTATAATGTTGTAGTTTATGTTGTTCATGAAAATTCCTTTGATAGACGTTTGTATGCCTTGGAGGTCAATTCTGAAGGGAGCTTTTTTGCCTTTGAGTAGAACCTTTGATTTGTCTGCCATTCTGGCGTATTTGAAGTTAGATTTGACAACTGGTATTTTGTACTTGGTTACAAAAGGTTTGCTAACCATAGTGTGTTGTGCACCAGAGTCAAATAAAACATTATGTGTATGTGATTTGTAAGTGCATGGATAGACAAGAAGTTTTGAGCAATCTTTAATTTTTTACATTCATAAAAATGGAGGATTGCGGGACACAGGGGATGCAAGCAGTAAAATTTATGTCTTGGTACAGTTTCTTGTCAAGTTGGGGGGAGACAGGGGCACTTAAGCCTGTTCCCCCTCCTCTTTTCCCTGTTCCTCTGCTTCAAGACCTTTGAGGTCAGAGAATGTGGGGTCAGATTCATAGCAGGTTGCTATTTCAGCATTGTTAACTTTGGCGGTGTCCTCTTTCTTGGGACGGGAGCAGTTTGTGCTTTGGCTGCAATTGCCATTGTTGCAATTGGAGTTGCTGTTGTTATGGTTAGTATTCTGGCGTTTATTGCCATTGGAGTTTTCTTGGCCATTGCCACTTGAGGAGCAAATGCCATTGCATGCAGCATATTCCATGTTTGTGCGTTTTTCTGCGCGCTTGGCTTCTGTAATGAGCACAGGTATGGAGATATTGGCCTCTGGGCTGATGAGGGCAGCAACAGAGGGTTTCATTCTGTTGATGAATGAGGCTCTGGTATGTACGTTATCAGCTTGTGCTGGATTTTGGATTTTGCAACATATTTACTCAAATTCATTGGCGTAAGCTGCAATAGTGGTCTTCTGAGGAAGATCACTGAGCCGTATTGCAATGTCTTGGAGGGATTTGGTGATGCAGAAATTGTGCGTGATGTCTGCTTTGAACTCTTCCCAGTTGTCAAGCTGGTTGTCAGTTTGTGAGCCAATCCAGGTGGCAAACCAGTTAGCTGCGGCCTCATATAGGCGCTTGCTGGCTTCCTGGACCCATTTCTCATGGAAGATGCGGCTGGTGCGGAGTTTAGTGGCTGTGTGATCTAGCCAGTTGATGATGTTTTCTTTGTTTTTACCAAAGAACTTGTTGATACCAATGTATTTGGTGTTGGTTACTTCACCTGTGATAGGTGGTTGTGCGTTTGTCTGTGGTTGAAGAGAGCAGCTGTATTGAATTATCTTGGCACATGCTTTGAGCATGACCAGACCTTTGAATACAGTGCATCCACTAGGTATATCTTCATTGATGTTGTGGGTGTGGAAGTACGTTTTCCAGGTCTCCTGGGATGTGGCCTGGTTGAGGACGTGAGCAAAGGTGGGCGGGTTTTGGTCAGTCATTTTCTCTTTCATGGGTGTGGTCAAAAAACTGTAGCTTCTACCAGTGATAAGGAGCACCTTTTGGGGAAGCTTCAAATATAGAATTAAGAAAGAAGAGAAGTATATTTTATTGGATAATACTTTAGACTTATATAGACTTGACTGTGGCAGGGATTTAGTTAGATCAAACCTAGGGGTTGGTCATGTGCAAGATGGGTTTGAGCCACTGGATACTTGGACAGTCATGTGATATTGCTTGGTTACCATTCTCGGTATGCCAAACAGTATATTGGAAGGGCACCAAATTGACCAATGGCTGGATGTTAAGTAGGTTGGCAGTAGCCAGAATGCTTGTACATCCAGACCCTCAACACTGGATTGAATAATTGACACTGATAATAAAAGCAATGTTTGATTGTTATTTTGAGCTTTTATTCAAAATTATAAAGGATAAAACATGAGCAATTTTTGAAATAATCAACATGTGGATATTCCATGCTGTATGAGTCAATTATGGAGGTTGCTCCTTAATGCAGATTAAATCTCTTGCTCTTAGCTTAATGGGTATATAGTAATCTCTCTCTATGTGGCTTTCATTGTCTAAAGGTCAGCAGGCTTTGTATAAAGTGTTAAAATTTTCATTTTTAAACTAGGTAAGAAGTTTGATATGTATTCAACCTTTAGAACTTCAAATTATTGGGCTGTTGTACCCACCTATGTTTAGGGTTATGGTGGACCACTCCCATATAAAAATCAGATTTTTCCCAGCAATCCAAAATACAGATTTATACAAAAAATCTGTACTTTTGGAGTTTCAGGAAAAATCAAGCTTTTCTGGGGCAGTCTACCACAATCATATCTATGTAGCATAAAATCCACTTGATATTTGATAGTTTGCCTTGGCTAGTTATAATTGAAGCTTTTATTGGCTAGCCATAAACTGAAGTTGTGAAAGTAGTTTGGATCCCCCCCCCCCCCTCCTCCCTTTCCCCCTTCCCTCACTCCTTGCTAATTCTTTAAAAATTAATTATTAATTATTAATTAATATTTAAATAAAAAAAAAAAAAAAAACAAAAAAAACAATATTAAAATATTATTATAAATAATAAGAAATCTCCCCAAAAACCACCCACCCAACCACCAATAAAAAAAAAAGGGAAGGAGAGGGGGGGGGGGGGGGGAGGGGACATAAAAAAAATATTTTTTTTGTTGGTTTCTTTGTTTTTGTTTACTTCTATCTCCCTTAAAAAAATAACAACTTCATCCCTCTCAAAATATATTTATTTCTTCATATATATTTGGTTGTGTGGGTGGGGGGTTGTTTTTTTTCTCTCCAACCCCTCCTCCTCCCTTTTCTTTATATATAAAATGATTAAAAAAAGGTTTAACCTTTTTTTTTCATATTAAAAAATAAAAAATTTTTTTTTTTTTATGGTCGGGTCTTTTTTGTTGGTTGGCTGGGGGGGGTTGGTTGCTTTTTTCCTTTTTCTCCCCCCCAGGAGGTGGGGGCAAAAAATTTTGTGGTTGTTGAAAATAAAATATTATTGTGGTGGGGCGGGGGGTGGGGTTTTCTTCTTCCCCTCCTCCCCCATTCTCCCATGGATAGTTACATAGAGGTTATTTCCAGAAACTTTCACCACAAGATTATATCTTATGTTTAACACAATAAAAATATATTATTATTTTTTGGATTTGGACTTTTGAGAAAAAAATATGGATGATAATTTCCATAAGCACCCTTTGGAAAAGAGTGAACTTTTATAAAAAGTTAGAAAAGAAAGATAACTGATTTGAATGCCTCTTATGAGTAAATGACTTAGTATTTAAAATGGAGCAATTAAGGATCACTCAAGCCTTATTTGTCATGATATAATATATATTATATCCTTAAAATTGTCCCAATAGTCCAGTAGAATGATTTATCAATGTAAACTGGCGCTAGTCTCATTTTGAGAATCTGAATTTGATATTAATCTTTTAAAGATAAGACTCTGATGTAGAAAAGCAAGTGGCATTTTTAAAGAGTTTCAACAAAATTATATTTTATCATTCATCTTTTAATTTTAATAGTTTAGATAGAATTATAACTAGGGATATTTAATAACTGTATTTAATCTATTTGATGAATATGCTGGTTTAGGTCTTGTATTTTTGTATTATATAAGTGGTAACTAAGTTTGTATTTGGATTAACAATACAGATATTGAGACACTTGTTTCAGTTTTTAGTTTTTTTTCTTTGATTTATTTCGATTTAAAATTATAGATAATTTATTTTTATATTTCTATACGTGCTTCAAAATTAAAATTAGATGCTTAAAATTGACATTTAAGTCAATTACTTCACTTTGACACTTCACATACAAATAAAGATAAGTTTGATATTTAATAGCCATAAAATGGTGGCATCAGGAATAGTTGAGACCTTTCAGTGGAGAAAGAAAGCATACTGGAAAGCAAAGGGTGCAGGATCGGAAGGTCTAGAAATGTTGTTAGCTATAAATTTTCTGTTCTTTTTTAATAAAAAGGCTTGAAAATTTAAATTTCTTACATAATGTTTTGAGCCGCTATTCTTATAGCAAGAGGCTATAAGATGTACCAGTTGTGCTCAGTTCAACCAACGTTGCTATTCAAAATCGCTTAGACCGCTTGAGTCTGAATCTTCCACTGAAGCAGAGGCAAGGTTCATACTGCTCGATACATGTATTTGTGTTAGGTTTCCCTGCTCAACTTCCTGTGCTGATCCAATATGTCTCATAAAATAAGGAAGTAATTGTCTCCCAAAATCAAGCGTAGCTTGGCTAGGTTGAGGTAATGTTTCAAAGACTGAAATAGATCTTTGATAGGCAGCGTTGAATTCCTCACTTTGTGAAGTATTTTCTTGGGGGATAAAGTTGGTGGCGGAAAAAAAGCGAAAAATAAAGCTATAGCAGGGTTCTCTGCGGGATATTGGTCCAGCAAATCAGAAGGTGGGACAAATTTGAAGCATCGATCTGATTTGTTGCTTCGATTTCTGAAGCTGTGTCACTTTCTTCAGCGTCGTAACTATTTGTATCTCTCATTCCTGCAAAATCATATCCATTAGAATAGTTCTCTTTTTGGGCCCCCATTTCCTGTTGAACAATATCACACTAAAAGTATGAAGAAGCCTAGGCTAAGAACCACTTTATATACTTCATTCCTGGATCCTCGATAAATTGTTCATTGGCTACAAGTTCTGACAGAGCCACTTGGAATTGTTTCAGTGGTTCATTCTGTGTTGTTTTCTTCGCGAATAATTTCTTTGTAATCCAAGACTTCAAAGACTGTATGTTTCACACAACCTGCTTTTTGTGTTTAATTATATCTCCAATATTAACACAATGAAATTAAAGTAGCCCTTCGGATTCTGTGGTCAATTGGATAAGTTTTAAAAATAGTGCGTGTGGAGTAGAATGTCTTCTTTGTATCAAACTTTTGAATCTTAACAAAGTTGACAGTAAACCTATATATTATTAATAGGGGTTTTAGTTGGGATTCCCTGGGATATTTAAGCTTCCATATAGTCTTCTCTTTGTACTGTGATGAATCACAAGGAATTGGCTTTAAAGTAAATTCAGAATCATATAACACCAAAGCCTTTCAAAAATTCACATGATATTTATGACTTTCCCAACATATATTCTAGTGGCATCTAAAATTCATTACCCACACCAGGGGCTATAAATTTATTCATCTGCATAAAAACTACCCATTTCCACTTTCATAATTTAAAATTAATTATAACTTGGCAATTTTAATGGATATATTTCCACTAAATCTTGCTATTTCAACAAAGTAAAAATAACTATGACACAATTAAATAATATTTCAAGAACTACCTTGACTTCATCTGCTTCTTCGTTGAAAAATCAAAATAGCTCCCAATTGATTTCTGATATCATATTTGATGAAATCAAAAGCATTCCAGAATCTAAAAAGCCAATTAACCCACTTACTCAATGTATCCCGACTTGGATCCATTGATTTGAATGCATAATTCCGATTATCAAATGGTAAACTAGAATTTAGGATCCATACTAGAAGTGCACATCATCCAGAAGCAGATGTCATCAAAGCATAGCCAACAAAGGATTTTAGAATGTCTCCGTTATTTAAATTTTTAACTAACATCATTTGTTTTTTAGATACTACATATATTATTTAAATGTTTCAAAAAAGGAACACTTATTTCAGGAGTCAATAATATGTTCAAAAATCAGAAGCTCTATAATAAGTTGATATTGCTTTTAAAATGTTCAACACAAGGGACAAAAAACTAACTCTATTCTAAAATAAGGCTTTGTTATTTTATTTTGTTGTTAAGCTAGTATAGTAAAATTTGCGTGCATTAGCATACTTTCTTAGAGCCAAGGCACAGATTAAAATATGAAAGTTTATTTTCTGTCGTTATCCTAAACGCCATATTAATATTTCAATTAAGTTATAATCGATACATGTATGTACTGATTTCCTTTAGACTATTTGCATCAATTGGCTCTAAGTTCAAGGAAAATAAAGAAATTTCACACGCTTTTAAGGCCCCAATAAGATAATACATGGTGGGAATAAAAAAGATTTTATCTTAGCAGCATAAATATCAGATAAAGATCATATTCACTATATTCTAGATGGCGATGGCTAAATTATAGATAATATATATAGGAAAACAATCACTAGACAAAAAATGATATATAACAAGGAGGAAATGCTATAGAAAATGTTCTACTATATTTGTTGCAACATTAATTATTACTCCTCTT